>CM076572.1:864415901-865015901 GCA_034641835.2 Pinus albicaulis
TTTTTGGAGGGTGCTGTAGGGGCTACAACACTTTCATTCTATTGCATAATTTAGGGTGGGAATTTACCACCCTCTAATGGAGAACCTTAATTCCCACAACACAAAGTTAATTTTGGACATCAAAGATAGATCTATCAGATATTTGGAAGCAAACATGAATCGTCCTTAGCCATGGTATGAGCTAGTTAGACCTAATTTTCTCAGTTGCATTTTTATAGGTGGGCAACTTGCATTCCAATCAGCTTCACCACCCTGTACACGTTGAAATTTGATGAGGTTTTGCACGTGGATTCTCTCCATCAATTTAAATTTTGGATGGAATAAATTGATACATTCTTTTGGCTTTGCTCTTAGTCTCATATTGGTTCATCATAATTTCTCTCATGGTGGATGAATTAGGGTGTCATAATCTCTCAAGCTCTCTATTTGTTTCAAAAACCATGATTGCTTTTCATTCTCATGGTAGTGCAGACAAGGCTAGCCTAGCTAGGCTTTTTCCTTTGCTTCCTCATTTTTTTCTATCGTTGCTTTGATTTTCATGTCCCTTGGGTTTCTTAGACCCCTCTCATGTCGAAGGCTCCTTCTGAGACGTGAGTCCCTAGTCACCTACCTATTTATCTATGTTTCCCTTCTAGTTTGTCTTTGTCTGGTGCTTGCAATATGAAGTGGTGTTTAACATACATCGACACAAAATCATATTTTGTTTTTCGTCACTATTGTAGCATAATTTGACTCAGCTAAAAATCAAGAGAGGTTCTGAGCAATCGGGGTTGTTCAGGAACAATGGTTAGAACGTCAAGAATACCTGCAATATGCTCAAAATGATAACCACAAGCGCAACGAGGATTTTTTATCACATGTGCACTGGAACCAAAGTCAGGGAAGCATCAACAACATTATACCATCAGCAAAGGAAAAGGAGCAGAGAGGCGCAACTTTAGAAGAAAAGGAAAAGGCCGCAAAGGCAGAAAAGAAACAAAGGCAACAAAGGAAGTTAAGGCAGAAAAGGAGCAAAGGCAGCCAATCAGCAAAGGCAAATTCATGAACATGCTGGACATAGTCGTGAACGGCAAGCGGGTCAAGTCGTGAACGTGGACAAAGTTGTTAACGAGTCAAGTGTTCTACGAACAACAAGGAAGAAACGAACGGGCACAACCAAAGAAGAAAATTTGAAAAACCAGAGTAAAGATACAACGAGTACAGTTGGATCTAGGCATAGATCAACGACGAAGATTAAATCGCAATTAGAGCGATTTCGCAAACCGCGGATTTTAGTGTTTAGCACTAAGGAATCGCACAGTATTTTTTTGGATTGCGATGCAATGAGGAGAAGGGCCACGTGTCGGCATAGCGCACCAACGCATATTGCACATTGCATAAATTATGGTTTAACTCTTATCGGTATAGCCTTAAACTTGCGGGCAACGATTTGCGATAACTTGTAAAAGTTGTGATGTTGCGATGCGACATCACCATCACAACTTCGCATCAACATTTCATTGTTTACCATTTAATCTATTTGTTATAATTCCCGACATGCGATATCAAATAAATTGTGAAGTGTGATTGCTTCCAATTGGTCACCAAGTTGTGGGACCCTACAACCATAGTCCCGGGTGTATGTGAGTGGTTTGAGTTTATGTGCGATCTATTTTAAAGCTACTATTGTTGATTTCTTCCGTATGCATGTTTAATAAAATTCCAATATTCGGGTGCGATGTGATTTCAAAGGTGAACGCCAAAGGTTTTCAAATCCGGATGTAAGGAAGTTCTTGTGTTAAACCACATCAGAGGGAGAAAAGAGGATCATAACGTAAAGCTGGTGAAATGCCTTGGTCATGAAAGAAATTTTGAACGCAGGTAGAGAGACTCAGGTGTGTGGTCCAACGCAGGGCAAAGAAGAAGAAAGGACATAATGCAACAGGCACAAGCAAAAGAGGCAGATATAGGTAGTAGAGGACATGATGGTAGCATTCGAAATGAAAAATCATGGGCAAAGTCGAGTAGAGATGCGTTTATACAAACTATTGGGACATCGCAGCCGAAACCCACAGAGGCATAGGCAGAGTCATGCAGAAGAGCATATAGTGGCACTGTTGGAAGCACAACAGCTGGGGCAAGTTGGGCACAGGGGCATTGTTGCAGAACTGTGCAGCTATCGCATCATAATGAGAAAGGACACCTCAGCACTTCGGAGGGACACATCGGCAACAAATCAGACTCAGAAAAAGGATTATTCCAAGTGTATTATGTTTTGTTTTTAATATCGAAGCTAAAATGGTGTCCTCGATTGCAATGTAATAATCAGTTTAACAGTTTAGGAAGTTTAGGAGTTCCAAGAAGCTCAAGCAGTTACAAATTGCTTTTTTTTGTATTTAAGCAAGAGAGAAGGACAAAAAGAAGGGTTCTGAGTTCTGGACCCCTTGGGGATTACATTTTGTACTTATTTTTCTGATTGGTAAATTAAAGTAGCAGCAATTTTCGCGGCAACTGCTAACTATTTATGTTGATTCGTATTTCTTGTGCCATTTTGTGTCCCTTCTTCTTTGAATGAAGTGAAGTAATGTAGCAGAAGGTCTCTTAATTACATCTGTGTGTAAGACTTTAATAACCTTAATTTGCGCTCCTTCACTCCAGCTTTTCTCTCTTCACCAATTCTCTCTGAACCTTTAAAGTGGTAGATTCAGCTCCTCAACATATCATTTTGAGTTTCCCCTCTCTTCACAAACTCCTAATGAAACTTTAAAGTAAAAGATTTTGTGTTTACAACATATTATTTCGAAGTTTCCTCTCTCTCCATGAATTTCCTCTGAAACTTTAAAGTGGTAGATTCTACTCCTCAACATATCATTTTGAGTTTCCCCTGTAGTTCTTCTTTCCATTCAGATATTAGCAGTGAATGACATTGTGAAATATTTTATTATTCCATATCATTAAGGGTTTTAGAAAACTAGTTCTTAGAGGGATAGAACAAATAACTCATGATAAAATCATTCTTGTGACACACTTTTAAAATGTTCTTAAGCACTGATTCCTTTCACAACCGAGGGATTGTCTCTTAAGATACAACATTTTTTAGCACCGTTGCCGAGGACGAAGGCACAGAGTTATTTTTCCCTAGGTATTGAAATACATTTCTTGATGGTGAACAAGATTTAGATACAAATTTGGTTGTGTATTATTCACCTGGTGACTCCACTGATGAAGGTTTCATTAGATGAGGAATTCTGTGGGCAAGGAAATGATAAAGCACCGTGGAGAATATAGGTATTAGAGTTTGAAACTTTTAAAGGAATTTTTATTTTTCACTATCAGTTTGATGGTCTATTTTCCCTTACATATCAAGAAGATTTTTTCCTGCTTTATATCCTCAGAATATTATAAGGCCCAAAATGTACATTATTTATTGGAGAAAGAATATTTTTTCTCTGATTGTATTATTGATCTTGATGCAACCTTATATGAGAGGATAGATGAATGTTGCATTACAATTCCTGAAGATTTTTGTCAAGAGTTGGCATTATACGAAGAATATCAGCATTATGAGGAAAAAACCTTAGATTTATCTTCCTGGCCTAAATGGTTTTTAGCAGAAAACAACAATCAAACTTCTCACATACAACCTCAAATTGAAGAGTCAAACAGTGAAGGAAGCTGCCCTGTTCAAAGAATTCTACATCAGCAAGATGTTAAAGAAGAGGAGGCAGCCGAAAATTTGTCTCATCATCTCTATGGTCCAGTGGTTGACCATATGACAACTTTCTTTTGTCAGCAACAAGCATTTATACAAAGGTATGTGAAAAGCTTTGTATTTGGAAAAATTTCATGGTACCTCCCTATTGTGATCTTCAAAATTCAACAGTATGAAGGCATTAGGTCTAACATTCAGATGTTGGGTTGGTGCCATTGGAAGGCTGACTTCACCTGATTAAGTTTAGGCATAAATGCACACGTGGGAGTTCTGCATAAATAAGCTCGGAAGTTGAGCATTTTTAGTTGTAGCATTTCTAGTTCAGTATTTTTAGTTTAAGAATAAAGGAAGAAGTCCAAAGTGTAGCAGGTTTTGGGGGGATTTCATATTGGATCAACTCCCATTCGGGATTGACTCCATGCCCAGTAAAGGCTACTGATCTACAAGTGCTCCTTGACTCCATTCCCAATAAAGGCTACTGATCTACAAGTTTTCTTTGACTCCATGCCCAATAAAGGTTATTGATCTACAAGTGCTCTTTGACTCCATGCCCAATAAAGGCTACTGATCTACAAGTTCTCAGCACTTTGTTACCAAAGTGTTGTCCCCAATTGGAGCCAAATGTTGTAGCCTAATTTGAATCAGATAAAAATCAAGGAGGTTCTGAGCAATTCAAGGTTGTTGAGGAGCAATGGTTAGAATTTCAAGAAGACCTGCAATATGATCAAAAGGATAACCACAAGGGCAACGAGGATTCATTATCACATGTGCACTGGAACCAAAGTCAGGGAAGAAGCAGCATCATTAGACCATCAGCAAAGGCAAAGAAGTAGAGAGGAGAAACTTTAGAAGAAAAGGCAAAGGCAACAAAGGAAGAAAAGAAACAAAGGCAACAAAGGAAGTTAAGGCAGAAAAGGAGAAAAGGCAGAGTCGTGAACGTGCTGGACAGAGTTGTGAACGGTAAGAGGGTCAAGTCATGAACGTGGGCAAAGTCGTGAATGAGTCAAGTGTTCTATGAACAATAAGGAAGAAATGAATGGGCACAAACAAAGGAGAAAAGTCGGAAAACAGGAGTAAAGATACAGCGAGGACCGTTGGATCTAGGCATAGATCAACGACGAAGATTAAATCACAATTAGAGTGATTTTACAAATCGCATATTTTAGTGTTTAGCACTAAGGAATCACACAGTATGTTATTTGGATTGCGATGCGATGAGGAGAACGGCCACGTGTTGGCATAGCGTACTAGTGCATATCGTACATCGCATAAATTATGGTTTAACTCTTATCGGCATAGCCTTAAACTTGCGGGCGGCGATTTGCGATAAGTTGTAAAATTTGCGATGTTGAGATGTGACATCTGCATCACAACTTTGCATTGGCGATTTCATTGTTTACCATTTAAGCTATTTGTTATAATTGCCGACATACGATATCAAATAAGTTGCGAAGTGTGATTGCTTCCGATTGGTCACCATGTTGTGGGACCCTACAACCACAGTGTCGCGTGTATGTAAGTGGTTTAAGTTTATGTGTGATCTATTTTAAAGCGACCGTTGTTGATTTATTCCGTATGTATGTTGAATAAAACTCAAATATTCGGATACGGTGTGGTTTCAAAGGTGAACGCCAAAGGTTTTAAAATCCAGAGGTAAAGCAGTTCTTGTGTTAAATCGCATCAGAGGGAGAAAAGAGGATCATAACGTAAAGCCGGTGAAACGCCTTGGAAATGAAAGAAATTTTGAACGTGGGTAGAGATTCTCGGGTATGTGGTCAGACGTAAGGCAAAGGAGAAGAAAAGACATAACGCAACAAGCACAAGCAGAAGAGGCAGAGCCGGGTAGCAGGTGACATGATGATAGCATTCGAAACACAAAAGCATGTGCAGAGTCAGGTAGAGATGCATTTATACATACTATTGGGACATCATAGTCGAAATGCACAGAGGCATAGGCAGAGTCAGGCAGAAGAGCATATAGTGGCACTGTTGGAAGCACGACAGCTGGGGAAATTTAGGCACAGGGGCATTTTTGCAGAACTGTTCAGCTATCGCATCATAATGAGAAAGGACACCTCAGCGCTTCAGAGGGACACATCAGCAACAAATCAAACTCAACAAAAGGATTATTCCAAGTGTATTATGTTTTCTTTTTTAAGATCGAAGCTACAATGGTGTCCTCGATTGCAATTTAACAATTAGTTTAACAGTTTAGGAAGTTTAGAAGTTCCAAGAAGCTCGAGTAGTTACAAATTTATTTTGTTTGTATTTAGGAAAGAGAGAAAGACAGAAAGAAGGATTCTGAGTTTTGGACCTCTTGGGGATTACATTTTATACTTATTTTTCTGATTGGAAAATGAAAGTAGCAGCAAGTTTCCTGCAACTGTTGATGGTGATTCATATTTCTTGTGCCATTTTGTGTCCCTTATTTTTTGAATGAATTGAAGTAATGTAGCATCCGGCCTCTTAATTACATCTGTGTGTAAGAGTTTAATAGCCTTAATTTGCGCTCCTTCACTCCAACTTTTCTCTCTTCACCAATTCTCTCTGAAACTTTAAAGTGGTAGATTTTTCTCCTCATCATATCATTTTGAGTTTCCCCTCTCTTCACAAACTGTTGATGAAACTTTAAAGTAATAGATTTTGTATTTACAACATATTATTTCAAAGTTTCCTCTCCCTCCATGATTTTCATCTGAAACTTTAAAGTGGTAGATTCTACTCCTTAGCATATCATTTTGAGTTTCCCCTGCAGTTCTTCCTTCCATTCAGATATCAGTAGTGAATGGAATTGTGAAATATTTTATTATTCCAGATCATTAAGGGTTTTAGAAAACTAGTTCCCAGAGGGATAAAACAAAGACCTCATGATAAAATCATTCCTGTGACACAATTTTAAAATTTTCTTAAGAATTAATTCCTTTCACAACGAGGGTTTGTCTCTTAAGATACAACAGTCACAACGCCCCATTAGAGAGCCAAAGTCTAACGTGGAGAAACATATTATCAAGAGCATGGGCTACTGTCAGATTATACTTTATTCCCGTTATTCAAGAACCATAGAAATAACAGGAAATATACCCACAACATGTGCCCAGAGATATGATTTCTCTTGCTTGTAGGTAGCCACCACATTCGTCGCCATAATTGTTCCTTGTTCGACATCCTAAGTGTTGAACTATGCCCCCTACTAGTGAAATGATACTTGATTACCATGATAATTATTAAATAGAATAGGGAAGAGATGATATGATGAGCTCTTACCTCTCTCAATGGCTAGATAACATGTGCGTCATTAACCATCAACAATTGTTTGAGCATCAAGACTGATGAAAAGACGAGCACAATATTAAGATCTATCTAACTTATGTTGCTTCATAAACACCCTCTCTCTCTCTCTCTCTCTCTCTCTCTCTCTCTCTCTATATATATATATATATATATATATATATTCTAATTCAAAATAATGTTTTTAATATTATTATTTATTTTTAATATATTTTTAATTAATTATTTAAAAAAAATTAATTAATTAATTAATTAATTTTTTTTATATTTATTCAAATGCCATTAAATAGTTGGAGAAAATTTTCTATTTATTAACATCCTAATGTTTTTAAATGGTTGGAGAAAATTTTCCATTTATTAACACCCTAATGTTAATAAAAGAGGATGAGTGTTCTAAAAGAAATCTTTATATATTAAATAGTTCATGAAAAATAAACAAACACAAAAAAAAATTGTGAGTGTTCTAAAAGAAATATTTATATGTTAAAAAGGTCATGAAAAATCAACAAAAACAAAAGCAATTTAATTTAATACATAAATTTATATTCTTTATAATTATATTTAAAAATATTTTATTTTGGTTAAGAGTTGTTTTCAAATGTCAATAAATAGGTTAACGACACTAAAGGTCTGCTCTTTATAAAGAGGGAAAATTTTAGGGGCTAACATTTGTAAGTGGGCTAATTATTTAAGCTTTTTCCAAAAAAAAGTCCCTAATTTCCATTTTTTCTAAAAATTATTCACCCAAATTTAATAGTATAAAATTATTTTACCTTAAAAACCACAAATTTTTTATAAACTATCTATAAAATCATTATAAAATTGACTATTTTTGACAAATTTATCACTAAACATTTTAATAATTGCATATTAAGGATTATTTATAAGGTTTCTAAATTTTAAGATAAATTTTTATCCTTCAAATTTTCTCTGCTTACAGACCACTAGCTAGGAAATTACAGGTGACATGGTGGCCTGATTTTCCTTGAATAAAAATAATGAATAAACCCATATTAGCTGATAACAACTACTAATAAATGTTCCCACTATCAATTTGAAAACTAAATTATAATAAATTCTCTAGATCTACTAATTCTCCATTCCCTAAATTTCCATCCTTAAAATTTTCTCTGCTTACATACCACTAGCTAGGAAATTATAGGTGGTATGGTGGCCTGATTTTCCCTGAATAAAAATAATGAATTAACCCACATTAGCTGATAGCAACTACTAATAAATGTTCCCACTATCAATTTGAAAACTAAATTATAATAAATTCTCTAGATCTACTAATTCCCCATTCCCAAAAAGTACGTTAAGCTACCAATTTCATATTTTGATGAAAAACAAATTGTAATTTAAAAATTTAATAAAGTAATTTATACGATTTATTTTATTAAATGTTTTCTTATTTTACTCAAAAACTTATTCTAATTGTTAAACACAGGTTTTGTAAACACACACGAGTAGGCACACAAGACAGAACTGAAAGATAAGTGTGAGATGCTATTACCATTAACAATGATGTGACTCTTGGATTCCACATTCCAAGGTCACTTGGACTCCTTTTGTGATTGTTCAGCTTCCACGCCTACCACTAGAAAATTTGGCTCAATTTCCAACGGCCAATTCATCGCTATTCCGACACATAGTCGTTGCAAGAGCGACAGTTCGAGGACGGGAAAAACGTGGTTTGCCATCCCATCGCAATTCCGAGGCACTTACAAAGTGTCTCACTACTGACACTTTTTTCGTCGCTTCCAAACAAGCGTCGCTCTTCCGACGTTTCCCAAACCGTTGCGCTTCCGACATTTGTAAACTGTCGCACTTCCAACGAAATGTGGTCCAACATTTTGAACATCGCTCTTCCGACGTTTGTAAACTGTCGCAATTCCGACGAAATGTGGTCCGACGTTTTGAACGTCGCTCTTCCGAAGTTTGTAAACTGTCACAATTCCGACGAAATGTGGTCCGACGTTTGTAAACTGTCGCAATTCTGACGAAATGTGGTCCGATGTTTTGAATGTCGCTCTTCCGACGTTTGTAAACTGTCGCAATTCCGACGAAATGTGGTCCGATGTTTTGAATGTCGCTCGTCCGATGTTTTTATACTGTCACTCTTCCGACGTTTTTAAGCTGTCACAATTCCGACGCTTACAAGGTGTCGGTATACCGACGACGGGTTCAATTTAAAAAAAAAAAAATGAAACTTTAAAACAGGACAGTAAATCTCCAATATTTGTTATGAATAGTGGATGTTCCAATGACCGTGAAATATTAATATAATAAACCACCCCACAGCGCTTCGACTATAAACAATCATATAAACATGGCTCTGTATTTCAAAAAATAGGTTTAAAATAGAAACAGGGCAACATTTTTTTTTCCAATTGTTATGAACATAATTCGACCATGAAATATTAATATAATAAACCACCCCGCAACGCTTCGACTATAAACAATCATATAAACATGGCTCTGTATTTCAAAAAATAGGTTTAAAATAGAAACAGGGCAACATTTTTTTTTCTAAGTAAAGTTAATCTATTAACAGTGGGAATAAAATTACACCGAAGTCAAAAACATTGCCCGGACTCATGGCAAATTTGTCATCAAAAAATCAAAAAATCAAGAAGACTGCCCTCATACGGGGAAACCAGTCTTGAACGTTTAATTTACAGAATTCAAAAATATTACAGAGGTCCAGCACAGTAAAATAATCTAAAAGCAGCCCAATTAAGTGGGCTGCGAAGCAAGAAAAAAAAAAAACTAAAATACTCCTCCAACTGCTCGACGATTTGGCACCATCCTTCGGAAGGTCTAGGATCGCTAGGTGCTACCTCCACATTCATGCCACCGCTCCCCTCCTGAAGGCTCGAATGCTGGCCGACTTTTTCTGAGCTCAGACCCGCCGGACGGGTGCATTTTTCTTCCATTTGGGCCTCCTCACGGAAAACCACAGTAATTGAAGTTGTGATTCGTGGGCGGTTCAGAGAGAAATTAAAGGAAAAAAGCGCAGTGCGCGTCGTGGGAGAAGGTGAAGCGGTGGGGAAATGAGGAGCAGGGGAGCCCATACGGTGGCCAAATCCTAGAACCCGACCCCGCCCACTTCTAGTAACTGGATAGCGACCTGCGTGATAATCACTGGACTGGGAAGACGACTCGGTTGAGGGGCTGGAGGGAGCGCGCAGGGTTTGACCTCTAGTGCTCCCCCTACGGCAATGCATCCTTTGACGCAGGTGAGGCATGGGTGCAGTCTCAGCAGTGGGCACAAGACGAGACAAAGAAGAATAATTCCAAGAAATAGAGGAAGACAGACACAGACTAGACCGAGAGAAATGCAGATATGCACCAAGGTCTAAGCAGCAGTTCAGTTGGCCACTTCTCCTTCTCGTCACCGTGAGCAGGCAGTGTAACACAACAACTGGCTCGTCTGAAAAACCATAGCGAAACACCACTTTATCAACCCGATTGCAATGCAATCGAAGAACGTCCGTCATAATTAATCTCTCATTAATGAGAGCCGAAGGCCGAATCATATTGGAGCATGCGGAATCGCTAACAGGAGTGGAGTTCCGATCTTGAACAGTGTTGAAACTTAATGTGATTTGATGTGAAAACCTTGGAACTTAAATATTGGCTAATTGAACAACGTTAAAACTTAATGCGATTGATATCAAATCGCCACATCCATGTCCCATTGCCTTAAACGCCATCGAATGCACCCGCATCCGGGAATAGGGCAAATTTTGATTGAGGACACATGGCAGAAATTGATTGGAGCATATCTTTGTTTGGGCCGCTCGTGCAGTGGAAATCTGGATCCGAAAAAGATTAGGGAGAATTTGATAAGAAATTCGCGTCACAACTCTCCCTCCGTACGCCAGCCCAACTTCGGACTCGAAAAATATTAGGGCGGAATTCATTTTTTTTTCGTATCACAAAATTGGCTGACGTCAGCAAGCTATTTTGGAACGCAAATTTGGTTTGAATTATGGTTTATCACCGTTTGAAGTCCGACAGGCTCGACTTAAGAACAATTTTGTTTGATCCCATCTTATAAAATTTGTGTTGGTTTTCTTTGATAATACACATATTTATAATAAATCATGGGAATACCACACTAGTAAACATGTGGAAAAGTTATATAAATTGTTGAGAACAATCATTTTTATGTAAAAATATCCAAATGTGCTTTTGGGAAATAAGAATTCGAGTATTTGGTTCATATTGTTTTAAAGGAAGGAGTGAAGTTGGAGCCTCAAAAGATGCAAGCTATTAAAAAATGACCTATTCCTAAGAAAATCAAGGTTCTTAGAAGATTTTTTAGACTTACATGATATTATTGATCATTTGTTAAGAATTATGCATGAATTTCAAGTTCACTCACATATCTCTTGAAGAAAATATCATTTATATGGAATGATGAGGCTACTTTGGCATTCTCTTTTAATGGATGCCATGTCTTCTACACCAACATCGGTTGCACCTACTTTGGGTAAAACATTCATAGTAGAGTGTGAGGCACTAGGGCAAAGAATTTACGTAACATTAACACAATAAGGGATATCATTGGCTTTTAAAAGCAAGGAATTCAAAGAAAATATTTGGTGAAATCTACGTATGAAAAATAAATGGAAACAATATTACATGCAATAAAAAATGGGGATAGTATATCATTGGGAGGTACTTTAAAGTCAAGATATACCATGATAGCATAAAGTATTTTTTGAAGCTATGATTTTCATTAGAATATTAACAAAAATGAGGAGAAAAAATTCAAAGTTTTAATTTTGAGATAATCTGCAAAAAGGGTAAGGAAAATTTAGTACATGATGCTCTTTCTAAAATAGAAGAGGCCTCCAATTTATATCCAATTACATTTTCTATTCCTAGGTGGCTAGAAGAAGCTTGCCATAATGGAAAAATGACAATAGTACTAAACAAAAACTAAAATTTATAAAGGATGGGATGAACTCTATGGAGCATTGGGAGTGAAAGAGATATACTTTGGTGCAAATGTAGAATATTTTTATGCACGCAAGCATATTTGAATAAAAAAATATTAAGGGAGTCCCATGTCTCTCTGATGGTAGGACGCATGGTTCCTTAAAACATCTCAAAGGATCAAAAAATATATTTTTGGAAGGAATGAAGAAAGATATTCAAAATTTTGTAAGAGAAGGTTAGGTTTGCATAATAAATAAAAGAGAGATAGTAAAATCTCTAGGGTTACTTCAACCATTCCACATACATATTCAAAGACTAGAATATATATCAATAGACTTTATTATAGGGTTACTGAAATATAAAGGTAAGTATTACATTTTTGTGGTCATTTATATAGACAAATTTTGTAGATTTTTTTTGTAGAGCTCAAAGTACATAAACAACAAGCCAAGTGGCAGAAGTGTCCATGAAAGAAATTCATAGTCTTCATGGTTTTCCTAAAGTAATAGTAGCAAGAAACTTTTCGAAATAATTATTTAATATGAGTGGAGAAACACTAGCTTCCATGAGTTCTACATATCAAACACAATCAAATGGTCAAACAAAAATAGTTAACAAATGTTTTTAAGGTTATCTACAATGTTACTCTTTAGAAAAGCAATCTTAATGGATGAAGTGGGTTCATCAAGGAAGAATGGTAATATGATACTACCTATCACACATCTACTAAAATTTCCCCATTTAAGGTCCTTTATGGATATCCAACTCCTAGTATCTCATACTTTTTTCAAGATAAGTCCAAAGTATAGGAAACAGAGTCACATATGGAAAATACTAAAGAAACTTTGAAAATTATTATGGAAAACCTTCAAATGACATGAAACATGATAAAACAACAAGGGGAACAACATTGAAGTGAAAGATAATTTGAGGAGGGTAATTGGGTATTTTTTTAGATTATAGCATTATAAGAAATCTTCATTCAAGAAAAAGAAGAATAAAGAATTAGCTCAAAAATGTTATGGCCCTAAATAATTATTCATAGGATTGCACAAGTGGCATAGAAGTTATATTTTCCTTCTTCTTGCATTCATAAGGTTTTTCATGTATCTTGCCTAAAAAAGGTTTTGGGAAAAAATATGCCAATGTAAATAGAACTTCCAAAATTAGATGAAGAATGAAAGTTGATTCTTGAACCACAAAAATTTATAGATAAACATTATGTATCTCTTTGACATATAACCATTATGAAGTACCTAATCAAGTGGAAGAATATTCCTATAGAAGAAGGTACATGGTAAAATGATCAATTCGTGATGAAATACCCACGGCTAAAGGGTTCATTTGAAGTTTTGACAAAAGTTTTGTTATATGTTTTATATAACACGTGGCGGAATAGTTTTATTGTTTGTTAAGGTCCCACACAGTGATCAAATTTGAAGGGCAGGTCCGAATTTCAATTAGAAGGGCATATATCTATGTCGCCCTTCCATAATGAAAAGCTTTAAAAAAAAACTTTTCAATTGACCACAATAAATTATTTTTACATTTCATTTTCAGAAAGACAAAACCACCAATCTTTATATTAATAAAATACTATTACATATACAACAATGAAGAAGGCTCCATCTTTCATTGCTTAAATATCTCATTGGCAATGTCAACATAAGTCTTGAAGACACTATTATAATAATTTGGATACATACCACCGGGATATAGGAGATTCTTATGTGTTAGATTGTGTAATGCAATTTTGACTTTGTCTCACAAGGAGCAGCAGCATGGAGGTCTGGATTTTTCTTATAGAAATTTATTATTATTATTTGAAACGTTGTTTATAGATATGAAGACAACAATGAAATTATGAGCATGGTGGAAAATTAGTCAAGCTCATGATGCCAAACCATGATGATGTAAGTTTGGAATTTAACATTTTTACATGTTAAAGACAAATAGTCAAAATCACTGACAACTTAGTATGCCATAATTAATAATCATTCCATGTTCACTTTTGTTAATAGGTTTATGTCACACGATTATCTCTCTTCTCTGGCATTTACTTGTATTGAAGATCACTATTCTAGGAATAAGGAGTTATTTTCTCCAAAAATAACCCTAGCCAAACATTGACAATGCATCAAGGATATATTTCTATGCTTCATAAGTACATATATTCTACTTCTAAATCATGTCTTGGAAGTGGTTGTTTTGCTGGAAATTATTCACCAGTTGGTTTCATACCAAAGTCTTTTTCACATTTTCAGCATCCAAAACATGAAAAAGATAATGGTTTAAAACAACATAAATATTTGAAATTTTGCAAGAATTGTCTGGCACACTTTGAATATGAATTTTGAATTCAAGTGCATGATGCTGTATAGGATCAAGTGTCATTTTGAATACCAAATGTTTCACAAGAAACTTCTCAACATGCTACCCTGCAGTAAGGATTAAATGACAATATTACATCAACTATTTCCATAATAAAAGTGCACCTCGGCCATAAGACTAAACAACTACAAATGTTGTAGATCTAACAAGACCACACAATCAAATGTATTCCACAAGGCCAATACTGTATGAAAAATGAAAAGGAGTTTGCAACCAAAATACCTTAGGCAACTAATTCAATTAGATACACCAAACCATCAGCAAAAAGGAAAACCAGCCTACTCAAAAGGCAAGCGTTTACCTCCTTTGACAAAATTTTGAGTTCCGAAACAAGGGCCTTTATTTTCTTGTCAATGCCCCTAGTAATTTGAATGGGGTTTGCACCTGCTACAACAACCTAAACAAAAAGGTTTCATTTCAAATTATTTTCCACAAATTTAAGATACAACCATTGTCGGTTTTGTATTTCCTAACAAGCTCATAAATTTTGACAAAAGAACCAAAATTTTTTAATACCTGATAGCAATTTTTTCACTCAAAAACTATCTTAGACTCAATAAGCCCAACCCAAAATTAAAAAACCAAACACCATAAGACCCTACAAAAATGAATAGATGATCTTAATCCAGTACTATCGACAAAAAGTTACCTTTACACCCTCACTTATTAAACCCTGTGTTGTTGAATTTTAACTTCAACTGCTGCAGCAGAAGGACGGATGCAGCAGCAACATTTTTTTTTGGAGGTTGCTTGCACGCCATCCAGAAATTTAATTCAGCATTTAAAATTCTTGCAAGTTTTATTTGTAGACGGCGCGCCGGCCATATTCCAAATGCGGGATTGTAAATTCCAAAGGAGGACACGTGGAGCATTAATATTGGATCACATGAAATTGAAGGGAATCTGAAAACCTGAAAAATGGACCCAAATTTTTTATAAGGCACATTGGATTGAGAATTCACGTTACAAATTAGGCAGACGTCAGCATCCCATTTTGGAACGTGAATTTGGTTTGAAATTCAATCTATTCGGACTTTTGAAGTCCGACAGAAAGGGTTCTTTAATGTTTTGATAGTTTAATTTTATGTATGCTTTAATATATACATATGTTTTAAACATATGTTATATATATATCATATGCGAAATGAAAGGTGGGCCATAGAATTTAGTTTTAATTTTATTTTTTTTAAAAGAGGGTTTATTATAATATGTTTTATATGTTATGGCATATAAAAATAAAAAGGTCGAAAAAGCTTGGTAGTTTTTTTTATAGACAGTACGTAAATTTTTTATTACACAACAGTGTGTAAAAAGTGAAAGACTGAGTGTAGCTTTTTAAGTGTGTATGCACAGTAGTGCGAAAGGGAAAAACACAGCAGAGTGTTTTAGAGACAGAGTATGTTTGTTTTGAACAGACAGTGAGTTGGTTTTATGCACTGCGTTTTGTAGCAATCATAATTTTGTAATCCCTCTCAGTGAGGAAGAAGTGTAATAGTTTTTTTTTGAGTTATTGAAGGGAATAGAAGTTTTTTTTCAAAGTATTGAAACTCTGTCTCCTGTCAAAGAAATTTTTATTTTCTCTATGTTAGAGGAAGGGAGATTTATTCTCCATTCATTGTTATGGAATTTTTCAATATTTCAACATGTGCAAGAACAACAGATGTTGTGGTTCCATCCCCAGCTAAATCATTTGTCTTTTCCGCAGCTTGCCTTACCAACTTGGCCCCAATATTTTCAACTGGGTCCTCTAATTCAACCAATAAAAAGGCCAAAACCATAGCATTGAGATACATTTCATTACACTATCAATAACAATAAAATTTGACTCAGCCATAACCATTTCCTTTTATTGTTGTGAAAAGCTTTATGCATTACTCTAATGCGGCTAGTCCATAGGCCAAGTAGACCACTGGGTAACAAATATGTTTCCTTTCACCTTTGAGTTTTCAAATTATGCCTACCAAATCTAAGAAATTTAAGAGGGGGAACTAATACAACGTTAAAAATAAAACCAGAGCACACATCTACAAATTACCTCCTTAGCTACTGTCACACCATCATTAAATATTTTCGGAGAACCATGCTTGCTCTCCAAGACAACATATTGCCCTTCGCCCCAAGGGTGACTCCAACAAGATCAGCAAGTTTGCTCACACCGCCTGCAAGACAAATTGACAATGCTTTCAGTAAGTGTGCAATTGAATGCCAGACCATATGCCAAAACAACCCCCCATGAAAAATTAAAATAACACATTAAAATCGAATATAAGTGGACAAGGAAAGATCCACCACAGTGAAGTTTCACGTGCAGGTGACCTTCCTTTAAACATAATTATTTCTCTGGCCTGCAATTTTTTTGTCACTAAGCCATCCTTGTTGAAGTACAACTCCTTTTCCATAGCTCTTGTATTAACTATTTTCTCTCTGTCGCGTAATATTAGAGTCACTCTTCTGCTTGAGCGATTAAAGGAAATGGGTGAAAAAACTAAAAGAGAAGACAATTGTCTGCCATAATTATCAAACATTGCACCCAACTTCTTCCCCTTTCCATTGTTACCCAATGAGGTAGATGTGGCAATTGCTGTCATACTACCCAAAGCAGAGGCCATCTTCTCTTATCCTGAATATAGAATTACAAGATCTTCATATTAGTGTGAACCTTAAAAAACATGACTCCCATTGCTAAAAACCACTTTTAAGTTGTAACAGGCAAACTAAACAACTATCGCAACTTTTGGAAACTTCTAGAGCATTAAGAGAGAAACAACCAAAGAGAAATACAACCACAATCCTCATTTTAATGAGACCGGACTATATATTTGCATTAAGATAATAGAAATAATTCACGACTATATTAAGGCCAGCACAAAACAATCTTTAACCAGTGTCTCTCGCGGCCTTCAGGTTGCCATGCTAGAGGTTGTATATTTTTAATTTAAATTCTTGACCTCTTGTGCCCATCTATGAATGCATCCAATGGGATATATACATCAAATGCTCCTTTATATCCCCAAAAACAAATTCCCTACTACAAGAGCACCAATATTGATGGATCACCCCACACCATCCCACCCACTAGAAACGGTGAAAAAGGAAACCCGAGAAAACTTTTGAAATATCTCAAGATGACTATATGGGTGGTTATTATGAATCAACCAACCATTCAGAACATGCTCATCAATCCAAACCATGAGTATTATGTGACAATATTCAAGCAGGCACTGAATCGGATTTCTGAAGCTATGTTAGAGAAACCCTAAACTCATGAAAATAGGTGAAATGTGGCACCACTCAGGGATTGACATGTGCCAATTGGTACAAGTGGTAGACAATTGGCATGCTCAAACAACGAGGTGATGCAGGAATGAAATGAGGGAGAAAATATCAAAAAAGCCCCAAATCTGGAGAACTAAAGCTCATCACCAACCTGAGATTGACAACTTTACATGATGTAACCTATGAAATCGTAAATGGAGAAATCATAGTAACAATAAAGTAACCTATGTAAAAATAAAGTCGGATTCATCCTGGGAGTGGTAATGGGAGAAATCATAGTGAACAACAGGAAACATGCAGAGTTGCTTACAATCGAATAGATGAAAAAACACATACAAAAAACCTAGATAATAATCATGAACAAGCTTAATATTGAATTATGAACTGTAAAGGAACTTACAAAATGTGACATTGCAAACCTAGTCAAGTGCACAAGCAAAAATATCCTAGACATGACCCTGGTTGACAAGTTGTATTGCTCATGATGCGAGAGGATTTGTACCTGCACTGCCAAGTCAATCAAAATCCATCATTATCTATACAATAAATACAAGTAATTGATGTAGTATTTTTTACTCTAAGATGCATTCTTATGATAATGTTAGAACATATGTTGAAAATGTCAAAACATACCTGAATAAGCTCCTCTTCGTTTCAAAACAATTTATTGGAGTCGCATGAACTTGGAATAAGCCTCCCACGATCTGAAAGAGTAGCAACTAAGTCAACAGTGACTTTTTTGTTGCTACGCTGGATCGAGGGAGGTTTTCTCAAAGATTAAATCACTCCAATAAATTATTCTCTACTAAACAGGGCCAACCATGTGAAGGTGGAAGCTCTTATGGCCCCTCCTCCCCCCTCACATCACTCTCAATTCCCCAATACCCAATCTATATTTCATTTTTTACTTTCATGAGCAATAAAAAAATATTCAATAACTAATAAAAAAAAAATCAACAAAAAGTACGCAAGGAAACATTGCAATTAATGCTTGACATAAAAATAGTATGATAAATGAGTTTTTTATATAACGCAAAAAACTTTCCAAGTATGGTAACGTTTGTCTTATAATAATACAATATTTTACATTATCAAATTTTCTTTTTCTTCTTCCTATTTCTAAAGCTCCTAATTACATCATCAATATCATCGTGCTCTGCTCCTGTTTCATGCCTTTCGACCCGCACTGCTGACCTAGTTGAGCAGTCACGATGTCTGGTCTCATCCAGTGACGGGGCATCACCTACAAAAAAAAAAAATATTAAATTTTAATTTTCAGTTTTTAAATATCATTGAACTAGTTCGGTAATATTAATAAAAAAAATTGCAATGAGATTATTTACCTGGTGCACCAGTTGTCGCCGCTGATCTAGTTGCGTAGTCACGATGTCTGGTCTCATCCAGTGATGGGGAATTGCCTACAAAAATAGATAATATTAAAATTTAATTGTCAGTTTTTAAATATCATTGAACTAGTTCGATAATATTAATAAAAAAAATTGCAATGAGATTATTTACCTGGTGCACCAGTTGTCGCCGTTGGGACTGTTGCCCTGTCTTCCTCTCTGGTGGTAAGATCCTCAAGGGAAACATTTTCTATCATTTAAACAAAAAAATTTATAAGGACAACCATCAAGGTATAATTAGAAAAAATTATAAGTGGAAATTAATTACCGTCACGACCCTCACTGATAGTAGCATTGTCGGCCTGGTCCCCACTACAATGATCAGGTTGCACATGAGGACCATCTACATCTGGCTCTAAAACTGGGTTATTTGCCTCGTCGGTAGTGTTGCTCCCCTGATTTAAACAAAGTTGTTAGACATTAAATTTATGAACGAAAACAAACATATTGAAAGGTTAATGTTTTACCTTATCAGACATTCTGGATCTTGGGACCTGCCCCAAGCTTCTGCGATGTTCAACTACGGCTTGATAGCCAAAATGGAAAGCGATATTTTTATCTTCCTCTGTAGTTTCTGTTCTGAAGTCATCACCCTACATTACATATTATTGTGTATTTTTAATCATATTTGATAGGATTACAAAAACGTTGGAAGGCGATACAATTAATTATAAGATGTTTAGCTACTTAATTACAATTCTTGCGGCTAATTTCAAGTAGCCGCCCTGGCCTAGCTTGTGAGGGCCCTTTTTTTCAATCCTAGCTTTGGTTGCCTTTGAGGTGTCAGGCAACCTAGCATAAAAATATTGAAGTCAGATATGACGTAGCACACTTTTATTTTAGACATAGAGAAAATTAAAGCTATTGAATTAAAGTTGTAATTTACCTTGCGGGTTCAGTTGGCATTTTTCCTTCTTTCTTTGCCCTTTTCTCTTTTCCGTCATGGATGAGTGCTCTCCACTCACTCTCTGGAACTGTGAGAGGATGCTCGTATCTAGGGTTAAATTGCAATTGTGTCCTATAGGTGTCCCTAGTATATTTAAAATATTTGCCGGCTACCCGAGCCACCGTTGTTCTGTCAAATGTGCCGACCCCAAAAAGGGCTTCTAGATAATCTAGAAGTTCTTTTTTCAGGTTGGAATTCTGGGAATTACACCCTGTGCATATGGTTGGGCCAAAAATTACCAACACATGGCTCTCCAAAAACCTGTAGAACTCATTGTTCCTACACAGAAAAAAAATAAAATTATTATCATTAATTTAAAAATAAAAATCATGATAAATATGTTTTAGATAGAGTACATGAAATAGTTAAAATATTAAAATTTACCTCGGAGTTGTACGTGCTTTATAGGGACACCTTCATCGTTCATCAACAACGTGCCATTAATGATCCTTGTGGAGCTAACACGTGTAGCTCCAGGAAACGCAATAATGTAGTTGGCCATATCAGCTTCATCACTTCCAACACGTTCAGTGGTTGGCTGGGTGTCTGCTTGGGCAGGGTGTGTTTCTTGGCTGGCACCTAAAGGAGTAGAAGGTGTACGATAGGGTTGTTGGGAAATCTCTTGCCCTTGTGTCCCACTACCACCAACACCGGGTTCAGCAAGTGCCAGAAAACACTACATACAAAAGAATTTTTTTTTAGTTTAGTCAATGTAAAAATTAAAAATCAAACTATCACAATTCATCTCATGCAGAACAAAAAAAATATCCTTTTGACTTTTTATTATTACCTGATATGTTTCTAGCTGGCTCATAAGTTGTTTTATCCTCTCTTATGTTTCAGGTGTTTGAGGCGCGTCTATCAAATTATTAAATTCCGACCTTGCATCTCGTGCCTTTTTTCGCAACAAGAACACTGGAGATAGGGATGAAGAAAGCTCTTCCTCAAAGAGGGAATCATCAGGCGTACCATGGCTAGGTGTCTGCATATTTGAACAAAATTAATATTATTTCAATTATGCAAATAACTAAAATACCTGAAGATAGAGAAATGTTGGCACTTTACATGTTCTTCCGCTGGCCTCTTTCCGCGATCATCCCATCTCGGGGTTGTTCCTGTACTGCCCTGATCAGTTTACCACATTGCAATAAAATTATAAATGTAAAACCTTGAAAACAATATCTAAATTTAAAACATAAAATTAAAACTGAAATAATTTCTAATAAGACACCGGAAGACAGAGTTAGAGTTTCAAATATGCCTTGCATTGAAGTCAGTCCTGGAAACATGTCATTGCACATTAAGGCACCCAAACAAGAGACGAGTTGACAATGAAGACCTTATTGAATATATTGTTGGAGCAACTTCTAGTAAACTTGTTGTGAAGACCTTGAGGATATTTTTGGAGCAACATTGTTGAAGCTGATGGTATAGCATTGTTGGAGGCGATCTTGAAGGGCCTTGAAGTGAAGCTTTTGGAGCAACTATTGAAAAATCCTTAGAGCATTTAAGTAAGGCACTTTCTATCTTCCATCACCTTTTTCCTTTCAATATCCTTTAAACGATTTGGTTGATATTTAATGTTTGAAATCACGTTATAATTCCTTGATTATATGTGTTTGGGGACTTTCCATTTGAAATTACCCAAAAATACCCTGGCAATTTTATCTTCAAGATGCATGTCTGGCCCTATTGTTCAATATTTTGATTCATAGTAGTAAACATAGAGAGTTAGGGGGCTCTTGAATTGGTTTGGTTGGGCCATTAGATCCCTAACATCTACTAGGGAGAAACCCCCTTGAGTTGGAGGAGAGCTAGCCCGAAGTGAAAAGAGGTTGGCGAGGTGACAATGGGGCTATTGAATTACACATGGTATCACACTTTAGCATTAGGACTTTATCTTGAGAAGTGCGAGATTTTGCTATATCAATTCTCAAATTGTTTACAACACTATTGTTAAGAACTAATAAGAAGTGATGTTGAGGGTTTTTTGGGTATAAGAAACAATACCATTTAAAAACTAGGGTTCTTAGTCCTTGGCATTCCTTCACCTGGGCCTAGGGGCACACTAGAATAATTTCACACTAAACCATGCAAACTTAAAAGTAACTTAACAGATCCATAAAGTAATAATAATCATAATTCCTAATTTCCTTTTGTACGATATGATGCAAATTATTCAAACATGAAGTAATGAAGACATGCAATGTCTAAATTTCAAGATTGATGAACCAATATAAGAAGTTAGAAACTACAACTTTGATTCAATACTATGTGTCCTAACTCCAGGAAGGAATCTAGTTTGTAGTACAAAACATGCATCGTGTATTATCAATTCTTAATTGACAACAACTAAAGGTCATCTACCTCATCAATTCCTTCCCATTTTGTGTTTTTATGTTATATTCCTTATAAAAGTGTCAAATTTCTCTCAAGTAAGCAACCACTGAATAAAATAAAAAATAGTTGAGATATGATTGAGAAATGGTCATTTATTTCTTGAAAGGATCTTCACAATTTATTTGGTTGTTTTTCATCTCAAGAAACAAGAAATGACCTAAGAAACTATCGTGATGTAATATAAGAAACAACACAGTGCAATGGCCATTTTCAAAGCCAAATGATGTCCATTGAGGACATGGCCTTTATTTGGTTCCTATTTCATAGGATTTTCGGGTAGAAATGGAACTTTGTTGTACCATTTCTAGTAGTAAAAAGGGAAAACCTTTTTTTTCCATGGGAAATAATTTACCTTTCCTTTTTCAAGATAATCTAAATCACAAAAAATATAAACTATACTGCACACATTCTTGGATAATGTGAAAGTGGAAAAGGAATACCCTACACAAGTGATGCACACATGTACATTTGAACACTAATAGATTTTTGTAGTTGAAATGCAATGCTTGTTTTCATTTAAATGTAGGGTTTTTAAAGCGAGGAGAAATAATGGCTGCCAATTTAATAAGCGTTTATTTGGGAAAATTTTAAATCTTGTATTGGGTGATGAAGATAATAGAGGGTATTGAATCTTGATTCTTGACATTGTGTTTAACTTGAATAACTCAAATGATTATAAATATCGGTGGATGAGTTCTTTTTAAGTATGTCACTCAAAACTCTTATGTCAAAGCATTGTATGATGGCTAGCATTTGCTTGTTTCCCTTTCTTCAGTTCAATGTAAAAAGTATATTAATATATTGGAGCACGAATGATAACTAAAATTGTTTGCTCTGCAGTATATCCGGCCCCAAGATTATGAAAATTTTTCTCAAGTGGAGCTATTGGTTATTGATGAAGAAGTTGCAATTCCATTGCCTGTTGTAAAGGCTCTTCTCGAGCCATATTTAGTGTTTCTGTGCTCTACTGTAAATGGGTAATAATTATAAATGAGCCAACCAAAATCACAAATTTTGTAACCATTCAGTTTCCATGGATAGTGATGATGATATTAACCCTATATATCAGTGACCTATATCTATATGAGAATGATCTCAACATTGACCTTGATATGGTTGTATGGATGTGACCTTTGGTATGTCATCAGAAAATCCCCAAACTTGGAGAACTAAAGCTCATCACTTTCGATCTGGAGTACTACCCTTGTGATAAAGTTGATGACTTTCGATCTCCCATTCTCTACCACTTTGCACTTCACCTTAAATATAGATCAGACCAAGGGAAATTCGTTACTAGGTGTTGAGATGGATGAGTTTTTTGAACTAAAATCCATAGCTTAAACTTCATGAAACTGGTGGAGTCAAATTCATGCAAGCACAAACACATCTTACACATCCTCTTTGAAACTCATCCGAAAAAAAATTGGAAGACATCTAGAGAGAACCCTACAGCCTAACACAATCCAATGGAATTGACCAAAAAAACCCAAATAGAGTCAACCCTACTATAGGAGGAAGGGCTTGCAGTAATAACTTACCATTTTGTAAGAGCTAAGGGCAAATGTTGTTTTGCAAGAGCTGAGGGCGAACACTGAGGGCGAATGCTGTTCTGCAAGAGCTGAGGGCGAATGCTGAGGGCGAATGTTGTTCTGCAAGAGCTGAGGGCGAATGCTGTTCTGCAAGAGCTGAGGGCGAATGCTGAGGGCGAAAGCTATTCTGCAAGAGCTGAGGGCGAATGTTGAGGGCGAATGTTGTTCTGCAAGAGTTGAGGGCGAATGTTGTTCTGCAAGAGCTGAGGGAAAATGTTGTTCTGCAAGAGCTGAGGGTGAATGATGAGGGAAAATGTTGTTCTCCAAGAGCTGAGGGCGAATGCTATTCTGCAAGAGCGGAGGGTGAATGCGCGCGTGATATCAGATGTTAATGTAGTTTTTAATAAAATAATTTTTATGTAGCGCGCATATAAGTTTCGTATTTTTATGTAGCGCGCATATAAGTGTCATCATACCGACGGCGGACAAAGCGTCGCTTTTGCAACGGCTGCCTCCAAACGTCGCAATTGCGACACTTAGACATTGTGTCGCACTTGCGACGTTTGGAGGCAGCCGTTGCAATAGCGACGCTTTGGGGCATAGTGTCACAATTGCGACGTCTTCCTCCAAACGTCACAATTGCGACACTTTTTCTAAGTGCCGATATTGTGACACTTTTCTCTAAACGTCGGTATAGCGACGATTTTGGGGCGGGATTGAAAAATTTTGGGGAAATTTCTGACATTTGGTCAAAAGCGTCGGAACTAAGTGTCGGAATTTCCCCCAAATGTACTAGTGTACCCATAGAGGATTAGGTGTCCAACATTCCCCCCCTTAATCCGAAGGGGTATGTATGAGTCCAAGAAGAGAGTTGTAATACAAATATGCAAAGTATGCATGGCAACACTTAGGCTGAATCAGCTCTCTGAAATGTTGGCATAAGGAGGTGGTTTAAGGATGACCACCAACACTAGAACGCTTAGTGCAGTTCCCAAAACTCTTCCAAATCTGGTAAGAATTTGAGGGCTTCTGCTAGAGGAAGTGTCCCTCATATTTGAAGAGGGAGACCTTCAACCTAGAAGAAGGGAGGTCTACAACCTGTGATGGTTTAAAGATGACCACCAACACTGCAATGCTTAATGCATTTCCTGGAACTCTACCAAAGCTGGCAAGAAGCTGAATTCTTCTGCTAGAGGAAGTGTCCTGAATTCTTTGAAGAGGAATAATATCAACTTCACATGGATAGTTTAAGGTTGTCCACCAACCAAAGGCATTCGCTTGAACTGCTATGTCTCTGGCTACAACTCTGAATCTGGAATGAGAGGTTGTGGCTCAGGCTCGCTTGAACTGCTATGTCTCTGGCTACAACTCTGAATCTGGAATGAGAGATTGTGGCTCAGGCTCACTTGATGTGGCTTTGAAGCTTGTAGATGACCACCATTTTCCCCCATGTCAGGTACAAGGTGAGATGATGGTGAAAACTCAACTGCAAAAAAGTTCAATATTCTAGAACAAGTTCTGACATGTGACTTAAACATCTTCTTGGTTGTTGATGCCCATTGCCAAGAAGCAATCCATCCAAGATGAATATTTGTTCCTTCAGGTGGCTTGTTTCTGAAGCATCCATGTGAATAATGGGTGTGCTGACCACAGTGCTTGCATCGGTGCAGTTCAAAACAATGATCTTTCATATGGCCAACTCGATCACAGTGTTGGCATTTCACAATTTGTTGTTGTTGTTGTGGAAGAGGAGCAGGATCTGGAAAAGTTGAAGGTGAGATATCATGAAGAAATCCGACACTCTGAAATTTGATGGGCTTGGAGTATTTCGGAATATGAAAAGACACCTCCTTGTCATATCCAAGACCAGTTTTGTGCTTGTTATGGACAAGCTCTTCCTAAGGTATGATGATGGGCTTGGGAAGTGCAAACTGAACTTCTGCATGTGCATGTAACTTTGTTGCTTCATTGGGTATTAAATATAAATCAACTGCAACATTATTGACTTGATGTTTATGGGAGTCTGTTTCAATTTTCCGAGCAAAAACAGGTTTAGAATGATGACTCCACTGTTTTAATTCTTCTTGTTGAAACTGAGATTCAAGCTGCACAAACTCTATCTTCTCTTGTCCATTTTGTAGACAATTTTGGATATCAACAAGAGTGGTTATGTTGATTTTGATTGTATCATTAGCATAGGAGAGTATCATAGTATTAATTAACTCTAATATTTTATTAATTCTAGTCATTTTCATTGAAAAAATAAAATAAATCTCACTCAAATAAAAACAATGTTTGCTAAACGGCCAATAATGAATATTCACTGCATAAAAAATGAGCTTAAGTAGGTTTTTATCAATCCTTTTCTCTGCTCATCACCAGTGCACCTTTGAGTGCTTTTATGCCCTCTAAATAATTGCAAAAAAAACTGATATGTCTTCAAAAACCTGGAACTGAAAATATAGTCTCTCAATATACCTTCATACCCATTAAATAAAAATTCAATTACCGTACATAAGGGCTACTGATTGGAACTTATCATAGCAGGCCTACCGCACAACCTCGTGATTGTCTCGACTGATGAGAAAACTTACAGAACTCGTGGAATCATGTTTTTTTAATTTCAAAGCACTCGACTCTGCTAACCCTTTTGAAAACCCTAATAGTATCAAATTTGGACCGCGCTCCTCTTCCCAAAGTCCATATTCAAACTTTGCAAATGGAATAGAGAATAAAAATAAAATTCCAAAACCTTTAAATTAGATACACTGTGAAAGTGTAATCATTTGATCAGGAAGGAGCACAGTGTCGTGGGAGACTATGGTGTGGAGACTGCGGTGGCATGAAGGCCGACTAAGTGTCGATGTATGGGTGAGCGAATTGTGAGAGGAATGTGATGAGGGTGGCACCGAGCATTGAAGTTATCACCGAAGTAGCGTTATAGTAGCATGGGCGTATTGTGCACTATATATAATAGACATAAAACTATATATAATAGACAGAAAAGTGAGCAACAGAGTAGCATTAGAGTATCGTTAGCGTACTATGTAGGTGAGACGAGTGTTAGAGTAATGTGCAGGTGAGCCGAGGGAATATGTTGTGGCTTGACCTCCGGTGCTCTGCCTTAGCAATACAAAACCAGAGTCGAACTAGTGGGTTCAGTGCAGGCTAGCGTCGAGAAGTCCAAGCAGCACCAAGGAGGAGAGGTAGTGTTGAGGCCACAAGTAATGGAGGTCGAGGTAGTGTTGTCGATAGGGAGTCGATGGAGAGAGGTGGTAGAGGGGTCAAAGCAAGAGATAGCTGACGTAGATATGCCACTGATGAGATGGAGAGCCACTATGCGTATGAAGTTGTAGAGGAGTCGTGGTTCCGTTTTGCAGTGGGGATATAGCTCAGTGGGAGGATCTCGCCAAGCCAAAGAATCCTTACAATAAGAAGTGAAGGAATTTCTTAGCCTATGGACACAATTGGGATCAACACCATTTCTGCCCTCCATGAAACAACATTGCAGGAATATACAAGAAACCAATATCGAAACTCTATATCGAGATCCTGACTCTTGCTATTTCTATGAGTAACTCTGAGAATAATATTAGAGATTGTGAACAGGACTTGCAGCTACCTCCTTTGCCTCCATTACCTCCTCGAGGAAAAATCTATAATGTTGATGTTTTTTCGAGGCCACTTTCGTTGAATTCATTCTCTCTAAGAGATTTGCATGGTTCTCTTGGATGTCATGCAATCCAATTTTCAAAGTTCTCAAGGAAAAGCGAATGGGTAAATATCACTAACTAACATGTACCAACTGACTCTGATTGACCGAGTCGAGATATGGAGGGGTGTGTAAATGTTAGATACACAATAATTTCAGAGCACAGTGAAAGAGCTGAGGCGAGGCTTTGCCACTGTCTTCAATCCTAACACCATATCCTATACGCAAACTCAACGAAGACATACATCTCAAGTTCTCTCTCTATAATTATTCACAGATGGGAGGAATGCCTAAGGTTTGTGAAATGAGCAGCAACGATGATCACCCTTCTTTTGAGGTGAAGGTGATAAGCGGAGAGAGGGAGAGGTTTTGAATTGCAAAGGTGTCAGCCCAGAGGTTTTGAATGTGGTAACCGAACACCCAGCGCAAAAGGAGAAACAATGCTTAAAACTTTGATAGCCTGTGGAAGGGCATGCATAGAAGTAACCGGCAAGAGATATATTCTTGACAGAAGGGCTCAGAAGATCGCTTAGGTGGAGCAAATATCGCTGACACACCAAATATAGAAATGGCGGTGAGAAGATTCTGAAAGTGCCCAGGCCTAGCTTAAGCTCTGATACCATGTTAAACACATGTATTGTAAACACACATGAGTAGGCACACAAGGCAAAACTGAAAGATAAGCGTGAGATTTTATTACCATTAAAATGATGTATATTTATAATACAATGGTGTGACTCTTGGATTCCACATTCCAAGGTCACTTGGACTCCTTTTGTGACTGTTCAACTTCCACACCTACCCATAGAGAATTAGGTGTCCAACACTAATTTAAAAATTAATTAATAAAAAAATAAAACAGATAGAGAATGAGTCCTCCTTATTATTAAGAAGAAACTAACATTTTTTCTCAATTAAATTGATTCTAAATCAAAATAATTCTCAATATTAAATAAATGCGTAGTCTAACTTATAGATGAAATGGCCTTTTTCATGACATTTTTTCAGGTTAATTTTATTCAAAATCTGGCAAATATTTTTTAAAACTTGAGTTTAAGTAGTTTAATCTATAGAATTTGAGTGCCCTAGGGTTTTTCAGGTGCTGAATCTATTTATGCATTCAAAAGTGCATTTTAAACAACTAAAAATCACATTCTTTCTTGAAATTGTTTTGTAGGATTTTAGTGAAAAATTCTATTTTGTCTATAAGTTAGACTATGCCCTAAATAAAAAGAAATTGGAATAGTCTTTAAGTGCGACTTTTTGGAGTTTCTAGCAAATTTCTGGCCAGAATTCGACAAAATAATTTGTGGCCAAATCTTGATTTGTGTTGTTTAAACTGATTTTTTAACTGCATATATGGATTCAACACCCTCAAAAACCCCTAGGGAACTTTGATTGTGAAGAGTTTGTCTGTCAAAATTGTGATTTCAATCAATATTTGTCATATTCTAGACAAATTAGATCGAAAAATAAATCAGAAAACTTTCCAAAAAGTCACACTTGAATACTACTCGAAAAAAATTTATCTACCACAAAATTTAAAATAAATAAATAAAAAATTAACCTAGGATGGGGTGTTTTTCATGCAAGAAGGTGGGGGGTGGGCTGCTACCATACCACTGGGGACATGGAAGCATGTCCCCTTAATTTTTTAACCATGCACAGTAATTTTGGCATGGGGAATGCCACCCATATGTTGTCCAACACTCTACAAATGGAGCACAATCTTGGCTCTCTAGATCTCTGTCAAATCTATCTCCTTTGACAAACAACCTCAACATCTAATCGTATAAATTTCCCACCTTGTGTGACTAAGCGAATTTTGGCACCATCAAGAATGGAATTCAATGCTGAGGTCCTAGCAATTCATTGCACCAATCCCGACGACAACCTTGGCAAGAAGTCTATCCGACAAGTCTGGGCGCTTCAAATAGCTAATTCAGGAGCTCTAGAAACTCAATTTTCTTTTACGCGAAGGATTAAAGCTCTTTTTGGTCAACTCAACCTCACCCATTCATTTGCGCTATGTCTACAGTGCTCCAACTCTCTTGGATTTCCTAACAAAATTCAAAGAAATGAATGCCATCTTGTTAGCGAGCTTTGCTCTGGGGCTAGTGCTTTCCCTTATCAACTATAATTGGCAACTCGAATTGTCTCTCAATAATGGTCATTAGACAAAGTTCTATCTATGTGGTAAAGCCCTCTAATTTTGTATATTTTTGAATAATGCGATGCAAAATAGCATGTTGCAATTCTGATGTGATTTCCATTTTCTGATATTTTAAACCAAACAAATTGTTTGTTTGAGTCTTCTTTTTCTAGTTGAATGAAATGACCTTCTTTTTCTTTCACTACTACCATGATACCCCCATGTCCTTTTTCATTCCCTGCTGCCTTGTTCCACACTGACATCTTCCAGTACCCTTCAAACAAAGGTTTCTTGTACCCTTCATGCTCATGTGTTTCTATGAGGAAAACTATGTCTCTATGTTGTAGAGGTAAATCCCCTCTGCGGACAGAGGCGATCCCTACTAGCCCAGATCGGGTCTAGCAACAATCGTATCACGCTAAGGTGCAAGTTCCTAATTGCAATAAACCAAATGGCGAAGAAGGCTTACCTTGAATCCAACGTTGTCGTTTGTAGAGAAGGTAGTGCTCCCATTCCCTTGCTCCGGCAGATCACAATCCTCACGCTCGCCGCGATCGAACACCTGCACATGCAAGAAACACGACAAACACAAGCGTAAAACCCAATATATGCAATTATGTATCAGTCAGAGAAGACGCAACTCATGATCATAATGAACAATACGAGTGGAACCATAACCAAAGTCGCTTATCATTAATTAATACAAAGGAAAATACAACCTGGCTCTGACGCTGAATCTTCCCTCGGCGGGTCATCAGCGGAATACGTCTCGGTAAATCTTGTCGAGAATGGGGACAAGCCTCTCTCTTCGATCGTCAATCTCTTTGCTACTGATTTGGCTCTATGAGGATTATTGCAGCATTCTTTAGGCTATGAAGGCTCTTGGAGACTAGCTTGCAAAGGAAAATGGCAAGCTTATATAGATGGTGGAAGGGGAGTTGGGATCCCTACAATCATGGGATTGGCCCTATCCTCAAGGAAGCTTCCATGAGAGGTGGAAAACCACTTCCTCTACATGGAGATCCAGAGCCAAACGTCCCAACTCAATTTAGAGACCAGTTTAGGAATTGGTTGGAGTCAATCTTCCACCATTTATTTTTAAAAAACACTCCTTAATAAGCCTGGTGCGAGTATAACACTGTGACAGTGCGCCAGCTGGCGTGCCCTATTTGGAGGATTTCCCCCATTGGCACGGGTATAGCACTGACTAGTCGCGACAAGGCCAAAAAGGCTATTTTTAGGGTTTTTCACAAGGAATTGTCTTCAGGGAAATGAATGTCCTTGTTCAGGGGAATGCCATGAAAGTGGTTTCAAGTCATGTTACTGCTCACAGGTCACGGAATAAGCCCTCCAATGTGCGAGACGGGGAATTGCAGGGATGGTGACAAATTGTTGTGTAACAGATGCCCCCTAAAGCATGAGGCCCGAAAAAGAGAGAGGGTTGAAATGCTTTACGAGAACGTGTCCAATTGAAAACACCGCCGCCGAAAAACCTGCATAGAGAAGTACAACTGATATCCCAAATACATGATATATGTGGTATGGGTGCAACCATCCATAACAGAGCATATAATAATCCAGATCCAAGTTATGGATGCAGCCATCCAGTAAGGATCGATAAATAGACTCAGGTATGGTCGCAGCCATCCAAGCAATGAGTCATGTAACCAATCATAATAATTCACAAAATCGCAGCCTGGATTCTAACAGACAAAATCCAGGGTCTTGCGCTCCATCTCGACTCGAACAGAGTACAAGTTCAGGCATGTGAATAAGTGAACTGAAGTCGAACATGCAAGAACATCGTCTGATTACCAGCCGATGATGAAAGTTGTTAATAGACGCGAGAGGTGTTTGGTCAATTTAGTGTGTCCTAAATTGCTACATTAATTTGTCAATCCGGGATTCGTAAGCTGATGAAGTGTGGCGCACTATATGTGCAAGATAACCTATCTCTTACTTTTTTGTCGTTTTTGGTTTTTTTTCTTTTTATCTTGGTTGGTTTCCTAATGAAAATTCTAAAAGACAAGTATGGTTATGATTGTTCAAGGCAATGGTGTCCTTTATAATGATTTACCAAACTTTCAAACTTCAAAAGGATTTTGAAACATACAATGAGAAAATTAGTTTCTAAAAGGAAATGAAATGTGCTACTATCCTAGTTAAACAAACAGTGAACTATTGATCATGAAAACCATTACCCTTGCTGCTGTCTAAACACAAAAGAAACTGTTACTCAAAGAAAAGATTACAAGTAAAGTAAAACTAAAATCAAATTACATCAACTCATATTCTGACCCCTCACCATTAGTCTCGCTATGGCTTTCGGAGGTAATCATAAACAACTTGAGCAATCTGATATCTAAATTGCAGAAAAATAAACTAATATCAAATTACACACTCATACTTAAATCCCTCACCATTAGTCTCGCTATGGCTTTCGGAGGTAACTGAAAATGACATGAGCAATTTAATATCTATCTTGCAGAAAAGTAAACTAATATCAAACTATACATTCATACTTCAATCCTTCACCATTAGTCTCGCTATGGCTTTCGGAAGTAACTGAAAATGACAAGAACGGTTTAATATCTAATCTAACTACTTAAGGAAAATGTGCAAGAATAAAATAAACAAAACAGTGCTGGAATTAAACAAACACTAAGAAAAGGAAATCAGCAGAAGGACAATATTGATTCCATGTCATTAGTCATTATGAAAAAGATGTGCAAATGCCCGGGCTGCCTATTGTAATCTGAAACAAGAACACTGATCAGTTAACAACAACATAAAACATAAAAGATTATGGACAGAAGTAAAATGTAAAGCATGAAGGATTATGGACAGAGATGAAATGTAAATACCATGAAAGATGTAATCTATATATACATGAATTACTATAGCACAATGAACATAAAGAAATGAAGCATGAAACTATACAGTAGTACACAAAACCTCAGCGTGTGCAGGGGCCCTCTGCACAGACCTCGGGGAGCATCTTTCAAATACGAATTACGCTTTTGAACAAGGTCTTCTCATATATTAAAATGCAGTCATAGAAATGTCACAGCACAATGGCAACGCAATTACATTACAGAGCTACAGAATATCTAACTATTATGCGTATGAGAACGCATTATTTATAACAGAGAGAGATATAACTAATTCCCTAAAGTTTGCGCTGAAGGAAGACACGTGAACCATTACGTCCAGAGATTTAGCATTATGGCCACCTTGAAGAGTAAATCTATGGAGAGTGGATGTTGGATTCGGCTTATGGAGCTGTTTACAGGTGTTGATGTGCCTCCCGTGTTTTAGAAACGGCCACGCAAATCTCCACGTGATGAGAAACAGAGTTCTGTCACCGTGGGACTCTACGGTTGACCACCACTTGGCCACTTTTGACCACAACCTTCTGAGATGAATTCGACCGAGCCAATAGGACACGATCCATGTCCACATCATTTTGAACTTGCCCATGTGGCCCGATTTGCCTGAAGACACCTGCAACATAGACTTTGAAAAAATGGCTGCGGAAAGTTGCAGCAGCTGTGGAAAGTGACAAGATTCCGCAGCTAAATGAACAAAAATCTAAATCAAATAGCAGACACAAAACATAGTTAAAAACCATTTTAAAAGCTCTTTTACAATTAATATGCAATGATATTGGTGACTGAGAAGGTCTAGGTGAATGAAAAAGGTTTGGAAAGGTGTATAAGAAAGATGCAGATTTTAGACTCAACATACCCCCACTGTGAAGGTGTTGCATGTCCTCATGCAACCAAAATTTGGATAATCCTTCTTCAATTCATATGCCTTGACACTTCAGCCAGTACATCCAGTCCTCTCCTCCTCTTCCTTGGTGCTGCTAACATCCTAGGCTTCTTCATCAAGCACCTGAATTTGATATTAACCAATGCTCTACTTAACTTCTGGCATTTCTTCTTCAATTTTCTGTTCTTTTTCTGCCATAGTCCCAGATGTAGCATGGTATTGTCATGAATGATCTTGTCCAGTTTGCTTTGTTCCTTCAATGCCTCATTTTCATGTTTATTTAAAACCTCCAATTCAAAGACTTCTTGTTTCAATGATTGGACGAGATCTTCCTTTGCTATGTGAGGCTGAGTGGATGAAGTCCTGGGACCCGTGGCTGCCCTTTCTAAAGATTCTATATAATCATATACTTCTTGCTGCTTTGGGTCTATCTTAGATGTTGTTTTTATTGGGTTGTCCCCAAAATGCCGTGGAGGAGAATTGGCTTCAAAATCTGGTTGAAAAGGGCTCATGTCAACGTTTGGCTGAGAATGAGATGGACTATGTTCAATAACTGACTGAGAATGAAATGAACTATGTTCAATGTCTGACTGAGAATGAAATGAACTATGTTCAATGTCTGACTGAGAATGAGATGGACTATGGCCAGCTGGGAATTGTTCAGATGTTTCTTCTTCCAAATCAATGAAATGGGGTCCTTTCGTTTGTGTTTTCCTCAACTTCCCTTTAAGTCTGGAACTTCTTCTTACACGCTTTGGACCACTATCTTTTCCTTTTTGCTTTTCTTTTCCCCTCTTTTTGGCCATAGATGAATGTTCCTGAAGATGAACTAGTCTCTCAGATAACACTTGATGATCTTCTTCGGAGGAAGGGGTTTGATGCATAGCCTCAATACTTTTTGTCTCTTTTGATGTTATTGGCTTTTCACTTTTGGTTTCTTCCTTCCTCTTCTTTGACAGTCTCCCTTCTCCACTAGTTCTTTCAATTGTAGTAGTAGGAGTGTTTTGAGTTTCATCATTTGTTCTCTTCCTCCTACTCCTTCTTGATGTACTACCCTCAAGAATTTCTTCAAAGAAATTTCTAATCAAAAATTGTTCCCATGTGTCATTTTTCTCTTTTAACTGTTTTTCAATCAGAATTTTCACAAGACCATGGTGATAAAAATGTGGCTCCACGTCCCCTAAATGCTTCTGAACGGTCACAGACATCTTCTTCAAACTATTTAATAAAAAGTATGGCAGATTGAGGGTCTGGTTGTCTAGAAAATTCATCAGCAACCGAGTATGATACATATACATTGACCCAAAACGGCCCTCACAGGTGATAAATTTTTGAATAACTAGCAGCAAAGTAGCCCACTCCTTTTTCAAAGCATGAACAGGGATTCCCTTTTTAAAAATAGTTACATCCATACCTGGGTTACGCAAGATCATTCTCCAGGCTTCATCACTAATGCTTTTGTTCTTGAACCATCGTTCACCTTCTTGAGGAAGTTCTGTGGCAGCTGCTATGGATGCCTCATTCACTGTGAATTTAAGGTCCCCAATCTCTACCTCCAGGCCATTGAAAGACCTTGCAAACGCTTTTGTCACCTCTTTATGGTAGCCTCTAAACTTTTAGATGAACCGAAGCCACTTTGCCTTTTTCAATAAATCTCTGACTTGTGGGTATCCTTCCATGAATTTAGGTCCTTCTGGTTCTATTCTCAACAACTGACCCATCCTTCTTTCTGCTCTTTTAAAACTTGTCTGCGTGAGGAGGGTTCAACAGAGGTAAGACGGCTAAATGAGCGGAAATGAGCACGATGACTGTAGGCAGATATCAGAGAATGGGTATACAGACTGTAGCGTAATAGAGAAAAAATGGGGTGAAGCGGAACAGAGAAGGGTTACGTGAGCTCGGTGGAAATGCGGCTGTGAGATTAATAGAACAATAGGAGGAGTATAACACATCCGGCAGTGTTTAAAATTTGGTGGCTGCAGAGTAAATGTAAGCACATTTATACAACGGCTACGGATTTCATGCGGCTGAAAGAAGCCGTAGTCAAATCAACTACGTTTCTTCATCACAGGTGGAGTATCGGAGTATGAGTGAAGATCGGAGGCTCGATTATGGACCGTTTGAAAATGAATGCAAGGATTATGGGCGGATCATATAGAGATCGTGGAGTGGTTACGGAGTTTTTCAACACAATCATTGCACATAATGGAGCTATGGTTCATAACTATGTAAAAATTTGTTTTAAATGATATTTGAAATAAATTTTACTCATACCTTGGAATTCTTGCCATTTTTCCTTGGTCTTCAATTAGTTGCTTCTCATTTGATGTCTTGAATGCCCCCTGTCTTCATAATATGTCTTCATACCTGCATTTGATTTCTTGATTGTGAAAATACATCTGACTATACATTCTTTTGAAAAATGGAGTGGTAGCTGCAGAATCTGCTTCTGGCTGCGGAAACTGGTGTCAGCTGCGGAAACAGATGTCAGCTGCGGAAACTGACACAGCTATTATTTGGGTGAATAGAAATAGATGGATGATAACTGACTGAGTGAAAATAGTCATGAAAGAAAATTTTATTGGTGAAATGAAATGAAGTAGATGAAATGAAGTGAAATGGAATGAAGTGGAATGAAGTGAAATGGAATGAAGTGGGTGGTCACAAAACTTGTGAAATGAAAGAGAGATTTTTTTTCTTTTTGGAAAATATAGGGTGTCAGGTGTTCCTGATTTTCACCCTACATTTTCTGTATAAGATTGCCAATCAATGATTGGTTTTCAGGCTTATACAACAATTTATTTATTTATTTATTTTTATTTTTTTTAAACTAAAAAGAACAAAAGCTAGGCTGGTGGAGAAGAAGAATTCTTCTGTACCAGCCTGATTGCATAATTTTCTTGAAACATTTTGACAAATTCCTCTTTTGAGAGTGGCTTATGATAGACTTTTAATCTGTGGCCATTCACAATAAGAGGAGTTTGAAATTCATCAATAGTCTTGATTCTTACCGCTCCATTGCTAAAGATCTTGTCAATCTCATATGGCCCAAGCCAATGAGTCTGAAATTTTCCTTGAAAATATTTAAACTTGGAATCAAATAACAATGCCCAATCTCCTTCTTGAAAATTCTTCTCTTTGATGTACTTGTCATGCCATTTAGCTCTTTGATATTGAACTAGATCAGTTCTTAAAATTGCTTCTTGTCTGATCTCATCTAGCTCGTTCAACTGCTCCATTCTATGCTTTTGGGCTTCTGATAAGTCCATCCCCAACTGAATTGCTATCTTGAAGGTCTTGACTTGGAACTCAATGGGGAGCAGGACTTCTTTCCCATAAACAAGTTCATAGGGAGAATGTCCTGTTGTATTTCTCCATGTAGTTCTGTAGGCCCACAAGGCTTCAGAAAGCCTTTCTGCCCAATCTCCTCTATGTAGATGAACAGTTTTGGTGATGATACTTTCAATAACTTTGTTTGTAGACTCCACTTGACCATTTGCTTGCGGATGGTAAGGAGTAGATCTTCTATGCTTGATTTTCTATTCTTCCATGAGCTTCTCCACCAAGTTGGATGTGAATTGGCTTCCTTGATCTGTCACAATTTCTCTTGGAACACCAAAGCGAGTAAAAATATCCTCATAAAGAAAATTAACAACTGAATTTTCAGTAGCAGACACTGATGCTTTGGCTTCTACCCATTTAGTAACATAATCAGTACAAACCAATATATACTTCTTTTGCTTAGATGGTGGATTAATAGGTCCAATAAAATCTAAAGCCCATTTTTCAAAGGGTTCAATGAGTACCTGTGTTTGCAATGGCATTTCATTTGAAAGGGTAGGTTTCCCTACTCTTTGGCAGCTGTCACACCTTTTGACATATTGTTTTGCATCTTTGAAGAGGAAAGGCCAATAATATCCTAAAGAGAGGATTTTATAGGCTGTCCTTTTGTCTGCAAAGTGTCCGCCGCATGGTTCATCATGACATGCCTTAAGAATATCAGGCATTTCATCTTCCCTGACACATCTTCTGATCACAAGATCTGGCCCTGTTTTAAACAATTCATTAGAAATCCATGAATATTTTTAACTCTCCTGAATAATTTTTCGTTTTTCACTTGGAAATAAATGTGAAGGTAGTTTCCCTGTAACCAAATAGTTAGCAATATCTGCATACCAAGGAGTTTTAATAGTTACTGCAAACAAGTATTCATCAGGAAACTTATCCTCTACAGGAGAATCTTCTTTAGTATTCTGAATCCTAGACAAGAAATCAGCTACGTATTTTGTTTTCCTGGTCTATCCAAAACAGTAATATTGAATTCTTGCAAAAGTAAGAGCCATCTTGTCACTCTGCCATTAGTAACAGGTTTGTTCATTAAATATCTAATTGCAGAATGGTCGGTATGAATAAAAGTTTCATAGCCTATTATGTAATGTCTAAACTTATTAATTGCATGAACACCAGCTAAAAACTCTTTTTCAGTCACAGTATAGTTCAACTCTGTGGGAGTCAAATTTTTACTGGTATAATAAATGGCATAAGGGACTAAATCTTTTTGACCCAACACAACTCCCAGAGCTGTATCTGAAGCATCTGTAGAAATATGGAAAGGGAGTTTCCAATTTGGTCCTCTCAAGATAGGTTCTTCAGATATTCTTGTTTTCAAAGTTTCAAAGGCTGATTGACAATCAGGATCCCATTTAAATTCACAATCTTTTGTAAGCAATTTGAAGAGTGGAGATGCTATTTTAGTGAAGTTTTCTATAAATCTTCTATAGTAACCAGTAAATCCTAGAAAACTTCTAACATCTCTTTGACAATTTGGAATAGGCAACTTGGAGATGACTTCAACTTTTGATCGATCAACTTTAATCCCATCTCCTGAAATATGATGCCCCAAAACAATACCTTCAGTAAACATCATAAAGCATTTTTCATGGCTTAATGAAAGGTTTGTTTCTTTACATCTTATAAGTACTTTTTCCAAATTTTCTAATGCCTCTTCAAATGAATTACCATAAACTGTAAAATCATCCATATAAACCTCTACACAATCATGGATTAGATCAGAAAAAATTCCTAGTACTACTCTTTGGAATGTTGTAGGTGCATTACATAACCCAAAAGGGAGCACTCGATAGGCAAAAGTTCCCCATGGACAAGTAAATGTGGTCTTATCTTGATCTTCAGGTGCTACCTGAATTTGATTATAGCCACTAAAACCATCGAAGAATGAAAAGTACTTTTTACCTGCTAATGTATCTAATACCTGATCGATAAAAGGCAAAGGAAAGTGATCCTTCAAAGTTGCTTTGTTCAATTCCCTATAATCAATGCATACCCTCCATTTACCATTCTTTTTAGGTACTATAACCAAAGGAGAAACCCATCGGCTATCTGAAATTGGATAAATGAAGTTTACATTGAGTAATTTTTGGAACTCTTCTTTCACTATCTCCCTAAGATTTGGATTCATCCTTCTTTGAGGTTGTCTGATTGGTCTACTGTTTTCCTCAATATAGATATGATGAATGCAGGTCTTAGGATCAATACCTTTCATGTCAGTATACTCCCATGCAAATGCAGTAGAATGTTTTTGCAAGATTTTGGTTAGTTCTTCCTGTTGTGACTTTTCCAAATTTTTGTTGATATTCAATGTTTTTCCTGGAAAAATCTCAATGATAGAACTACCAAACTCTTCCATAGAGTAAAGAGACATTTGTCTTGATGATAAATATTTTATGTCAGATTCCAACTGAAATTGTGTGGGGTCATATTCTGAAGATGTCTCAAAATTTTCTAATGTGTTCAGAATTTGACTATCCTCACTGATTTCAGAAATGGTAAAGACAGGTTGTATAGTGTCCTCATCATCAACCCATTCAATGTCTCCTACTTCTGTGATTGCTTTTGCTGGAGGATACAAATTGAATTTCTTTGTCGAATTACCATTAGAAATGTACATATCCCCAGATCTACAACTAATGAAAGCATCGGCTGTGGCTAGCCAAGGTCTTCCTAAGATAAGTGGGTGCCCTCCTAGATTACTCTTGGGAGTCAAAATCATAAAATATACTGGATATTCCCAAGAATCTAAGGAGACTGAAATATCTTCTAATACACCATCTGGTTTAATAATTGATCGATCTGCAAGTTGCAGTAAAGTAGGTGTAAAAGAAGGTTAGGAAGTTTTAGCTGGTCCATAGTCTGTCTACTCATAATGTTGATAGCAGCCCCTAAGTCAATCAATGTGTTTGGAATTTCTATCCCATTTATATGTGTCTTGACAATTGGACTTCCTGGATCTACATACTTCTGCATGGTAATTTTTTCCCATCATAATATCTGCAATCTTTCCTACCAGGTGGATTCTTCTTGTGTCTTTTAGTTTCCTTCCTGGTCTTTTGAAACTCAACTCCTTTATTGTTTTTGCTAGAATAGGAATCTCTCGAATGGCTTGTAGCAAAGGAATCTTGATACAAACATTCTTTAATTCATCTAGAAAATCATAGTTAGGCAACAAGATTTGTTTTTCCACCCCCTTGTCAATTTGTAATCTTTCAGGAAAAGGCGGTGTAGATGAAGATGTAGGTTGCTCAACTATAGGAGTTGTGGGTGTTAACTTTTCTTTCTCTTTTTGAATGTTTGAGTTTTGAAGAGATGCTTCCTCAGAACTTTTATTGGCTTCAAGAGAGTCCTCCTCAGAGGTATCTTGCTCTTGGACATCTATAGAAGGTTTTTCTAAAACTCTACCAGATCTGAGTTGTACATCATTGAGAGGAACAATCATATAGGTAGGAAATTGTTTTCCTTCTATCATGTAAGTATTCTAAGGATTTTTATTGTTAGGATTTGGCAATGGCTGAGCTGGAAGTTGATTTGTCTTTTGTTGGTATGGGAGCATGAGTTGAGGATTTGGATTTTGTTGAGAAGGTTGTTGTTGTGGAAATGGCAATGAAAGTTGTGGATTTGAGTTTGGAAGTTGTGGAGCTTGTTGATTTTGAAAAGATGGAGGATATTGATAAAATTGAGCAAATCTCCCTTAAGGATTTTGCATCCCTTGTACCCATGGTTGATATGGATTCTGATGTTGGGGCCAAGGTTGTTGCCAAGGATTCCAACTTGGTGGGGTTTGAAAATTCATAGGGTTGTTAAACCCTTGAGTTTGTTGTCCCTGCCAAGGTCTCCTTGCAACAAAATAGAGAGATTCTACTGAATTTGGGTCTTCTTGAAAGACAGCTTTGAGTCCAGGAATTGAAGGACAATCCTTGGTCTCATGATTCTCTGAGAAAATCATACATGTTTCTACAACTTTTGCATCCAAGGGACATTCCCTTAAAGCATGTTTCTTCTTACATTTCGGACAAAAGATGGCTAGAGCATCTGTTTCTGCTTTCTGCTTGTTTTGGATCTTAAGGGTGTCTAGTTGTTCACTAAGGCTCCCTAAGATATCAGTTTTAAATTCATCAAGCATATTTCCAATCTCTGCCCTACTTACTGATCCAATTGTAGATTTGTTAGCCCTGATAAGAGAAGGATCCCTAGGCCCTTTTCCTGTTTTAGATTTTCCTCTTGAGAGATGGACACATAGTTATGTTATGTCACGAAGTGGAAGTTGAGAAATGTCTCCTTTCCCCATCATGTTTAAAATATCTATCCATTCATCTCTAATGGCTTTTAATATGAGGGCTTTCAAATTTTCATCATCTAAGTTGCTCATCTTTGCTCTTTTCAAGTTGTATTGAAATCTTTCAAGTAAATCTTCCAAATTTTCATCTTCTTTTTGCATCATTTTGAATACCTCATCCTTTTGATTGGTGGGCATACAATAGTCCAAGTATCTATCCAAAAAATTTTGTTTCATATCATTCCAAGTCCTAATAGATTGAGTAGCTAATCCCATGAACCATTTCAAAGCAGATCCCTTCAATGTTGAAGGAAACAGTTTGAGTTTTTGAGAGTCTTCCATATAGTCATAAGTTCGGCACACGACTTCAAACTCAAACAGAAATGTTTCAGGATCCTCACTTCGCAATCCATAAAAGTTGGGGAGGACGGATGGTGAGATATTTTTCATTGTTGTATGAGTTTCCTCATCAACTATAGGGAATCCAAACAAGTTGTCTCCTTCCCTATTTCTTCCATTATTACCTTCACCATTTTTATCTCCATTGTTTCCTCCTCCTCTACCTCTACCTCTACCTCCAAATCCATCTATTATTTCCTCTACCATGATATTTTCTTTAGAGTCCTCAAAGTCCTCTGGTTCTTCTATCAAGGGAGGATGAGAGGGAGTCTTTTCCTTTTCTTCTTCAGGTGATTCTACTTCTTTGATTACAAGATACTCTCCTGTAGAAGTAAAGAAAGGATCCTTTTCTAAATGAGATTTAGTAGATGGTATAGGAGAATCCTCTAATTCAGCTGTTCCTTTAATTCCAAGAATCTTAAGGCTAGGGGTAGATGGTGGTGAATCTTGTCTATGCCTTGAAGAAGATGGAGTTGTGAAAATCGAACTCTTGGCTCTAGCTATAAACCTTCCCCTAGAATCTCTTGCTCTATGCATGTCATTTTTATTTTTTTAAGTTGGGCTAATAATTCTCTTTCTGATCTTCCAAGTCACACTAGGTGCAAGAAGAGAGCATACTTAAGAAATTATCGAACCAATAACTCTCTTTTCTGTTCCTCCAGATCACACTAGGTGCAAGAGGAGAGCATACTTCAAGAAGTTATCAAGTTTTCCTTTCTTCTTCTTTTTTTTAAGAAATTGGCTACCTAGTTACACTTCCCCGGCAACGGCGCCAAAATGTTTGGTCAATTTAGTGTGTCCTAAATTGCTACATTAATTTGTCAATCCGGGATTCGTAAGCTGACGAAGTGTGGCGCACTATATGTGCAAGATAACCTATCTTTTACTTTTTTGTCGTTTTTGGTTTTTTTTCTTTTTATCTTGGTTGGTTTCCTAATGAAAATTCTAAAAGACAAGTATGGTTATGATTGTTCAAGGAAATGGTGTCCTTTATAATGATTTACCAAACTTTCAAACTTCAAAAGGATTTTGAAACATACAATGAGAAAATTAGTTCCTAAAATGAAATGAAATGTGCTACTATCCTAGTTAAAAAAACAGTGAACTATTGATCATGAAAACCATTACCCTTGTTGCTGTCTAAACACAAAAGAAATTGTTACTCAAAGAAAAGATTGCAAGTAAAGTAAAACTAAAATCAAATTACATCAACTCATATTCTGACCCCTCACCGTTAGTCTCGCTATGGCTTTCGGAGGTAATCATAAACAACTTGAGCAATCTGATATCTAAATTGCAGAAAAATAAACTAATATCAAATTACACACTCATACTTCCCTCACCATTAGTCTCGCTATGGCTTTCGGAGGTAACTAAAAATGACACGAGCAATTTAATATCTATCTTGCAGAAAAATAAACTAATATCAAACTATACATTCATACTTCAATCCTTCACCATTAGTCTCGCTATGGCTTTCGGAAGTAACTGAAAATGACATGAACGGTTTAATATCTAATCTAACTACTTAAAGCAAATGTGCAAGACTAAAATAAACAAAACAGTGCTGGAATTAAACAAACACTAAGAAAAGGAAATCAGCAGAAGGACAATATTGATTCCATGTCATTAGTAATTATGAAAAAGATGTGCAAATGCCCGGGCTGCCTATTGTAATCTGAAACAAGAACACTGATCAGTTAACAACAACATAAAACATAAAAGATTATGGACAGAAGTAAAATGTAAAGCATGAAGGATTATGGACAGAGATGAAATGTAAATACCATGAAAGATGTAATCTATATATACATGAATGACTATAGCACAATGAACATAAAGAAATGAAGCATGAAACTATACAGTAGTACACAAAACCTCAGCGTGTGCAGGGGCCCTCTGCACAGACCTCGGGGAGCAGCTTTCAAATACGAATTACGCTTTTGAACAAGGTCTTCTCATATATTAAAATGCGGTCATAGAAATGTCACAGCACAATGGCAACACAATTACATTACAGAGCTACAGAAGATCTAACTATTATGTGTATGAGAACGCATTATTTATAACAGAGAGAGATATAACTAATTCCCTAAAGTCTGCGCTGAAGGAAGACACGTGAACCATTACATCCAGAGATTTAGCATTATGGCCGCCTTGAGGAGTAAATCTATGGAGAGTGGATGTTGGATTCGGCTTATGGAGCCGTTTACAGGTGTTGATCTGCCTCCCGTGTTTTAGAAACGGCCACGCAAATCTCCACGTGATGAGAAACAGAGTTATGTCATCGTGGGACTCTACGGTTGACCACCACTTGGCCACCTTTGACCACAACCTTCTGAGATGAATTCGACCGAGCCAATAGGACACGATCCATGTCCACGTCATTTTGAAGTTGCCCATGTGGCCCGATTTTCCTGAAGACACCTGCAACATAGACTTTGAAAAAATGGCTGCAGAAAGTTGCAGCAGTTGCGGAAAGTGACAAGATTCCGCAGATAAATGAGCAAAAATATAAATCAAATAGCAGACACAAAACATAGTTAAAAACCATTTTAAAATATCTTTTACAATTAATATGCAATGATATTGGTGACTGAGAAGGTCCAGGTGAATGAAAAAGGTTTGGAAAGGTGTATAAGAAGGATGCAGATTTGAGACTCAACAAGAGGTACCACCAATAATGACAATGGTCCTCAAGGTACTATAGGTACAATATATGGCATGTGAATCAGTGTGCTGGTGTCGAACACCCGTAGAATCACTCGATCGGAGGCCAATGATGAAAACCTCATGTCGAATGCGAAGAACCTGCCATTGAGGCATGCAGGCTCCAAGGTACCATAAAGGAGTCTCTAGATCAGCTTCCTGGATAATAAGTTGAAGTCGACAGGAAGTGACCTTGATCGAAGGTGGGCCATAATGTTTCCCACATCATCGACGCGAGACAGGGGAACATAATGTTTTCATGAATCAGGATCAGATGAGAATCAGAGGAAGGTTGATACGTGCAAAGGTCAACTTCTCTTGAACATATGGTAGCACGATAGTGAGTTTGGCAGTATTTGACATCAAAAGATCAGAGGTCATGATGACGAGTCAAAGAGAAGATGAGAGGTCAAAAAGGATTACCCAAACCCACGAAGGCAAGTGGAAAATGAGATGAGATGTCCCCAACCCGACACGAATGCAGACAAGTTCCATGTTCAAGAGCGACATACTACCGACACGACAATGATTTTGGTTCCATTTTTCCCCACCATTTCTAGTGAGTACCCCAATTATTTTTGAAAAAAAGCTTGAAGGGGATAGCATATGCTTGTAATATAAGTCTGTCCTTCGGACGAATCCATCCTAGTACATTTAACGAGCCCTAGGAAAGATAAACTTGAATATCGTCATTACGATTGAATCCAATGTCATCAGGTTTTAACGAGTCTGACAAAGGAAGAACTCGGCGTCTTTTCATGTTTAGAGAGTTTGAAAAGACAGTAGAAAATTAAACTCCAGCAGTCCCTTTTCATAAATAGTTCCTCGGATCTGAAAAGGGAGAAAACTATGTCTGAGAAAACCTCCTAGTCGCGATAGACTAGGGTATTCCTTTTTCGTAAGTAATCTATCCCAGCCCGAAAAAGGGGCAAACGTATACTGGGTAGATGTCGTTTCGCATCCACTTTAACGAGATCGAAATGACAAGGGACTCGACAATATTTTCATGTTTAGAGAGTCAGAAAAGCGCTGAAAGATGACTCCAAAATGACTTTTTCGTGTTTTTACCGAGCCCGAAAAAGTATAAAATACAACTCGTATCACCGTTCAAATCGCGTGAAAACCTGTCACTACACATAAAGGCAAGTGTAAAATCCATTTTTCGACAAAATATATTAAAATATTGAGAAAAATGGCTTTTAAAACCTAATTTTGACTTCAAACGTTATAAATATGCCACAAATGGTAAAAACAAATTTACTTTTACTTTTTACCTCATTGGAGAGCAACAGTGGTCCTTTTGTGTGGAAACTTGCGGCGGTGATTGTAACTAATCTAGGACACCATTCAGATCCTTGTTTGTTCCAAGTAAGAGGCGCTCCCTTAAGCTCTGTTTTGATCCATTTTTTATGAATTTCCATTGTGCATTCGATCTTTGGAGGAGACCTTTTGAAATTTTAGGGCTCCGCCCATTGGCACGGGTATCGAGCACGGACTCGCGCTAATGGACTTTTACTCACAAAGGGGTCACGCCAATGGCGCAACGCAGTTTTCCGCTTTAAATTTCTAGAATGTGAGCCATCCATATGGATTTTTAAGGGTAACAGAGATCTAACAAGGGTTTTTTGACCATGTTGGTGCAGGTATCCAGGCACAATGGTGATTGAATGGAAAGAGAGGGAACATGGGGAAGAGGATGAAATGGCTATGGAAAACGAAGCTTGCATGAATGCACTCCAAGACTGTGGTCTCAATAAATTCTTCCTCAAGCCATGTTTACGAGCTCAACCCGAGCTATTACAGTACTTGGTCAGCATATGGCATGAAAACGAAGAAGTGTTCAAACTTCGGGACCAAGTATTAGCTCTTGAGGTCTCTTATGTTTACTTTATAACCAGATTGTCACGCAGAGGCCCAATGCCGATCATAACAGGCAACAGACCTTCTGGAGAGAAAATGGACATGGTAATGGCAAGAGTGTGCCCGAGGGCACGAACTGGATCGGGAAGTGGGAAGGTGGATATCCACACCATCCACGACCTAGCACTCAGAGTAGTGCTTCATACCATTACGCGGGCTGCAGGATCGCAAGCCCCGCATGAGGCAACAAAGGCGCAGCTCCTCTTAGCCTCCGAGTGCAAGAATCCTACACTGTATGATTGGGCCACCGCAGTGACAACCAACATCAAAAGGCAGCTAACAAAGTGCAAGAAAGCCAAACTAAAGCAGTTTGGATACGGTTCCATTCTGGTGTCGTTCATCCTGGAACGACTACCCATTTTCCAGGGCCAAGGGGCAATAGTTGCCGAGCCGGTACCAAGAGAGCCAAGAATGGCTCGCTGGGCAGCACTTATGCCCAGGTCAAGAGGGGGCCAGCAGATGTCCTGGAGGCCCGAGTTCTTTGTGTGGTTACGGCATCAACTGATCGTGGTTGAGGATTGGCCCTATGCTGGGACCGATTTCACTGGAGACCCAGATCTCCCACTTCCGGAGGGGGACGACTGGGACGAAGAGCTAGGTATGACTCTTTTTTATTTTTATGTATTTATGATTTTTTTGGTAATACATGTCCGTTCTAACAACAGTTTTATGTGTAGGCAGACGTTGGCCCAGAGAGGCCCGTGGGCATGTCACCCATTGCGCAGAGGACTCCTCTCGAACATGACCCTCAAGTTGAGGGTGGCAAAGGGAGCGAGCTGATCCATAACCTAGAGGGAATTTCCCGGGGAATCCCGGACTATGCACGGATGGCAGACGTCCCATTAGCTTACCAACGACACACTGTGGGGGTGCCTAGTCACCTCCACCGACTGCTGAGGTGATTGGTGCGCGCGGTGGCGTGTTACCATGAGCACTATGCTGATTAGCTATTTAGGGCTTTTATATGCATATTTTTTGAGAGACATGTTGTCTCCGACTATTATTAGACAAACATGTATATTTTTTGACTTTATGTGATGTACTGCAAACTATTCGACATATATATCTATATATCTATTTCTGGATGGATATTTTTACATGTGATGAAGTTTTTATAAGTTGCGCAAATGTCGATCTAAAACCAAATTAGCTACTGCATCTGTTAATGTATTCATTTGTCTGGGTATGTGTTGGTATGTGATATAGTCAAAATTTCTTTCCAGTAAATGAATACGTAGATACAGACGTAAAATGGATGGGTTTCTTACTGAATAATGACCGTTAAGTTGTAATACTACAAGCTATGAGTCCAGATACACAAGTAATGCACGAATACCGAGGTAATAGCCTCGGTTAATAATTTTAAAATAGCACTATACTCCACAACATTATTTGTGGTAGGCCCTAGACACACACCCTGCAAATTCACCAACTCACTAGCAAGATCATAGATTACCCAGGCTGCCGAAGATAGATTCCTGGTACTGCAGGAGGCACCATCCGCGAAACCGACAAAAGGAGTAATAGACATCTGCACAATCAGGAAGACCCAATCAGCATAAAGACGCTTACAACGCACATCACACCACACATGCACACAAATGACTATACACACCTATGTACACACACCACACCAAAAATAACTCAAGCGTAGTATTTTTTAAGGTACAGGCTGTTCCTAGGTTGCGCCAACGAAACTCCTTCGTAATCAATAAGCTCATAAGCCCCATTTTTCAATACTCGTTTTACTATGTAGGGCCCATGCCACATGGGTTGGAACTTTCCTGCTCCAATTTTGTCGTGCGCTTGGTCGTATAGGAGGAAAAGGTCCCCTTTGACAAAGGAACGTGGAGAAACTGATTGATCAAAGTGAGCTTTGACCTGCTTCTTTTGTGCTTCAATGACTAAGGCATCCAAGCGGCGGGTTTCATCCAGCCGTTCCAAATATAAGAGACGCTCTTCTTCAGGAAAAGTGTCGAGCAAAAGTTCCACAACCAACTTTAAAGAAGGAATTTCGCATTCAACTGGGAGAGTTGCTTCCAGACCATACACCAATTAGAACGGTGTGAATCCGGTTGCACTCTTTGCTGACGTCCGGTAAGCCCATAGAGCTGAGAACAATTGGAGATGCCAATTGGAATTATGAATACCAATTGTCTGTTGAAGCATTGTGACCAAAACCTTGTTCACAGCCTCAACCTGGCCATTTTCCTGGGGGTAATATGGCGTTTACCTATCATGTCGTAAGCCCAATCTTGATGTCAGCTCGGCCATCATGTAATCTCGAAAGTGAGTGTCGTGATCGGTAACAATGGCTTGAGGGACCCCGAAACGTGAAATAATGTGGTTGAAAATAAACTGGGCAGTTGTCTTACCATCAGCGGCTAGTGTAGGCATCGGTTCGGCCCACTTAGTAAAGTAGTCGACATCGACGATTATATATGCATGCCCCCCGGATGAATGAGGGTTACATGACATAAAATATATGCCCCATTTTGCAAAAGGGCCGACAGTAATGACAGGGTGCAGAGGGAGAGGTGGCGTGCGCATCTTGCGTTGAAAAACCTGGCACGCATGACATTTTTGGACTACAACAATAGAGTCTTTGAATATGGTTGGCCAGAAGTAACCCGCACGCAGAATATTCTGGGCGGTGGCATATCCAGACATGTGACCACCACAGGCGCCACTGTGATAGTCATTCAAGACTCTTTCAACATCTTCCAGGGTCAGGCATCGGCGAAGCACCGAATCTATTCCAACCTAGTATAAAGTATCTCCAACAATGCGGTAGGGTTGAGACTGATGCCGAATCCGATGTCGAGCATCTTTGGTCAACTCTGACTGGAACTTTTACATTTGAAGATACACAATAATGTCATCGTACCATGGATCACGAGTACTGATAAGGAAGAGGGTTTCGTCCGGGATATGTTCCTCGGAGTAAGATGGGGTGGAGTTTTCTGAGAGGGAGCAAATGAGATCCGCAAAAACGAGTGATTTGGTTGACTTAGCAGTGGAAAAATCTAAGTCTAACTCCTGAAGGATAACAATCCATTTGGATTATTTTCCCCCCAGTAATTTTCGAGAGAGAATGTACATCATGGGGTTGCAATCCAAAACCACGGTTACTGTACACAACAGGATGTAGTGGCGGAAACGTTTCACAGCTTGTACTGCGGCTAATGCCAGTTTCTCAATGTGAGCGTAACGTGTTTCTGCGTCAAGAAGATTTCGTGATAGATAATAAACAACGTGTTCATTTCCATCATCGTCATCCTGCACTAGAACCATAGCTATGGTGCTAAACGCGGTGGCCAAGTATAGAGTGAAATCATGGTGATAGTTTGGAGGACAAAGCAACGGAGCATTAAAAAGTAAAGTCTTAAGCTTCTCAAAGGATCGATGAGCAATCTCGTCCCAATGAAAGGGAACGTTTTGCTTTAAAAGATGCGTGAATCCTTTGGCCACTTCCGCGTAGTTCGGGATGAAGCGTCGAAGGAAATTAGCTTTTCCCTGCAGACTTTGCAATTGATGTAACGAGGAGGGTGATGGGAGATTGACAATAGCCTCGACCTTTAGAAGGTCGAGGCGAATCCCGTCCTTAGAGACTATGAACCCCAAAAGACGGCCAGAATCCATGCAAAAGACACATTTATGAGGGTTAAGCTGGATATTATAGCGTCTACAATGAAGGAAAAAATGGCAGAGATGTTCGGGATGGTCCTCTCGCTGAGCTGAGTGAGTTGGCAGATCGTCCAGATAAGGCTGAACGATATGGCGTATGTCGTGGAATGCATAAGACATAGCGTGCTGGAAAGTAGCTCCAGCGTTCTTCAAGCCAAATGGGAGATTTTTATAAGCAAAGGTACCCCACGGATAGATGAATGCAGTCTTGTGCTGATCGGCAGGTAAAATATTTATCTGATTATACCCGGAAAAACTGTCCATCAGGGAATAAATCTCACTCCTAGCACATTCGTCAATGATTTGATCTATGAAGGGAGTGAGTTAATTATCCTTAGGAAAGACACGATTAATATCACGGTAATCAACACAGACTCTTATAGTACCCTGCTTTTTATCTACAGGGACAATATTTGAGACCCATTCTGTGAGGGGAATCGGATAAATGAAGCTCGCGTTCAGAAGTTTTTCAACTTCTGCTTTAATGGCAGCGGCTTTGCGAGGATGCACTAGGCGTAGGCGTCGGCGCACGGGTTTCGCACCAGGATAGGTAGGAATCTCGTGCACTACTATGTTGGGATAAATCCCAGGCATTTCCTCATAGGACCAAGCGAACACGTCCCTGAATTCACGAAAAAGATCGGTATAAACTTGTATCTCATCAGGAGAAAAATTTACTCCCACATTGATGTTCTCAACTATCCCTGGTTTAACGGAGATGTCGATCGGAATGGTTTGGGTAATGTTGCTCAGGTTTCCCTCCGAAAGGACCTCATGTGTCAATATGGGAATCTAGAGAGGTGGAGTAGGAACCTGAGATGCAAAACGCTCTAGACAATCCGACATTGCCCCCAGGGTGGTCATGAAGGAGGAATGATGATGTCCATCGCTCCAAGGCAGGTCCTCAAGAGACATTGTTTCAACAATGGCTTCGTCAGAAGGAAAGATCTCTTTAAAAGGATCAGGTGAGTCAGCCTCGCCGAGCCAGGGGGATTGAGAATAGATATCTAAAGCCACACTCGAGGGAGCATGTTGAGGAGGAGGAGGATCTGATGCGGCGACGATTTCGCAGTAATTAATCTCTACTGGAGTTAAGGGCATCGATTCTCCAAAATTAGTCACCTGTTCAGGCGAAGGGATGATCCATGGGTCGTCAGACCTAGAGATCATATTAACTTGAACGGTGTGGGGTGGTGGTGCGGGAAAAATACCCATGAGGATGGGGTCCTTGAAGAGACCGGGTCCTACACTGTCAGGGGGATTGGGGATCTGATCCACATAAGGAACGTTGTTCTCAGAGGTGGAGGTGAAGAAAGACAACTGATCCACAATAACGATTTTTCCCTCATGTGGGAACTTAAGAAGTAGGAATAGGGTGGATGGCATGCATAGCATTGCGTAAGTCCAACTGCAGCCAAGAAGTAGGTTGTAGTTAAGCTTGGCGTCAACCACTTCTACTTCTATGTTGACTGTCTTCCCTTGTAACGTAATCGGTAAACTGTCAAGAACACCTAGGGGTTTTGATTCCCGACCATCGAATACTTCTAAGGCATTGGGAGACGATGAAAGAGCCTGGGATCCAATGGCCTTCCAGCAGGCAGATGACATGACACAGGTAGAAGCACCTTCATCTACAACAGCCCTATGGATGTTGAGGCCGTTGATCCCGACTTGGATCACAAGAGCAATTTGATGCGGAATTCGGGGGGTAAAATTTCCTAGGTCGAAGGTGAGAAGATTAGAATCAGTGGGATTGATTCCACCAATTCCAGACAACAGAGCTTTCCGTTGTGATGGGAAACTTTGAAGAACTTCCAATGCAGACATGGCAGAAGGCGCCTGTGCCAAATCCTCAACAATACTATAGTGTTGAGCAGCACGAGAATTTGGGTTGTAGGAAGATCTTCGCAGAACACCTTTAGAGGGTGGCCTAACAACAGGTTCAACGCTGGGCTTCTCAATTTCCAAAGAACCGGAGACAGGTGGGGGAGGTGGGCCATCCACAACTTCCTTTCCAGCAACCTGACGCGATTCAGCATAATCCTTCGAACGCGTAGCAATTGAGATAGGTGCAGCACCATTCATCATAAAGACCTGGGACCCAAATGGTGCAGATGATGAAGTTTTTTCAACCATATGGGTCTGCTGATATGGGAACGGTTCTTTAAGAATTTCCGGAGTCCCTTTGGAGCCTTTGAGAAGTTAACTAATTTCAAATCGTCGTGGAAAATCTTTGGTATAATGGTCTCCTTCACAAATAAGGCAGGAATACTTCGATTTACGTTGGGAACCGTCATCAGTATGAGCTTTAGAAGACTCTGGGTTTGGGGCGTCGGGTTTGGATTTTCCTTTGCCCTTCTTCTTTCCTTTGGAGGCCTTTTCCGTAGGATTAGCCTGAACGGCGTTGACCTCCGCAGTTTTCCTAGAATCTAGAGGAGCGGGAAGAGCAAAATTATTGGAAGAATTGGACTTCTGCTTATCGTTTGAAGACTTTCGAGAATTTTGAGACATGGAACCAATAACACCATCCACCGCTGGGGTAGGTGGATCTTTAGAGGTTCCCGGGCGTGGAGCATCAGTCAAAATATCATAAAGCATGCCAAACTGAGAGTATACCAGATCAAGATACTGGGCACGCGCTATGGCTTGTTCTTCAGTCACACACGCCCCCATAGCAATATCTTGGGCGATTTTGCTAACGAAGGAGGTGGTGAACCAATGAGTTAGTAGCTGATCAGGTATATCAAACTTGAACAGTCTACGATGACGTCGCCACTCATGAATGTGATCAGATATGTGGGTGGCTTTATCCTGCTTCAACGAAGTCAGGAGATGCGTCCCAGCTTCATAGTGAACCAGTAACTGAAAGTGAGTCAGAAAAGCCATTGCTAACGTGTTGAAATCTTGAAAGATGCCATGGGGTAATTCGATATACCACTTAGCGGCAGCACCGGTAAGAGTGCACTGGAAGAGACGTAGACGAATTGAATCATTGACATTAGACAAACACCAGAGATGGTAAGTCATTACATGAGCTTGGGGGTCCTCTCCCGCTTTACCTTCAAACTTAGGGCAGTCGTCGGGTACCTTGGTCGGAACCGGGGGCCAATAAGGATTGTGAAGAATCAGATCATTGGTTAATTTAGAAACATCCGGTAACTCTAAGGTAGCCAAGAACGGCAACTGCGGATTAAAAGGCATACCAGGCCCTCGATAAGGACCTGTACCCGTACTCCATGCTGGTTGAGTGTATCCTTGCCCCCATGGGTTCTGTCCCGGAGGATTCTGACCATAGGGGGTATAGGGCATATAACCAGTCTGATATGGCTGCTGGTAACCAGTGTACGGGGGTTGATAACCAGAGTATGGACCTTGATTATATGTCGGCCTCGTTTGAGAAGTCTATGGATTTGGCGGCTGAGTATAGGTGTAGCCGGGTTGTTGAGTGTAATAATGGTAACCTTGGGGCGGGTTATAAGTCGGTCGAGATGGACCTTGAGAATAGTAACTGCCTTGGGGTTGAGCGGGCTGCTGGTAGGTGGGACCCTGCTGAGCCTGATAATTAGGGTGCACCGGTTGATTTGGTTGTGGCATCGAGTGAATCGGCTGTTGAGAAGGGTTGACAGGCTGGCCTGGTTGAACAGGTTGACTCGGGTGAACAGGTTGTGCTGGTTGTGTAGGTTGACCTGGCTGTTGTGGAACACCAGGTTGCGCCAGATGGGCCGGTTGGCCTGGTGGTGGAATGGAGCCAGGTGGTGGCTGGTAACCGGTTTGACTTGCAGCAGGACCATAAGATGACCCTGGCTGATGTGCAATGTTTGGACCAAGAGGATACTGAGGTTGCATGGGTTGGGAAGGTTGGAATTGCCCCCCAGGACCATATACCAGGCCTGGTTGGTACCCCGGTTGGCCTGTGAGTCCCTGAGGTTGCCCAAGTTGGACTCCAGGGAGAGGCTGCATGGGTTGACCTGAAGGGTTGTAATATTGTCCTTCCAGGCCGTATAATGGCCCCTGCTGGCCCGAAGGGTAGCCCTGTAAGGGCTGTCCTTGCGGGTCATAAGGATAGCCAGGCTGGCCCGAAGGTTGACCTTGAAAAGGTTTTCCTTGCAGGTTATAAGATTGCCCAGCCTGGTTAGATGGAAGACCTTGAGCATGAAGGTGAGCCTCTTGAGCGGGTAAACGTAAAGGAATCCCATATGCATCGTACTAATATGGAAAAACGTACACGGGTGTACCATCCTGTGCATAATGCAAAAAATACGAGCGGTTGGGATCTTGAGAGGATTGTCCGACCTCGGGGTTCGATTGTTGTAAGGACAATCGATACTCCTCAAGAGAGATGTTCTCTGGCATAGCAGATGCTATATAGACGTCTTCGGGAAGCGAAGCAGCCCTTACGGACTGAGTGGTGACAGCAGGTGTAGATGCAACCACACAAACAGTGGGCCTGATAGGTACAGAAGTGACCTGAGGGGATGACGTGATGGGTGTCCTTGGAGACATCCCCAATGAAGGAATAATCGGCCTCATAGAAGCAGTTGATATCCCCATAGAGGCAACGACGGTCATAATCTGACTTAAAGATCTATACCCTGCTGGTAGTGAAGGACCGGGCGAAGACATAACGGATAATTCAGGGTTGTCTTCTGGGAAAAACTGGTAATCTTCACCAGACGTGGGGATTTCCTCACCAGGTGAATGGTTGGATGAGCCCATATCTGAACCTGCCGCTAGATCTGCTAGAAGGCGGCAAGGACTAGGAGGAATAACAGCAGCTATAAAAGGCGAACCTGATGTAAGAGGGGGGAAATGTTCCCCTACTCCAAATCCAGACCAAGGGTCAGATAAGGGCCAATTGAACTCAACTGGTCCTCCAAAGGGAAGCTCAGACAGAACCGGTCCCCCATCGAGAAACTCGGAAACGATAGGCTGTTGATGTTCAGCAGAGGATTGAGAAACCTCTGATGAATTGTCCGTATATGGACTACCAGTAGACGAAACTGAGGGTTCCGCCACTATGAAAATGACGACAAAAGGGAAAGATCAAACACAACACACGGGCTAAAACGAATCAAGGCACACAATCAAATGGCCAACAAGCAAGATCTAACAGGGCGTGTGATCGCGGGTGATTTATTTTACGACATTGAAACTTAGAAACTTCACTGTTTCATTTTTTAAGAGTCGAGAAACGAATGAAATATTACTCTATCTCTTTCAGTTTTGAAGCAAGCGTGAAAGGACAAGCGCTTAGTGATCTTTTCAAATTTAGGGAGTCAGATAAGATCAAAATGACTGCTAAGGAATTCCAGGCAAAGGGTGTACCAAAAAACCATGAACTGTAATATACACCTTGGTTTCAAAATGAAAGAGAAATCAACCAAGGACTTAACGTATGTCCAAGAAATCTCCCCGAATGCTATGTCCGGTGTATCACGGGTATAGGGCGGCAGACTCGACTTCCTGTGGATAAAGGATGGAAACCTAGTGGGGTCTCCCTTTATATACGCGACGGTACGGGGAGCACAAGTTCATGCTAGTGCTGTCTAGAGCCAAGAGGCGAACGACAGCTACTAGGTTTAAAGGCATCGAAACACGTCTCTAGCCTAGACCTCTAAATTTTTCGTTAATGTTTCAATGTTGCCTTAGTGTAAATTGAATAAATTTTAATGTTTATCTTCAATTATGTTTCAGTTTTCAGGCCCTAGCGAGTGTTATGTCTCAAAATATCCTAAATGCACACTACATGCCACAGTATACCATTTCATTCGATGAAAGCTAATTACGAGAGAGTTAAGAGCTTTTCACACAATAACAAAATGATCAGACAACAACCAGTAATGTCTCTAATGCAGTTAATGGAAACTAAAATCTTTTCTTTCAAAGTTACTAATCACTAATAACACAGAAAAGATTTAATTCACACTAACTAATCAAAAAGAAAAAGAGATTTTTGTTTTGTATTTTCAATGTTTAAGAGCGAAGTGCACTAAAAAAAATGAAAACTAATGAAAAGAGAAATTTGAGAAAGGAGTAAAAAAAATCAAATTTCACTCAACGCAAACACACAATCAGTCCTCAAATTGTCAAAACAATCCCTCAAAACCAAGAGAATCCCAAAGACTCAAATGAACCATGTAATCTAGGCTCAAAGCGAGACAAAGCGGAATTCAAATGAAGAATAAACCAATCACTAAAATAGCGCAATAAAGCGATAGACAACCACCAAACGAATGCAGAGAAGTAATCAGAAGGTTGACTGAGCAGATAGAAACCAAAACTCCCATGGGAGGCTCGACACACTATAGCACCTAGATGCCCTAGGGCTAGAATGTAAAATCGATAGAAACGGGCAAACAACCAAAGGATGAAGGTCACAATCAGTCAAACAAGGCTCCAGAACACTCAAGCAGTCATAAAAATAAGACCAATCACACAGATCAAGCTCAGAAAGCTCAAAACAGAGTAAACCCTAGCACCTTACAGGATTGGCGCGACTGTCAGGCGGAATCTAGCGCCAGAACAGGATTGGTGCGGGTAATACACTGGCAACATGCGCCAATGGGCGCGACTGTTAGGCTAATAAGCGCGCCAGTCGAGTTTACTAAGGAAAAATAAAAAAGAGCAATCCAAGGAATAGACTAGTGATGGTAAAGCTAAACAAAAGCCAAATACACAGAAAGAGCCAGCCAAAAGAGCTGATCAAGCAAGCAAAGTCAAGAATTGACCGAAAAGACAAGACAATACTCCAAATCAACGATCTCCCTAGCGGAGTCGCCAATTTTTGTAGAGGTAAATCCCCTCTGCAGACAGAGGCGATCCCTACTAGCCCAGATCGGGTCTAGCAACAATCGTATCACGCTAAGGTGCAAGTTCCTAATTGCAATAAACCAAATGGCGAAGAAGGCTTACCTTGAATCCAGGTGGTTTGGCCAGAGGAAGGTGAGCCTCCGTTCCTTGCTCGTGAGATCTAGCCCTCACGCTCGCCGCGTGAACACACACACACGCAGAAACACGACAAGCGTAAACTGATAAATGCAATTATATCAGTGTGAGAGAAGACACAACTCATGATCATAATGAACAATACGAGTGGAACCATAACCAATAGTCACTTATCATTAATTAATACAAAGGAAAATACAACATGGCTCTGACGCTGAACCTTCCTTTGGCAGGTCGTCAGTGGAATACGTCTTGGTAAAGCTCGTTGGGAATGGGGACAATTCTCTCTCTTCGATCGTCAATCTCCTTGCTACTGATTTGGCTCTATGAGGGCTATTGCGGCATTCTTTAGGCTATGAAGGCTGGAAAACCCAACCCTGCAAAGAAAATATGGCAAGCTTTTATAGATGGAGGAAGGGAGTTGGGATCCCTATAATTATGGGATTGGCCCTATCATCAAGGAAGCTTCCATGAGAGGTGGCAAACCACTTCCTCTCTATGGAAATCCGTAGCCAAACCTCCCAACTCAAGATAGATATAAGTTCCTGGATCAGTTAGGACGAAACTTCCGCCATTTATTTTAAAAAACACTCCTTTTAATAAACTGTGTGGTCTTTCTACAGCCAACCAGTCACGAGTGCTTGGCAACCCTCTTTGGAGGATTTCCCCCATTGGCACGGATATAGCACTAACTAGTCGCGCCAAGGCCAAAAAGGCTATTTTTAGGGTTTTTCACAAGGAATTGTCTTCAGGGAAATGAATGTCCTTGTTCAGGGGAATGCCATGAAAGTGGTTTCAGGTCATGTTACTGCTCATAGGTCACGGAATAAGCCCTCCAATGTGCGGGACGGGGAATTGGGGAATTGCAGGGACGGTGACAAATTGCTGTGTAACACTCTACCTCCCGCAATAGGCCCTAACCTAGGTCCTCGTCTCCATGGGTAACCTTTGCAATTCCAACAAGCTAATCCTAAGGAAACCTGGGTGTGACTTGATTGCTATCTGTTTTGACATGCAAGACTCACAGTTGAGTCTTTGTGCCTGCTTGCCCATACTGAACTTGCTTCCTGATTCCCTGCTAAAGAGTTTTTTGCCTCTTCTTTATTATCATCTTGCTGCCCTATTTTGGAAGGAGGTTCAAATCGTGCTATCACAAATTTACATTTATAAATACATGCTCTCTTGCCCTCATATATTGTTGTCTAAACCTTTGACATTTCATCCCTCCTTTCCTCTTGTTTTCTTACAATTAAATCTTCTTCTATAAAAAAGTGAGAACCCCTTAAGAGTTTCTTCTTACTTAGAATGACATATTTATCACGCAAACTAGGCATGATGAATTTTATGGGTCTGAATCTCTCACCATTAAACTTACCTACCCTCCATGCTTGGCATATTTTTTCTTTCTTCTCTTGTTGTCTCTTCATGGTTGTCTATTTGGGAAACTGCTTTCCCTTTATCCTAGGATAGTTTCGCATTCACCACCTTTGTCCTCTCCACTACAACTTTCTTCATGTTTTTCACATCCGCCTTCATGCATTGCCATTTTGGCTTCCCTATCAGGAGAGCTTCCTGTAGCAATCTGTTGATCCTTCAAAACTTTATTGCTTTCTGCTAAAGCCTAGTTTTCAAATGTTATTACATGAATTGCATAATTTTTCTTGCTCTTTAGCTTCTAAAACATCCAACCTCTTTTTTTCACTTAATAATTCTTTTACATAAAGATCAGTTGACCAAGTGAGATTTGTGGATGTGGGACTGTAAAGGGCAGAATCATCAATGAATTTTCCTCTGGGTCTGTCTTAGCCACATGCTTGCAAAGGGGAATTTTTTAAATATTTCTTATTGTGAAGGGCCTAAGTGCTTTCCGTTTGAGACCATTTTTTCCTTGTTTGGTCCCAGTTTAGATGGGCTAGCCTTCGTTTTAAAATGCCCTGATATTGTTTTGCATTGACCCAAACCCACTTCCCATATTTGGCTGATGAGGCAATTTTCACTTGACCTAGATCATTTTTTCCACAAGTTCTGAAATTTCTTGTCTCTTTTTCATGTTTTATGATGCACTATCCTTTCAATCAAATGTCTTTGAAAATGTCTAGCTTTATTCACTCCCAATTGGTCCTCTAAGTTTTCCTTCCACTGCCCTTTTCGATCACGGGTATCTATGGAATTTGACTGCAAAGTAGAGATTAAACGACCGCAAAAAAAGAAAAATTTCTTTCGAAGTCATTATTATTATTAAGAAGAAAATAACATTGTTTCTCAATTAAATTGATTCTAAACCAAAATCATTCTCGATATTAAATAAAGGTGTAGTCTAACTTATAGAGAAATGACCTTTTTCACAACATATTTTCAGGATAATTTTATTCAAAATCTGGTAAATATTTTTAAAAACTTGAGTTTAATTTTCTTAATCTGTAGAATTCGAGTGTCCTAACGGTTTTTTAGGGGGTCAAATCTATTTGTGCATTTTAAAGAACTAAAAATCACACTCTTTCTTGAAATTGTTTTATCGAATTTCGGTGAAAAATTCTATTTCGTCTATAAGTTAGACTACGCCTTAAATCAAAAGCAATTGGAATAGTCTTTAAGTGCGACTTTTTGGGTTTTCTGGCGGATTTCTAGCTAGAATCTGACAAAAAAATTGTGGCTAAATCTTTATTTCTGTTGTTTAAATTGGATTTTTGACTGCATGTATGGATTCAACACCCTCAATAACCGCTGGGGCACTTCAATTGTGAAGAGTTTGTCTGTCAAACTTTTGATTTCAATGAATCTATGTCGGATTCTAGACAAATTAGATAGAAAATTAAATCGGAAAACTTTCCAAAAAATCACACTTAAAGACTACTCGAAAACAATTTATCCACTACAAAATTTAAAATAACTAAATAAAAAATTAACCTGGGATGGGGTGTTTTTCATGCAAGAAGGTGGGGGGTGGGTTGTTGCCATACCACTGGGGACATGCAGCATGCCCCCTTAATTATTTAACCATGCACAATAATTTTGGCATGGGGAATGCCACCCATATGTTGTCCAACACTCTGCAAATGGAGCACAATCTTGGCTCTCTAGACCTCTATCAAATCTATATCCTTTGACAAACAACCTCAACATCTAATCGTCTGACTTGCTCACCTTGTGTGACTAAGAAAAATTTGGCACCATCAAGAATGGAATTCAATGTTGAGGTCCTAGAAATTCATTGCACCTGATCCAAATGGAAAATGGCATCAAACCATGGTATTCATCTACCCATGTTATCCATCCACCCATGGAATTTACCCATGGTGTTGTAAATGGCATCGACCCATGGTATTCATCCACCCATGATATTTATTTGCCCATGGTATTGTAAGTGAACCATGGTATGTATCCACCCATGGTATTCATCCACACATGGGATTTACCCATGGTATTGTAAGTGGTATCTACCCATGGTATTGGCCCATGGTATCCACCTATGGTATTCTATCTCAAAAAAAGGCTATAAATAACAAGCCTCACTTTGTAAAAGGACAGATTGTCTACCACAAAGAAACTTGTTTTATTAAAACAGAGAATAAATGTAGAAGCTACATTGTGGCGAACAATCTGTCCTTTTACAAAGTGAGGCTTGTTATTTATAGCCTTTTTTGAGATACAATACCATAGGTGGATACCATGTGCCAATACCATGGGTAGATACCACTTACAATACCATGGGTAAATCCCATGTGTGGATGAATACCATGGGTGGATACATACCATGGGTCACTTACAATACCATGGGCGAATAAATATCATGGGTGGATGAGTACCATGGGTCGATGCCATTTACAATACCATGGGTAAATTCCATGGGTGGATGGATAACATGGGTAGATGAATACCATGGGTTGATGCCATTTTCCATCTGGATCAACACCAATCCCAACAACAACCTTGGAAATAAGGCTATCAGACAAGTCTGGGCACTTCAAATAACTAATTCAAGAGCTCTAGAAACTCAATTTTCTTTTATGCGAAGGATTCAGGTTCTTGTTTGTCAACTCAACCTCACCCGTTCCTTTGTGCCATGTCTGCAGAGCTCCAACTCTCTTGGATTTCTTGGAAAAATTCAAGGAAATAAATGTCATCTTGTTAGCGAACTTTGTTCCACGAGGTGGGTGCTTTCCCTTCTCAACTCTGACTGGCAACTCGAATTGTCTCTCAACAATGGTCATTGGACAAAGTTCTATCCATCTTCCTAGAATCAACTTGAGAATCCTGTTACAGTGAGGGACTATCAATAGTTGAGTAGCCACATTCCATGACAAGTTGATTCCTTTCACCCCCTTTGCTCCCTCATCTACTAGTTTCCCTATCTTGAATCTAGCTCCTAGTAGAGACTTGGGTTCTAATTTATATTCATTGGCCATTGAGTACACACATTTTTTAGGAAGCCCTACTCTCTCTTGGTCCCTTGACCCTCCTCTCTAGACCTTTCGTTTGTTGGATCTAGCCCTCATTTGATTGCTTCCCTTTGTATGGGGCACAATCTTGGCTAAGCTTTCTTGAAATATTTTCAAATCCTATCCACTTTTGTCTCCTTTCTGAAAACCATCTCCTTGTTCTTTGGCCATACTCTCCTCGCGTAGTTTCCATGCCCTACCAAAGAGCTTGTGTTTGTCAAGGTGAAACATACTACCAAGAGCGCAACAATTGAGGTAGTACACAGATGCAACTCAGATTGAAGGATTCAACAACTCACTTTCAGAAACTCACCCCACCTCTTATTCATGAAGAACTCACTTGTCCAAAAATGGAAGGATCCAACCAACAACATCTTGTTTCTAACACAAAGGTACTAACAAATATGGTAGATTGAGTGTTTGACACAGGGCATACCCGTGGGCATTTTCATCAATATATGTACATGCTGGACCTATATTAGCACATGAAGTTTATACTCGACAAAGTTTCAATATATCAACATGAGAAGAGAGAGGACTTTCTCCTCTCCATGGAACATCTACATGAACACATGACGAACCTAGACCACCCATTGGAGTACATCGATAAGCACCTTGGCATCCCCCCTACTAATTGGCGGCTCACTGACAATAAGAAGTCGATCCAAATTGCAACTACAGATTAAGATCCGTCTTCTTAGTCTACTAACTCTTACTATGTCTTTGGTTTATCAATTTCTTGTTTCTTTGTCTTTCTTTCATGGTCTTTAAAGGCCCTACTATTAGTATATGTATTTTTCATTCCGAATCCCTCGATAGTTTTTTGTCTTTTATCTCTCTTAAATAAATACAATTTTTTAATATAGTTGAATTTCTCAGAGTGACTCAGAAATCTAAAACCTTCAACTCTTTCATATAATCTCTCGTTCATTAAATAATACAAATATTTATTAAAAAAATAATAATAATTCAAATATTTCACCATGAAATAAAAGATACCAACAAAATAATAACTAAAATTATTTTAAAGTGTTCTCTCATTCATTCATTCATATATATATATATATAATTAAATCTACATTGGTGAATAATTAATGCAAACTAGAGTGTAATCAAAACATTTATTTAGTAATAATAAATGATAATCATAACGTGTGATTTAATTATTTTATGTTTTAGTTTTTTTAATTGAAATTTGGTAATAATTTTGACTAAATTATGGTTTTTTTTGGGTGTTTATTTAAAATGTGATTTTGAATATATAAATAAATTTAATATTATTAAAAACTTTTGAATTGCTAGAAATTTACAAATTTTACAACTCAAAATTGTAATTCTAACAAATTTTATTAAATTTTTGGTAAAATTTACTAAAAGAAAATTAAAACATAGAAAATTTAAATTACAATTACATGAATTATTGTCTGGAGATGCACTCTTCATCCCAGTGTAATAGAGATGTTGTCATGTCTTGTCTTGTTAAACATTTTGACTCAGTTAAAATAAACAAAATAAAATAAAAATCAATATGGTAGAAATGTTGTAAGGTACCGAGCCTAGATTTATGTGAACTAGGGATCTACCAAAGAAGTATCAAATCTCTTGAGATGCAAACATCTTTTAGAGCTAAAAGAAATTTGATCCCTTTCTTGGATCTTTAAACTCTTAATAGATCTAGATAAACTCTTGGTAGATCGATGAATAGACTAGTTATATAGTACTACTTCGATGAAAAGATTTAATTCATTAACTCAGGATAAGGTCTGGCCTTCCCAACAAACGAGTGCACCACATATAAAATATTGAGAAAAGTGTAGCTGGAAAATAAATCGGAGTTGTCTACCTAGTTTTTTGCTGGTAAAAAGGTTTTCAAAAAATTAGATAGTTGGAGTGTTTGAATTGCATTTTTGATGGTGGAAATTGATTCAGCACCATCAAAAACCCTTAGGGCACCCAAAACACTGAAGTTTAAAGACTGTAACCCAGATTTTCAAAAATCTTTGCAAGAATTTTTCATAATCTTACCGGAATTTCTGAGTTATTCTGTTTTTTAGACTACTGTAAATAAATCACTGGCTTTCCCAACAAACGAGTGCGCCACATATAAAACATTGAGAAAAATGTAGCTATAAAATAAATCACTTAAAAAAACCCTAGTCAATCTGTCATAAGTTATGAAGTTTTTTAAGTATATTCTCTGGTCAATTTTACCTCGAATTCTGTAGAGATTTATTGGAATCACAAGTTGTTTCCTCAAATTCAATTCAAAAACCCCTTTCCAACAAACCAGTGCACCACATATAAAACATTGAGAAAAGTGTAGCTGGAAAATAACGGTAATCTATTTGTTATAAGTTATGAAGTTTTTAAAGCATATTTTCTGGTCAATTTTACCTAAAATTTAGTAGAGTTGTTTTTTAAGCATATTTTCGGGTCAATTTTACTTATAATTCAGTAGAGATTTATTGGAATCACAAGTTGTTTCTTCAAATTCAATTCAAAAACTCCAAATCATATAACAATTAAACAAAGGAGTTGTCTTTAATATGGCTTTTTGGAGTTTCCAGTAGATTTTCTAGCCAGAATCCGGCTGAAATTTTTTGAAGTAAATTATTGATTTGTGTTATTTAAACTAGATTTTTGACAGTATATATAGATTCAGCACCTTGGAAAAACCCCAATTCAAACTTGTGATTTTAATAAATTTGTGACAGATTTTAGACAAATTAGATCTGAAAAAACTAAAAAAAATCACATTAAAGACACCTAGCTAAACAACCCCCTTTAAAAATTAAAGAAATTGTTGCGGAGGAAAATGCCAATTCAATGTTCACAATAACTACATTACACAACCGAAGAAAAATTGAAAATAATATGATAAAACAGGCATACCACCTTAATTTTTTAATGGCGGAGATGCCAAAACAATTATGAAAGAACAAAACAAAATTTGAAGGCGGTCAATTTTACCTCGAATTCTCTAGAGATTTATTGGAATCACAAGTTGTTTCCTCAAAATTAGTTCAAAAAAACCTCTTTCCAACAAACCGGTGCCTTACATATAAAACATTGAGAAAAGTGTAAATTTGGAAAATAACGGTAGTCTATTTGTAATAAGTTGATTTTTTTAAGCATATTTTACGGTCAATTTTACCTAGAATTCGGTAGGGATTGTTTTTAAGCATATTTTCGGGTCAATTTTACTTAGAATTCGGTAGAGATTTATTGGAATCACAAGTTGTTTCCTCAAATTCAATTCAAAAACTCCAAATCATATAACGATTAAACAAAGGTTGTCTTTAATATGGCTTTTTGGAGTTTCAGGCGGATTTTCTGGAGAATCCATCGGCGAAAATTTTGAAGTAAATTATTGATTTGTGTTATTTAAACTAGATTTTTGACAGCATATATAGATTCAGCACCTTGGAAAAGCCCCCAAATCAAACTTGTGATTTTAATAAATTTGTGACAGATTTTAGACAAATTAGATCTGAAAAAACTATAAAAAAAATCACATTAAAGACACCTAGATAAACAACCCCCTTTAAAAATTAAAGATATTGTTGCCGAGGAAAATGCCAATTCAATGTTCACAATAACTACATTACACAACCAACGAAAATTTGAAAATAATATAGTAAAACAAGCATACCACCTTAATTTTTTAATGGCTGAGATGCCAAAACAATTATGAAAGAACAAAACAAAATTTGAAACTGGTCAATTTTACCTCGAATTCTGTAGAGATTTATTGGAATCACAAGTTGTTTCCTCAAATTCAATTCAAAAACCCCTTTCCAACAAACCAGTGCACCACATATAAAACATTGAGAAAAGTGTAGCTGGAAAATAACGGTAGTCTATTTGTAATAAGTTATGAAGTTTTTTAAACATATTTTCTGGTCAATTTTACCTAGAATTCAGTAGAGTTGTTTTTTAAGCATATTTTCGGGTCAATATTACTTAGGATTCAGTAAAGATTTATTGGAATCACAAGTTGTTTCCTCAAATTCAATTCAAAAACTCCAAATCATATAACAATTAAACAAAGGAGTTGTCTTTAATATGGTTTTTTGGAGTTTCCAGTAGATTTTCTAGCTAGAATCCCGCTGAAAATTTTGAAGTAAATTATTGATTTGTGTTATTTAAACTAGATTTTTGACAGCATATATAGATTCAGCACCTTGGAAAAGCCTCAAATCAAACTTGTGATTTTAATAAATTTGTGACAGATTTTAGACAAATTAAATCTGAAAAAATTAAAAAAAAAATCACATTAAAGACACCCAGATAAACAACCCCCTTTAAAAATTAAAGAAATTGTTGCGGAGGAAAATGCCAATTCAATGTTCACAATAACTACATTACACAACCAAAGAAAATTTGAAAATAATATAATAAAACAGGCATACCACCTTAATTTTTTAATGGCGGAGATGCCAAAACAATTATGAAAGAACAAAACAAAATTTGAAACTGGTCAATTTTACCTCGAATTCTCTAGAGTTTTATTGGAATCACAAGTTGTTTCCTCAAATTCAATTCAAAAACCTCTTTCCAACAAACCAGTGCACCACATATAAAACATTGAGAAAAGTGTAGCTGGAAAATAACGGTAGTCTATTTGTAATAAGTTATGAAGTTTTTTAAGCATATTTTCTGGTCAATTTTACCTAGAATTCAGTAGAGTTGTTTTTTAAGCATATTTTCGGGTCAATTTTACTTAGAATTCAGTAGAGATTTATTGGAATCACAAGTTGTTTCCTCAAATTCAATTCAAAAACTCCAAATCATATAACAATTAAACAAAGGAGTTGTCTTTAATATGGCTTTTTGGAGTTTCCAGCAGATTTTCTAGCCAGAATCTCGCTGAAAATTTTGAAGTAAATTATTGATTTGTGTTATTTAAACTAGATTTTTGACAGCATATATAGATTCAGCACCTTGGAAAAGCCCCCAAATCAAACTTGTGATTTTAATAAATTTGTGACAGATTTTAGACAAATTAGATCTGAAAAAACTATAAAAAAAAAAAATCACATTAAAGACACCTAGATAAACAACCCCCTTTAAAAATTAAAGATATTGTTGCGGAGGAAAATGCCAATTCAATGTTCACAATAACTACATTACACAACCAAAGAAAATTTGAAAATAATATAGTAAAACAAGCATACCACCTTAATTTTGTAATGGCTGAGATGCCAAAACAATTATGAAAGAACAAAACAAAATTTGAAACTGGTCAATTTTACCTCGAATTCTGTAGAGATTTATTGGAATCACAAGTTGTTTCCTCAAATTCAATTCAAAAACCCCTTTCCAACAAACCAGTGCACCACATATAAAACATTGAGAAAAGTGTAGCTGGAAAATAACGGTAGTCTATTTGTAATAAGTTATGAAGTTTTTTAAACATATTTTCTGGTCAATTTTACCTAGAATTCAGTAGAGTTGTTTTTTAAGCATATTTTCGGGTCAATATTACTTAGGATTCAGTAGAGATTTATTGGAATCACAAGTTGTTTCCTCAAATTCAATTCAAAAACTCCAAATCATATAACAATTAAACAAAGGAGTTGTCTTTAATATGGCTTTTTGGAGTTTCCCGTAGATTTTCTAGCCAGAATCCCGCTGAAAATTTTGAAGTAAATTATTGATTTGTGTTATTTAAACTAGATTTTTGACAGCATATATAGATTCAGCACCTTGGAAAAGCCTCAAATCAAACTTGTGATTTTAAAACTTGTAATTTTAATAAATTTGTGACAGATTTTAGACAAATTAAATCTGAAAAAATTTAAAAAAAAATCACATTAAAGACACCCAGATAAACAACCCCCTTTAAAAATTAAAGCAATTGTTGCGGAGGAAAATGCCAATTCAATGTTCACAATAACTACATTACACAACCAAAGAAAATTTGAAAATAATATAATAAAACAGGCCTACCACCTTAATTTTTTAATGGCGGAGATGCCAAAACAATTATGAAAGAACAAAACAAAATTTGAACAGCTTCAGGGAGGAGAAGCAGATGCCTTCGTGTTATATATGGACAAAACTGCCTTGTCACACAGGTTGTTGTAACTCAGAAGAAAGTTAAAATGTAGAAACAAAAGAAGTAGCGCAAACATCCAGGATTATTGAATACGCTGAAACTGAATCAAAATTAATAAAAAATTATGACAACATAAAAATAATAGAAGCTGAACTGTCTTGGGATCACTGGTCCGGAGTGAAGAGTTTTACAACTTTGATTAAATTTTTATTTTCATAAGATTTACTGGACTGATGTAAGTGAAGAGTTTTACAACTTTGATTAAATTTTTATTTTCATAAGATTTACTGGACTGAGGTAAGTGGATTAATTCGTACTGTGTTGGGATGAAGAAAACCTGACTCAACTTTGATGGAAAACGTGGGACTGTTAAATAGATTGAGGGAGTATTATGTACATTTTAGAAAACCTGCTTCGTATATTAAAGTGACATACTTCCTACTTACTAAAAACAGTGTAAATGTGAAAAGATTTTTAAGAAATCTATCACTTCACTCTCAAATATGTAAACTTATTTTTTTCTTCTTTCAAAGAACTTATCATTTCAATGTTACAGTAACTTTTGCTAATAGATTGACCACCAATGTATAAGAAGACTGAGTAGTTATATAGATTGGTCACCCAAGTACAAGGGTCACCATTTTAATACAAAATGTGAAGAAGGGAAGAAGAGAAAACAGGCAAGGCACAGTAAATAAATCATGGCTTTGATTTGTGCATGGTCAATCTCCCTGAACTCACCGATCTTAGCAAACCTCCATCATCCATCTCAAGTCCATTTGCAGGCTCTGGGACATGAGAATTGATAGGACTGCCAAATCCACCTGAAGGGTTTGGAGGAGAGTTTTGAGAAAACTTTTCTTCCAGACCCCACTTTTTTATCAGTACTTCTACCCCTGCATAGTCTAGACTCCGAGCTCGCCTTTTGCTGCACATGGTTTGTGCTGTTTCTTTCTCAAGCTCTGATCTTGCAGCCTGCACTAAGGATACCAAGTTCAAATCATCTGAGGCGCAATTATGTCTAGAAGCCTGTGTGAAACTGGAGACAGCAGGAACATAAAGCCCAGTCCCAAGACTGCTTGCTTCCAAAAAGGACTCTTTATCAAACTGGTGGGAAAGGCGTGCTCCGGTAGACTCTGGTTCACTTACAGGGCCTGAACAAAATAAATCATGATCTTGGTTAAGCATACTAAGAAATTCACTCTCAACCAAATCATCATCGTTCCAAGTAGATGTATTTCCCAAATCACTGTGCCTCTCTTGTTTATGCTCATGAGACAATTTAGATACCTGAACACCAACATTCTTCTCCGACAGGGGACAAAGAGAATCTGATTGTCGAAGCTGTGAGAAAGTTGTGCCTTTTGCATTTCTTCCTTCCTCTTCTCTAGATTTCAAACCAATCTCTCCACAACTATTATTGCAATCCAATAATTCTGATAAATTGCCACAGGTTATCTCCACCCCCTTTTCAATAACTGTGAACTCAATATCATCATCTAGACCAATAACTTCATCCTCATTCGCGCAAACAGTCTCGTTAGAAATACCACTGCATTGAACCAGATGACTGGCTGGAGGGAATAAGCTACCTTTCGCTTCAAGAGCAAACAAGGATGCCAAACTAGACCTCTTCATATCTTTCGACTTTTGAAGTTGCAAGCTATTTTTAGAAGGGTTCTCATTAACAGGGTCCTTTAAACTCAAATCAGTTAAGTAGTTACTAGTTTCCCCTGCTTCAAATATGGAAAAAGATGCATGACCTTCTAAAGCACAAATTGGTGGGGCCTTAGATAGCTTTGATAATCTGTCAGGAGAATCCACATAACCAGTATTTATTGGCTGCATTTTCCAGATGTCCTTGTTCAGGATTCTATATCGTAAAGTCACAGCTAAAGTTCCTCCTACAGCCTTACCTGCAAGCTTGAAACTTGTACTCCAAGTTCTGGGTTCTACATTCCCTTTACAATCACCTAAAAACTCTGGAAGCATTTTGCTAAGATCAAGTCGATATTTCCCAAAATCTAAGCCTTCAGCATCCATAGCAGTCGCAAAGAGAGTGAAAAATTTTGATCTATAATACATACCTTGATCAGACTTTTTACTGCCATAGATGGTGGAAGTGTGATGGAGAGTTTCTTCGAACTTTACAATTCCTTGAGAAACAGTAGCAGGTTTTGTCTGTACTACTCTATTTCCTTTCCTCCAACAGACAGAAACAAAAGAACCATTCATGCTTTGTGGAAGCCGCTCTATGCTGTGCACTCGCAGTGAGAACATGCAACTAAATGGCTGTTGTCCAATGTGTGCAAGAGGTCGCAAGCGTCTCCAATCCCATAAGCTTTTCTTCCTGATAGGTACCTCACTCTGCCTGCTAAAACTCCAGTTGTCTTCCAGCCAATCGGGAGAATTTTCAATAGTAAGAGCATTGCTATGATTTGTGGAGCTATGGGAGTGCTGGAGCTTGGGAGAATTCCACAGATCCGTTGTATTACGATCAGTTCGATCCAAATTGACTGATTTGCCAGCACGCCAGCCTCTTGTCCATGACAATCTCATTTGACCATTACATGTTTCAAGCTGTTCCGATATGTCAGAGGTTGAAGAGGATACAGAATGCATTTTCTCTCAACAATTTCGATCATGTTATTCAAAACGCATTCCATGCAAGTCTGAAAGAGATTACACACATTCTGTTAGATAATAAGCATTTTTCTCAAAGGTGTGTTTTTGGGCAGTTAAAACAATCGTTACAAGAAAAATCTAGCAGTTAGAAGGACCTAAAAGGCTATCAAAAATAACAAGTCAGAGCCTTGTTGGCCTTACATGTCCAAAATTCAAACAATCATATAGTCAGCTGTCAGAAATCAAAAGGCTAACATCCAAAATATGACTGGTCACTATAAAAATAAACATAACATAAAAATGGGGGCTATCTAGTCACAATAAAACAGACATAAAAATTATGGGTCTAGAGTCCCAGAGACAGAGGATCATCGTGAACATTTTGAGTTTTAGGTTCGAGTCCTGCGCAGTAAATATAGCTTATCAAGATCATATATCATTGCCAGTTCCTCCATTGAAATAGCCAAATCCAATGTGGATAACCTACGGACCAAGGACTGTGATTCTCATGACTCGAAAATAACCGGCATTTTCTTTGATTATTCAATCATTTTCTGCAAATCCAAAATCCCCAAAACAAAGAGACGTTTATGTAGAATTAAAACCGAAATTATATGTTCATCATAACTGTTTCATCAAACATGCTCAGCAAGAAACTTCTATTTTTCTTCTCTTTTTACTCTAAGCTTTCCAAACTGAAAAAAACAAAACAAAAGTGTTTATCAATTTTCCTGCAAGTTTCTTCATCTAAACAACCAAATCCAATGTCGATAACTTACCTATAGGCCAATGCTCATAGATTAAAAATCATATGCATTTTCCTTGATTCCCTAATTAAAAACCTACTCGAAATAGAATGTTAATTGTAACTTTTTCATCAAACACATTCAGCAAGAAACTTCTGTTTTTTCTTTTTTCTTTCCATTCCAAGCTTTCAAAATTTTCTCTTATAAACAATATTTTTATCTTTTTTGCTCTCATGTTTCTCCATTGCAATACTAAAATCTGATGTGGATCATTATCAATATCTCATGGCTGGAAAATAATATGCATTTGCTTTGATTATCTAATTATTTTTTACATTGATAATGAACCTGGGTAGATAGTTTGAAACATCAGTATAACCCAACACTTGATGTGATGAATCCAGAAGATACACAACAGCAAAATAACACTAACAGAAATCTGAAATCAGAAAGATACAAAATCTCTAAAAACAGAGATACTTATGGTGGATTAAAATCGAAATAGAATGTGAATTGTAACTTTTTGCTCAAACACATTCAACAAAAACCTTCGTTTTTCCTTTTCTCTTTTCATTCCAAATTTTCGAAAAAATTTCAAAAAAAACAGATAACAAATACAATCACTTTCATCCTTTGTTGCTAGCCAGTGCAAATTTACACAATTAGGAATCCTTTTGGGTACAAATTTTTTTGTTCCAATCTTTACAAATCTAACCAGCAAAGTAACAACAAATACAAATCTATTGCTAATTCTTTACAGAATGTCCATTTACTAAGTTAAATCTATTGTTTTCCTTATGGAAAATTTCGGGCAAAGCTTTATACTCAAATAGAATGAATTCGAAGAATAAAGATAAAACAATTGTTTCCCAATACAAATTTAAACCTATTTTCTTCGAAATGAAGATTTCCATTCCAAGCTTTATAAAGTTCTTCACAAAGCGAATAACAAAAACAAGTAGCTTCAAACTTCCGCAACTGAGTGCAACTATTTCTTCAGTATGAAGACAGAAATTTTCAGTTTATACAATTTTACACCCTGTATTTCAAAGTCCTGCTCAAATTTGGAAGCATTACCGTCCATTGAGAACAAATCACCCTAAGAACAATTTAACTTCGACGCATTACCGTCCATTGAGAACAGATCACCCTAAGAACAATTTAACATACCATTTCTCATAATTTCCCTTGAATTTCATGCCAGCTCTTTGAAAGAAGGTGGAATAGTAGATCAACGAGCTCTGAAATTTCATCCCTTGATACACTGACAGCCCCAGAAAGTGCCAAGACTCCAACAATGCGCGCCAAAATCTTTAAAATTGCTCTTCGCACACACACAGATTCCTTCACTTGGACAAAATCTTACTGTACAAATGCCTTTTTGATCCCAAAAAGCAACTCTCGGACCACTTAAAACAAAGGTATCGAGGTTCTTAACAACTCGAGTTTGATTGGTGGTTCAAACGGTTGTGGTGATCTTATTTAATTATTGGAAAAATATGGTGCCCCTTTGGTGAGGTGTCACTTTTAAATGATGGAGAATATTCCTCATCCTTACAGGTCACCGTTATGGTCATCCAAATCAACCTAGAGACGTGTAACAAAATTTCTAATTTTAAAAATGTTAATAGTCAAAATAACTAAATAAAAAACAAGAAGGTTGGGAGTTAGTTTTATAGACTATTTTTAGTTCCGTGGACGTTAAAATATCATTCATTTATAAATAAAATAATTATTGTGCATCTGAAAATAATTAGTATTATATAAAATTCTTAAACTTCAAAGAGTATACTCGAAATATATGATATTCAATTAACTTAGAAAATCGATATTTTTGATTCTATATATTAAAGTTAGACAATCACATTAATATTTAGTTTGATTAAAATGATGCAAATGGAAATCAATATTTTAAACTTTAAATAATAATGTTACACAATTACATTGATAATTGAATTGAATTGAATTAAATTGGTACTTAAAGTATATAGGGGATTCTATTTATTATCACTATAATCTCTATCTGTATATAATTATATAAAATTCTTAAACTTGAAGGTGTATATTCAATATATATGATATTTCATTAACTTAGAAAATTGATATTTTTGACTTTATATATTAAATTTAGACAATCACATTAATATTTAGTTTGATTAAAATGAAAATCGATATTTTCAACTTTAAATAATAATATTACACAATTACATTGATAATTAAATTGAATTGAATTAAATTAGTACAATTTTAAATAATAATATTACACAATTACATTGATAATTGAATTAAATTGAATTGAATTAAATTGGTACTTAAAGTGTAAAAGGGATTCTATTTATTATCACTATAATCTCTATCTGTATCTAAGTGGTCCCACATGTAACATGCAAAACAATCAAAATTTGAATTAGTCAAAGCTATTTTATACCTTGTGAATACAATTCCAATTATAATTCTTTTTTATAAAATTAAAATTTTTCATTTCATATATATATAATATTGATTTTTAATTGTGAATATTATAAATTAAACAAATAGTTAAATATAAAATTAATAATTAAATTAAAATCTTTTTACAAATTAAATATATTTATGGATTTATTTAATTTTAAATTATTTTTAATAATTTAATAAAAAAATTATTATCAGATGAAAACATTTAATTATAATTTTTTATTTTGAATGCTATAAGTTAATTATATAATTATAAATAAATAAATAAATTTTATTTTTTTCTTTTTTTCTGTGGAAAAATCAACATCTTTCTATTAATAAAGTAAAAAGTTACATTGACTAGATGCACAAAGTGCATTCAAGAAATGTCCCAAGGGACTAGTGAATGTGCATTAAGCATTCAAAGTAGCAATGCCACCAAAAAATAAAAAATAAAATTACAATTGGCCTGGCTTTCTCTTTTCTTGTCTTTTTTCTTTTGAACTATTTTCCAAACCCCAAGTGATGTAGTAGCTATAGCAATTTCCAACTCATTATTTCTTGGAAGGTTTAGTACTTTTTTATCTAAATCTAATCTCTCTGAAACATGAGATCGCTTAGTTCCACCTAATTCTTGATTGTTGCTCTTTTTCTCGTGTTGGTTCTCAAGGGTCGATGTCGCTGCTGAATTTTTGGGAATCTATGCCTCTCTATTCCGATCCTTCTGATTCTCTTATTCGTCCTTTTGGGAGCCTTGTTGATTTTGTGTCTCTGGATGTTGTTGGGCCTCATCCATTTGAGTCATCCTCATCATCTGAAGATGGAGGATCTGGGAATTGCCATCCTTTTTTCTTTGTCCTTTTCTTTGCTTGTTTGCATGTGTCCTGCAAGTGCCATGTTTGATGGCAGAGCCAACATCTAAAAGCAATATTTTCAAAATCTAACCACGGTGTCCACTTGAAATCTTGATGTGTTAGATGAGTACGATAAGGAAGTCATTTTCTTAAATCTATCTCCACACAAATGTGTGCAAAAGTGAAGATACATTTGTCAATTCTTTTGTGATCCACCTTTAGGAACCTTCCCAAAGAGTTCCCGATGCCCTCTAGGACCTGATGGTGCCAATAGGGAAGCAGAAGGTTATGTAGCCTTACCTAGAACAACATCTTTGTAATCACCATTTTTTTAGCATCAAAACCCTGGAAACCATGGGGTTTCAAAGAGACCCGCCCTTCCCCAAAACCATGGTCATTCATTTATGACATAATCAAAGTATTTATGTTTATCAAACTAAACGACAAAAAAAAAATTTGCACACAGATAAATGTCACACTCTCTGGTCCAATTGAGGTAGATCCACTCATATAGGTCTCTCGACTTGGGCTAGTAACCATTAAATCGACATATGATAGTTTTTTCTTGCAATATAGTGAAAAGACCACTTACTTTTGGTATTTCTATGGACATATATGGGACTTTATTTCCAGATTTAGGTTTTGTTTGTCCTGTGTGGCAGCATTCCCTCTCAGTGCATCCTTAAACGAGGTCGAACCCTTTCCACCAGAAGATGATCTAGGTGGAAAGTGCACTCTTGGAGCACCACCTTGCAATCTTAAATTCGGGATAATTATGGCGTTTAATTGAATACCATAGTCTTCCAAATGGGTACAATCCTGCATCACTTTTCCTAAAAAAATTAAGCTGTGTAAATAAGCAGAGATGCCTGTAATATTTTGGACACTCTGCTTCAGATTTGTCACTAGATCCGATCCTCGTACCCTTAGCACATTCGATTTCCCAGAAATGGTTTTTATAAAATCCTGAACCAACTGCTCTAGATTTGTGTCCTGTGATCTCCCTGGTAAACGTTGGATCTATGTTTTTTTATGAGAAGAGAGGGCTCTCTGCCATGCATTCAAATTTGGATACTTGATGCATGTAGTATTCAAACAAAAATCACTGTATATGGAGGAAGCCCATTCAAAGGGTAGGCGTGGTCCTATAGAAATTATAAAAATAATATGTATTTCAATGGATTTAATCTGATCATGCAATATACTAAAGAAAAATATTGAATCCTTTTAAAATTAACTATGCGGAAATTAAACATGATCGCACAATCACACCAAGTAAAAGAAAGAAGCAAATCAATCCACAACACATATATTTTTCCTGGGGAAAGAAACTTGCTCAAAACCCCTCTATCTGTATTGTATAATGAACCAAGGAATTGTGAAACAATTACAATGCACTCTTCTCACAAGAGTCTCTTGCACTCTGCTAATCATCTCACACTGATCCAGACAAAATCGGGCCAACACAGCGCTAGTTCTCAACCTGTTTTCAACCTGCCTTGCTCACACAATTCATGAGGAATGCAATCCCTATTCTTTAGGAATTTCAGCCTTCCTCAACTGCGCAAGGCTCTTGGGAAATCCTATGGTTCTCTTACTGCATGCAGGCAACCTACTAATGATACAATTGATAGATAACATCCCTTTAACCTTTGTCTCAACTGGGTCTCCACTAGAACTGACATGCATGCAACTATTAATAGTAAATCATCAGTTTCGTGGAAGATAACTGCATGCCAATTAAATCTGATTTAATTCACTTGATCTCTCACTAGTGCAACAAACAATTACAACTAGTTCTACTGACTTTAACTCAATTAATTGAGTTAACTGATTTCTCATGCATTAAACTAATACACTAACTGCAACTTGGACTCTAAAACAAATAGAATCACTCTACATGCCTCACCAAAACCCTCAACTCGAATTTCATGAGCTAATTGAGTCTATCACACTCAGTTAACTATTACAAGTGATTATGAGATAAGATTGCAATTTATTGTCCAATTTATTTAAGCGAAAATTAAATTAGACAAATTTCAAATTTATTTAATAAATTGGCTTGCACACTAATGTATCGCTAGGACCCATCACTGTGTGACCTGCGATCCCACACTAGTGTGCGTGCTGTCATGTTGTTTCTGGATGCCAATTTCACTCTTTCTTGTTGCAAATTTCAACACTCCCTCTCAAGAAGAAAGGAATCAATTTGTCCTGATCCGATACCTTTGGAATGTTCTTGCATGTGCACATGCAACACTTCTCTAGTGTTTTTCACACATGCAACTCTTGCATGAAACACTTCTCTAGTGTTTTTCGCACATGCAACAATTCTCTAGTGTTGTTCGCACATGCAACACTTCTAAAACTGAATAGCCTCCAAACAACAGAATCAATATAATGCATCTGTCATCAGAGTCTTCTAATTTTTGGTACCTACTACACATGTCTACTGGACTCTCTGCGTTGTTGACATCTGCATCCATGCACTCTGCACTACTGCCAAATCTTATCTGCGCTCCAATATCCGACACCTGTCACTCTGATTTTTGTCTTCCTGACATATGAATGCATCAATCTAACTGATCCTTTCTGCTATTGATGTACTGTGGGCTCCTCGTAGCCAGGTTCAATCCATGAGACACACAATCTCAATGAACCCTACCCAAATTTATTCTTGGGATTAATTTTCCACATCACCCCACCTCTCACCTGGAGGTATAGATGCATGTACTACCTCTGCCCATCTAGCTTGAAATGCCCCCCTCCTGGAGGTCTCTACTTGAATGGACTCTTCCACTCGATCCCCTCTCTCCTTCTCCAATTGTGGCTTCTCCCCTTTTGAGGCTGCATGTTGAGAGATAATTTCTCCCTCTCAACCACCAAGTCATTAACCATTCGTTTTCTCCTCAAAGCCTTGCATGCATCCTCAACCTCGAGAACATACAGGTTCTTGACTCTTGAACCGATCTGTTTCACCTGTCTTGTGGCTATGTGTTTAAGGAAAAAATTTCCTTTTCTAAACATCACTTCATAACCACAGTCTTCTAATACTGCTACGAAGACAAGATTATTCTTTAGGCTTGGAACATACAAAACATCTATTTGTCTAAGATGGGAGCCATTCTCCCTCTGAAAGGTAACTGTACCTATGCCGGTAGCGCTATACCTCTCGTCATCTCCAAACTCTATGTTCTGCTGGAGGTCCTTCTCCTCCAAGTCACTAAAGAGTTCTCTATTCCCCGTTGTTATCACTCAGTAATTTCTCCAAGTTAAAGAAAGAATTCACCGAGGTAACCACAAACCTACTTTCAAGCTATAGGATCTAGCCTTCCTAAGGCTCGAAGAGGGCTCTCTCTAAGATTTAACTTTGTTTTTATGTTTAATTTTAGGGTAGTTATAAGGGAAATTTGGTTTTAAGATTTGGTTTGGTTGGTGGGAAAAATCACTTAAAGAGATGGATAGTAATAGATTTGGTTTTCCATTGGGAAAAAGGAGTCAATATGTCAAGCAGACAGCTCAAGATCAAGATCAAAAGACAAATATTTTCAGGGCAAGATAGAAAAGTCACGAAATATATTTGAAGGCTAATTGGTGAAGTGGATTAATTGGGATAAAGAGCAGTTAAGAATTATTTGATCTAGATAAGGAAGGAGAAGAAAGAGGTCATTCGAAAGAGGGAGCAATTAAGGGTTCCCTACTCTGGAAATTAGCAGAAAACATATAAATGATAAATAGTTCAAGACAGAGTGCTTTTAACAAATTCTGTAATAATATTTATGATTTATCATTCAAATTTAGAACACAGTTATGAAAGCATGTAAAACATAAGAAGATAAACAATGACAGTAGAAAGTACTTCACTTCAATGGCTCATCACATGAATCCTGAAATATGATGCTTTATGGTTTTGATCCAGTCTGCTACTTGAACTTGCTACAAGAAACCCTTCAGGTACAGCAAAAATGATTTTATAAATCTTCAGCAATTTATTCCATCTCCAATACTTCAAATGACGAAGTATTTATATAAATTCTAAACTAGAATATCTTGAAAAAATATAAAGATTGGTTTACAAATATCTCAAACTGTATTACATAAATAGAACTTAAATAACTGACATTCAAAACTAATGAATCTATTTGGCACTATATTTTATGGATTGATGGTGAAAAATAAGAGAAATTCAAATTTGATGGCAACTCTTAGTTGATGATGAGGCTTCCAAGTCACTAACTGTCTCCTTCCTTTGTGCATTCTGCTCCAGAAATTCTGCAAAATTGGGGTCTAGTGATACCTTTGTATATCTTAATACGAAATATATATGTAAAAATTGAAAGTGGTTATTGTAGATAAATATTTTACTGAGATAAACCTCTTTCAGTTTCCCAAAATTCAATTCCAACTGTTCACAATAGGCTCTGCAAAAAGATGTGTAAAATAGAACTTTGCACAGTCTGAACAATAGGTTGTGAATATGTGCATGTATCTATTATTCTGTAATACCTGTGCATAAAGTGAGATAGGTTTTTGTAGCTTAGCATCTTAGGAACATAAACCTCCTCCATTTTTTCAAAATTCATCTTGGATTGGCCACAATAGTTTCTAAAAAACTATGACTTAAACAAGAAATTTTTGCAAAAATGTCCCTTCCTGCTCTGTTTTCATCTTTTAATCTTACTGTTTTTAAACTGTTTTTACTTTTACTTTGGATAAAATTCATTGTTTCTGGTAAAAGTGTTTTCATCTCAGTTTAACCATTATTGCCTCCATGTTTACTTTTACTGTTTTACCTTAACTGCTTTGTTTTTTTTTATTTGGCTTTCACTCTGACTTTTATCTGATACACTTTAACTATGATGCTCTTTGATTGTTTTTTTTTCATTGTCACTATGAATTTTTACTTTACTTTTACCATTCACTGTGTAATTTCATATTTCTGATCTCTCTCTGAATTTGATTTAATTATTTCTTTGTATACAAATTATTTGTTGAATGAAGTTTTTTGAATTAAAATCTGAGAATTTGGAGCAAACAAGTTTGTCAACTAGTATTGAAACTGTTGGCCCAATTTTATATTCTAAGAATAACCTGGAAAAATGAAACAATTTGTTAATAAAACACAAGTCAGAAGGGAATCGAGTAATGACTTTAGGGAACAGGGAATACAGTGAAAGGAGTTCTAGCCATAGCAGGGATTTCTCACAATTTCTCAGAGGTGTGGGAATAAGGGTAGAGATGGCTTCTGAACTTCAAATAACTTAAAACGTTGGTCCGGGGTTATAATAGTTTACCACAGAACAGAGTGAGTATGTTTTTTGCAAATGGAAGAGATATTACACAATGGTTCATGATTTTCATTACATTGTTTTATTGCCTTTTAACACAGAGTGAAACAATAGTTTATCGCAGTAGAGGAATGATTTAACACATTTGTGCAGGGGTGGGCAAGTTGTTTTTGCATCGCGGGGTCAACAGGTAAGTGGTTTATCACATAGGAGGAAAGTGGTTAACGGTTTTATGCGAATGGGCGCGATCCAATGATTTTGTGTCGCATGGAGGAGAGATAATGGGGCAATACTGTTGAATCTTTGGTTAAACTGAGAGGGGGGGGGGTGAATCAGTTTAACACAAGCTTTGACAATCATAAATTTTTTCTTCAAACTTATTTACAGCTTAATATGTGAACAGTCTTATAATGTAGCAGCAAGTATTAAGTTAATGTGAAATCAACCTTATTTTGAGAGCAAAAATTAAACAGATTGATTGGATCATATCAACATATAAGAAAAACATATAGAGACAGCAGATGTAAGTGGAAACCCATAAAGGGAGAAAACCACATCTTATTATTGTTGTGATGCAAAGGCAAGCTCCAACTCCCTCTTTCCACTGTTTTCTGCAGGCACCAACCTACAGGAGGCTCCAACCTCAGTCAGCTACAACTGACAGCTATCAAGCTTCAACTTGATAGGGAAGCTCCAATTTCCTCAATTTATCTAAATAAATGTTTGCTGATTTACTTCAGGTATCAACTCTGTTCTGTAGCATCTCTTTGTGCTCCACTCTTCCTTATCTTTTCTGCCTCAATCTTCTATACTCTGCATTCTCTATCCTTACTCTCTCTTACCTCTCTTATGCATATCAATTTGATATTATATATAGAGTTCCTCACATGACTGTTTGTATTTCACAAGGAATTTGGAGTGAATAGCCATGACTCTTTGGCTTCTGTCTTCTCATTCCTTTGTCCAACTCATTTTAAATTATAACAATATGTACAAATTTCCATGTTACAGTGGGATTTTTTTTTTCCTTAGGATACTTGCCTTTGCATCACAAACAATATAAAAAAAATTGAACATTTGCATTTTCAGTTTCAATATATAAACTTCACTCAGCCCTTGGATCGCTAGTTTTGTCCTTTCTGTCGCTGTCATGCAACTGTCCTGTATACCTCTGTTTACTGTAATTGTGTGCACCTGTGCATGTATAACTTCTTTTCCAAGTTTAGTCCCAATTTTTCTTCTTTCTATGCATATAACCATGCATCTCCAACTTTCGGGCCTTTGCACTTATATGCTTGATTTAGAACAAATGTAATATTGGCTCACGGCATTTCTATAAACGTAATATACCAATATATTATATATTTTTCTACCCAGTGTTTTGAAATGCTACATAGTATCCTTGAATTTGGCTTAAACCCCGACGCATCAACATTCTATATATATTAACATAAATATACTCCATGGTTTCCTCATAATATATATTCCCCACTTCGATTGTTACAAATATTAACGAGCTGCTGACTTATATTAAAACCTAGTAGTAATATATATCCATATAACCTTTCGGACCCTCGTAAACCATCACGCCCATCCAATGGCTGTGATGATGTCGCTTCGTTTTTGGTGATCCAACGTGCATAATGAATTATCGAGCAACCAAACAGCACAAGAGTTAATTCTCCGAGTTCACGTGATGGAGCGGGTCCCAATGCTTAACTCCCCTTCTCATCCGACGGCAGAGAGCACGTCGCCTTGCCCCGTGTGATCTGATGGATATCTCTTGGCTTAGCTGCATGAGCGATAATGCACGATGAGAGTGGTTTTCCAAAATCGCTCAGGGACACGCGTCACCCAGTGTATGGGATCACTCCAAATTCTTGAATACCGCTCACCCTGCGAAGGCGGTGCGATCAAAACCAGAAACCCGCCTTTACTGTTCTATTCTTCGTGGTTCCGCTGCTTTCTCCCTCAGGGTTTCGTCCGCCTTTATTATTTATGAATTCCACTTCAATGTTTTTCTTTTCATTACAGCTCCATCGCTAAGTTTAACGCTTTGTTCACAATTTCGTTTATGTCTTTTAACACGAATTCTTTACACCAGTTGCTGCCTTCCGACCTCGACGCAACACCATGCCATTCTGTCTTCAATTCTGCTATGATATATAATATATCAACCTTCCATTGCATGTTCAGGGTTCTACCCAGTCACAGTTTCGCTTCTAACTGCACATTCAAGTTCTTGATTCCGCAAACTAATCACTGTACTACGGTCCATCGCAACTATAATCTTTGCTACATTCAAAACCATCATATCTCTGCAACCATTAATTCCTTCGATTTATACACAATACACAGAATTTGATTACAGTTCTCAGTGCATTCAAGCCCAATATCGGCATGAAGTCGATTTCTCCACCGACACACAGAGGGCAATTCAGCTTTGCATTGATCATACATTTAGCTACTGGAATTCAAAGCCTATTCCTGCAAATAGACTCTTAAACCGATTTCCAGAGTCCTCTACATATAGGGTTTGCTCGAAATTTCATGAGCCAAATAGAGTCCAAGGAATAAATTTATTCTTTACACCGAGATTAACACTCTAATTGCCATCAATTCAACCAGGACCATATCCGAACATCAGGTATATTCATTACTCTGTCTCTCCAAATCTGCTATTAAATTTAGGCATATTCATTACTCTGTCTCTCCAGATCTGCTATTAAATTTAGGCATATTCATTACTCTGTCTCTCCAGATATGTTATTAAATGGCCCTCTTCCACTGTCATCTGTCTCCTGCTGCCTCCTCTATGCTGCCTCTGTTCCCTCTCTTTTTACTGCCCTGTCTCTGTAAATGTGCTTTCCCTCTATTCTTCTCTGTTGTCCTTTGCCATCAATGACAACATTTCCAACAGTCTCCCCCTTTGGCATTGATGGCAATATACTTCCTCTGTTTTCCTTTTAGGATCCTTCCTTCTATTGCTAGCTCTTCCTCCCCCTTTGACATAAATGGCAAGGGGTTACACATTTCTTAGTGTAGATTCTATCCTTTGATCCTTTGTTTTTATCCTTTTTCAACATTTCTTGCATTTCCTCTCTCTGAGATCTTCTGACTTTGTACCCTGCTGTTCCAAACTTTGGATTAAATCTAAAATACTGACCTTTTAGCCTTTTCATTGAATCTTTTATGCTGGATGTATTCTTTCAATAGTCCTTTGATCCCGAGGACCTATTTCATGCTTCCCTTTTTGGATGATCTTCCCCTTGAATGATATTTTCATTTCTGTTCTCCCCCTGAAACTGTGCTTTCTCTTCATATTAGAGTGTAGCATCTACAAATACTACCCCAAGTCTATCTCTCAAATATTCAAATGGTTATCTAGCAAGAGGTTTGGTAAATATATCTATTGTTTGTTCTTTTGTTGGCACATACTCCATCTTTAATGTCTTCTGAGCCACTTGTTCTTGGAGAAAATGATACTTGATTGGGATATGCTTAGTTTTTGAGTGAAGCACAAGAATTTTAGATATACTTATAGCACTTTTATTATCACATTTGATTGAGATAGGTTCATCAATGCTTACCTTCATGTCTTGGAGGTTTTGCTTCATCCACATGACTTGTGTACAACATGTTGCTGCTACTATATATTCTGCTTCTGCTATAGATAGAGAAATAGATGTTTGTTTCTTGCTTAGCCATGCCACCGGACTTTCTCCTAGATAGAATGCACCCCCACTTGTGCTTTTCCTATCATCCACACAACTGGCCCAATCTGCATCTGTGTATGCTGTCAAAGTGAAAATTTTGCCTTTAGGATACTAAAGTCCATATTGTGTTGTTCCTTGTAGATATCTAAATATTCTTTTTACTACCAGAAGGTGGTTTTGTTTAGGTGCTGCTTGATATCTAGCCACTAGTCCTACTGCTAGCATGATGTATGGTCTTGATGCTGTCAGATACAGCAGAATTCCTATCATGGATCTGTAGAGTTTTTGATCTATATCAGCAGATCCATCATCAGCACACAACTTACATCCCTTGATCATGGGAGTTGACACAGGTTTGCAGTCCTCCATTTTGAACTTTTTCAACATTTCTTTTAAGTTTTTTTCCTGTGAGATGAATGTACCTGTGTTCTTTTGCTGAATTTGAAGTCCTAAGTAGAAACTGAGTTCTCCAATCATGGACATTTCAAATTTTGATTTCATCTCCTCAAAAAACCCTTTTGCTAGTTCATCTCTGTTGCTTCCAAACATAATGTCATCAACATATACTACAACAATCAGGAGTTCATTTTCATGGGCTTTATGTATAGATTTTTGTCTACTCCACCTCTCTTAAAGCCTTGTTTTTGCAAATATTTATCCAGTCTTGAGTACCAAGCACGAGGAGCCTGTTTCAGTCCATATAGAGCCTTCTTCACTCTACACACATAGTCTTCTTTGTCTGTTAAAGAGAAACCTTCTGTTTGTTCCATGTAGACCTCTTCTTCTATATCTCCATTCAGAAAAGCAGATTTTACATCCATTTGATATACCTTGAAGTCTTGGTAGCATGCAAAGGCCAGAAACATTTTGATGGCTTCCATTCTGGCTACAGGGGCAAATGTTTCATCGTAATCAAGTCCTCCGATTTGTGAATATCCTTTGCAGACAAGTCTAGATTTATTCCTGATTACCTGTCCTTCCTCATTCATTTTATTTCTGAATACCCATTTTGAGCCTATGACATTTTTCCCAGTGGGTCTAGGAACTAGTTCCCAGGTATTGTTTTTCTTAATTTGGTCCAATTCTTCATTCATATCATTCACCCAATACTTGTCCTTGTTGGCTTCTTCAAACTTATTTGGCTCTATTTGTGATAACATGGCTATGTATACTTCTTCTGTCTGTTCAGTTAGCTGCCTTCTTGTCTGGACCCCTTTTCTCTTGTCTCCTATGATCTGATCTTCAGGATGGTTCTTCTAAGTGTATCTAGAAGGGGCTTTAGAGCTCAGTTCATCATCTTCCGTTGTCTTGCTTGTTTCATCATCATCTTGGTCTTCTTCTTCATGGTTGTCTGATGGACTGTTGCAGTCTGTATCTTTTGTATTGTTTGGAAGTTCTTCATCAAATCTCACGTCAATGCTTTCTACTATTTTTTGAAGATTCTTTTTGTAACACCTATACCCTTTACTTTTGGAAGCACATCCTAGAAATATCCCTTCATCTTCTCTTGCATCAAATTTCCCAAGATTTTCATCATTATTCTTTATGTAACACTTGCTTCCAAAGATTCTGAAATGTTTGATTGAAGCTAGTTTCCCATGCCATAGTTCATAGGGAGTCTTGTCACTGCTTGGCCTTAAGTGAGCTTTGTTAAGGATATGCACGGCTATGTGTACTTCTTCTGCCCAGAAGGTTTGAGGAATATTACTCTCTTGCATCATGGCTCTGGAAATTTGTTGTACAGATATGTTTTGTCTCTCTGCTACTCCATTCTACTGAGGTGTCCCTGCAATAGTAAATTGTTGCTTTATCCCATGTTCATTGCATAGGTCAGCAAAGTCATAATCTGTGAATTCACCTCCTCTGTCTGATCTGATGCATTTTAGTTTGCATCCTATTTGATTTTCTTCTAATGCTTTGAATATCTTAAATTTTTCCAGAGCTTCTAATCTATTCTTGAGGAATGCCACCCATGTCATTCTGGAGAAGTCATCAATTATCAGCATGAAGTAGGATTCTCCACTTGGAGTTTTAGTTCTTGCAGGTCCACATAGGTCCATGTGCACAAGCTGGAGCAGTCTTCTTGTTGATAACTCATCTTTGGCTTTAAATGACGTGCTAGTCTGTTTGCCCAATTGAAAAGATTTGCATATAGTATTAGAAGGCCTTTTTATTTCTGGCATGTCTCTGACAGCTTTCTTCTTGCTTAGTCTGATGATGTGATCAAAGCTGAGATGTCCCAACCTTTTATGCCATAACCATGACTCCACAAGTTTGCTAAGATGGCATGCTTCATCTTCCTCTTTCACAATGTAAACATTATGTTAGCCACCTATAAAATTTGTTATACCAAAAGGTGGCTAAAACTTTTTGAGCCTTCAAGGAACAATTTTTTATTACTAAAAACTGTTGGCTCTTGAATACTCTTGAAGGCCTCATGCCTCTGTCCAAATCTACATTGTTGTTTACATCCTAAAAAGACTCTGAAATCCTGCTGATTTCCAAAGCCAAATACTGCTGCAAACACATTTTCCCCTTCCTCTTCTTCCAAAACTAACTTCTTTTTTCCTCTCCTCTTTCCCCATGAAAATCTCCCATTTTCACATTTCTCCCCTTTTCCACTTCATAAAAACCCGTGATAAGGTTCTAAGACCCCTTCTTAGCCTTATCGAAACCCTCAAATCCCTTTCAAAATCCTTGAAAAACCATTAAAATGCATATTTTCTATGTGTTGGACTTAAGCCCCCTTCGGCTAAAGTCTCTAACCCTTTTCATCCATGCACCCTGGCGTGAAAACCAGGCGCTGAGTCAGTCAGGCGCTTATCCATGTTAAACAATTATTCAGCCCCGAAAATATTAAAAAACCTTTGTTATTTGCAAATTTCGGGTTTTATTTTATTTTGGTAAAGTTTTCTGCCGGTACGATCTTCCACTAAATCTCCACCGTCAATCTAAATCCATAGATCGGACGGTGCGGAGTCTGTCTACCCGGTGGTCCCCGCCAGCTATTCTCCACTCCAGAAACCGTGTGGTATCCATCGCACCGCCTTTGGGGCAAGGGCGGTTTTTTCTCGATCGCCAACCATTCCACACACTGCTCGACACGTGTCCTGGGCATTGTTCCGAAAAACGCCATCCATCGTGCATTAAATTTCGGACGTGGACATGTAACAATATTCATGTCCACCGTCCAATCTGGAGCCGATCATCGGACGACGATCGCTCGTCGAAGATGCACGCGCGATAACCGGGCTACTGTGCAGCGGCAACAACATCTCCGCTGTCGATATGATCTGCAGATCGACGGTCCAAAATTCATCGCCCAGATTCCCTCCGTTTGACTTTCAACTTCTGCTCCCCACCGTCGATCTCTGCGTGATCGACGGCTCAGATTCATTCTCATTTTCTGCCTCCTCGATCAATCTCGATTGTCGATCTCTGCGCGATCGACGGCTCGGATTTAATCTTTTTCCGCCTGTTCTACGATCTCTCCCGATCAATCCTGACCGTTGGATGATGCCATCCAACAACCACGCTTCCTCCACATGCCTCCGCAGCAATAAAACTATAAATGCATGGATTTTATAATAAGTTGTTTGTATTTTGCAAGGTTTCGAGGTTTTATCGCCATTTTTCGAGGAAAATTCGAAGGCGGAGGATGACGATCCTCTCGCCTTCGATTCACCAAAGAAAATCATCACAGGGTTTTGACTCCACGTTTATCAATGATCTGCGAAGGCATTGATGCCTTTCAAACCCTTCACGGCCCTTCACATCAGCAAAAACACAACAAGTCAATCACAAATCACAGAATATCAGTGCCGAAGACAAAAATGTATCAGAACAGAGGATTAGAGATAGTTTTACAGGGATTACGCCTAAGATGATTATCAGAAGCCTAATCCCCGATTTAAAACACAGTTAAAGAAGAACATCTCAAGTGTTGCATCAGACAGAAAGCCTCCACCACCACACCTGAGGCAAATTGACTCCTCAGCTACCATAACGCCACCTGTGCCTCAAAGTATTCAATCAGAGGCCGAATTTATTGATCAGGATCAGATATTTGTCTCAACACAGCCAGAAAGTTACTTCTACAAGGAAAATTAATGCAAAGAACATCTGCAGAGTTATTTCGATACCACACAGAGCCTCAAAAGTCAACAAAAGCTCCCACAGAGCTTAAATATTTATGTAAAATCATTTAATACAGAGAATATGTATGTAAGTTTCTTCATTGAGCCCCTTAAAGGCCCAGAAACCATTTAAGTCTATATTAATTGTAAATGAGATCTTTTATCAGATCTCACCTCCTCATCCTTCTATATATACTTCTTCAGAAGATGAGTGAGGGGTTGGTTGTAGAACTTTGATATACATTTAAGCTTAAACTTCTGACTGTAAATAGTGTTCACTGGCTCTTGGAGCTCTGCTTGTAATATATAAGTTAGTGTGAGACGTGTAGATGATTGCTAAACTAAAGCATTGGACTTAAAGCTGTAACTAGTTTGGAGCATCAATACAAGCTGATTTATGGGATCCTGGTCTATGTTGACGGTGATGTTTCTCCAATTGTTACTTGTTATTTTGTTTAAGTTTTCACTGTGTTTCATATTCTCTTATAAAGAACAACATGCATAGAGTTAGGACCTACTGTATATCAGTAACCTTCTCTGACTGAAAATCTTTATATATATGTTTTCTTCCAATATGTGTTATTTAGGAATGATTTAATTCAGTTTAAGCATAGGAATTTTTGTGTTCCCTCGTCTTATTGTCTTAGCTGGATATTATTCTTAAATTTTATTTTCAGTATATGTTTTGTGAAGATGAACTGAGGAAGATATGGTGAGCCCTGGTCCCAGTTTTGTCCCCACAACTATCTAGATGTTTCCCTTGGAGTGTGTTAAAAGATGGCTAGTTTAAAAGTACTTACCAGATCTTAGGCCATTCTATGTTATCTTTGTATTTGTCTTGAAAGTAACTTAGTAAAGAAGAGCTAGGAGAGGATTTGTGGTGAGCCCGACCCACTAGTTTCTACTCCAAAGGTTGCTTCCAAGTTTCCCTTTGTTTTAAAATGTTTTCTATTGAAAGTGTATCAAAGGCTGGCTAGTTTAAAAGTACTTACCAGATCCTAGTTTACTTTTATGTTTTTCTTGAGTCCATGTCAAAGGTTGACTAGTTTGAAAGTACTTATCAAATCCTGGGCTGCTCTTGTTCTGCATCTGTTTATCTCTCCTTCTTATTGTATCATTTCATTCCATAAATCAAACTTAAAAGAGATCCTTAGACATAGATGACCTGCCCCATAGACCACTCTTGTCTCTTGTTGTTCCAATTAAACCCTATTATGACTCCATAGCCCAATGGACTAAAACTTGCAATTGTCTATCTTTTGGTCGAAGCTTATTCTGATTGCTTGCAACTTCTCACCTTTGAAACTTTTTGCACTTATAACTTTCCACCTCAAACAGTAATCATGCTCAACCATCCAAAAAACAAACAAACCCTTGGCCTTCATAACTAGCCTAATATCATAAACCCCAAACTTCAAAGACAAATCCATCTTTGTACATATTGGAGAGATCCCTCTCCGGATTCAGGAGGGGTAGATCCAAGAATCCCAAAGTTGGTTGAAACGATGTTGCTTCTGCAGTTTTAGTCTAACCAGTCTACTAAAATTACAGATTCCTAACATTTCTGGCGACTCTGCTGGGGAAGAACCTAATTGTAATCTCTGGTTCCCTTTAAAAATTTCATACAAAAATTGTGAGTCAAAAGCAGTTTTTTCAAGCGCTACCAAAGAATGGTAATCATGATAGAACTTGTCTGAATCAGTGACAAACTAGGTAAGCCCTAGGATTCTCATAAGTCTTTATCTAACCTTGAAAAAATCAGTTGGCTTAGCCATAAGAGTAGACTGTCTTTGTCTCTTAACCGTAGCAAATTTTTGAAACAAAGTTAGGATATTCTTAGAAACCACACAATTGAAAAAGAACTCAGAAAACCTAAAAATATTCCAGATTGGTATCCAATAAACATGATGGTGGACCATTAAACCTTTTACCTCCTTAGGAGTTGAAACATCTTCCACCTGGCGACTCCACACTCTGAGACTCCCAGAAGACCAAATGACTCCACTGGTAGAAGACCCTGAACTGATTGACCAGACACAGTGACCTCTTTCTTGATTTACAAACATGATTCCAAGGATAGAACGAAGGTATGCCCCAATGAGTAGAGATCATATCCCCGGGTTTCCACATAAGATGCCCCAGGTGAATTGGGATGACAACTTGCCTGTTTTTCAAGGTGAAAAGTTTGATGACCCTCTATTACATCTCATCAAATTTCATATACATGTATGGAGGTTGAAAGTAGAATGGCATGAAGATTGCCTGATGAAAATGTTTATGTTAACATTAGAAGGAAAAGTTAGGGATTGGTATGAATGCTTAAGATCTAGTAGTTTGTTTTCTTTTAGAGACTTAGAATATGTGTTCTATGAGAACTATAAAGAAAACACTACATCATTATCGTTGGGTGCAATATATTATGATCCATCACAAAACATCACCCAACACATTATAGATAATGAGGAAGATTTGGAAGAGATGCATCCTGAAGATCTTTTAACAACCATTCATGAGTTTAATCTCATATTGAAAAATTTTAAGAACATAGATGAATCAATTGAGGAAGAGATGATCCAAGAAGTAAACAACATCCCTCAAGATATCCTTGGAAACTCAGATATTGATTCATCATCCCTTATAGCTGAGGCTCAAGAAGACATCTAGCCTCAAAATCAGTCTTCAAAAGAGACAAAGAACTTTTGTACTTCTGTTCAAAGGGACATGGAAACATCTTTCCCTTTGACAGAAAAAGAGATAGATCAGAATATTTATAAACAACCAGTCTCTGAAACTTTTTGCAAAACAAACACTCTTGCCCATTCACATAGAGAACTTTGTTGTACAGATTTAGAAAGTTATTTTGTGGATCAGAATGAAGAAGGACCTACTAATATCCCAATATGTTTGACTGATGAAAATGTTTATCCTAATAAATTTTCAAACTTCAATCAGTCTTATGATGATGATGATTTCCAAGTAGAAACTAGTCATGCAGGGGAACCAACATTTTATTGGTGTTATGAGTTTCACCATCATCAGTTTGAAAGCCGCAATCATCCTTTTCGATCCATCATAGAAAGCTTTCACTTAATTGGGAATTAGTATCCTTTCAACTCAGAAGGTGAAGAGAAGAGTAATGAAGGAATTTTTGAGCAAGAGGAAACCATTGAATACACCCCCACTCAAGAATATAATAACCTCTTCATAGAGTACAGTCCACTAAACTAGAGTATACTAGGGCTACAAGAGGACAACACTGCCAAATATGATGAGTCCTCCAATTCAGATGATGATGAAGAAGAGGGAGAGAAACAAATACAAGACTATCCTGCTGTGGATATACCATCTTCCCAAGAAGAAACTTCTCCTATCGTTGATAACAACCTGCCATTCGAAGAACCTGAATTTATATTAGAAGCAAGCATATGTTTAGAGAAAGAAAATATTTCACTGTTTGCTATTGTGTAGGTTAAAGATGACGATACTTCCAAGCTACATACTGAAGAGATAGTCCTCAGAGCTAATGTCTTGGAAGTAGATAATCTACAAATTGTGGAGGACCAAAAGGAAGAGAACCTTCACCTTTTCTTTGTTGATCCTTTGGAAGAGTGTGTGGATACCCCAAATGGCTCAAATTATCAAGCAGTGATCCTTTGCAAGAGCTAGAGACATGAAAAGCTGTCACCTTCTGTGATAGCCTTGATATTGAAGGTTAATCTTCAATATGTGCTATGGATACCTCTGACAAGCAGCCATAGTTTCTACTTCTTCTTGACATTACTCAGCTGGCTGCATTGGCATTTTTGTATCATATGATAAATGTAAATACTCCATGTTTAGAATAGGTTAGATAGGAATGTCAATAAAGCTCAGTCCTGAGCATGTAGTTAGTGGATTGTTTTCTGCTTTGAAGGAAAATCAAACATTCAAAAATACAAAAACAAAGAAAGAAAGAAAAGAGGGCATATTGTCAAAACAAGAAAGGTATAAGCCCCATACCAAAAAAGAGAAACAAATTCTGAAAGTGTGCAAGCTTAAATGCCACTCCTACAAAACACACTTCTAGTTAGTCAAACAACCTAATCTTGACTAATTAGCTTTTAAATTTACTGCTGATAGGATAGTGAATTTGATTTGCCAAACTATTTAATCTTGGCTTATCAGTAGATAGATTAGGATAGAAATGAAAGGTTCAAACATGCTTAAAATATGAACCTAAGTTTCCAAGCAAGAGATGACTCAAATATTTTTTATTTTCTGAGTCAAGAGGTGTAAATCTGGTTCTAATCAGCTCAAAATTTGAACCAGAAAACAAGAAAACAGCTCAAGTAAGAGTCAAAACAGAGCTGTAAAAGAGTGAAGGAAGTGCTTGAATTTTCAGATCCTAAGCGTTCCATTTTTGGTTTAATTTTCTATAAAAATGTCTATGTGTAGCTTGTTTTTATGCCATATATTACAACAAGTCAAACAGCTTAATCTTGACTTGGCTGTTTTTAAATTTCTGCTGTAGAATTTAGAGAATGAAAGTCTGTTGGACAGTTTAATCCCAACAGACAGTAGATTAGGTAGAGAAACATCTGAGCTCAACTGTTTAATCTGAGTTCAGGGAGAAATAAGGAGTAGAATTAGATTAGTTTTATTCTTTCAAAAGAATAAAATGTTGTGAAAAAGATTTTGCCAACCCAAGTGCACTCTAATGAAGAAAAAATGTTAGATCAGTAGGATTGGGTAGGTAGAAAGTTGTATTGATGAAGTCCATTATTTTCCATGACTGCTATATGTTTTCAAAGCAAGATCATACAACATCCCAGAGAATAAAATGGAAGAGGAACAGGTCAGCCTCCCAGAGAATTCAGGTCTGAAGTTCTTGATGCCTTCAAGAAGGCACTATCCCCAAGTGGAGCCACTGTTAGCCACCTATAAAATTTGTTATACCAAAAGGTGGCTAAAAATTTTTGAGCCTTCAAGGAACAATTTTTTATTACTAAAAACTGTTAGCTCTTGAATACTCTTGAAGGCCTCATGCCTCTTTCCAAATCTACACTGCTGTTTACATCCTAAAAAGACTCTGAAATCCTACTGATTTCCAAAGCCAAATACTGCTGCAAACACATTTTCCCCTTCCTCTTCTTCCAAAACTAACTTCTTTTTTCCTCTCCTCTTTCCCCATGAAAATCTCCCATTTCCGCATTTATCCCCTTTTCCAATTCATAAAAACCCGTGATAAGGTTCTAAGACCCCTTCTTAGCCTTATCGAAACCCTCAAATCCCTTTCAAAATCCTTGAAAAACCATTAAAATGCATATTTTCTATGTGTTGGACTTAAGCCCCCTTCGGCTAAAGTCTCTAACCCTTTTCATCCATGTGCCCTGGCGCCAGAACCAGGCGCTGAGTCAGTCAGGCACTTATCCGTGTTAAACAATTATTCCGCCCCAAAAATATTAAAAAACGTTTGTTATTTGCAAATATCGGGTTTTATTTTATTTTGTAAAGTTTTCAGCCGGTAAGATCTTCCACTAAATCTCCACCGTCAATCTAAATCCATAGATCGGACGGTGTAGAGTCTGTCTACCCGGTGGTCCCTGTCAGTTGTTCCCCACCCCAGAAACCGCGTGGTATCCATCGCACCGCCTTTGGGGCAAGGGCGGTTTTTCCCGATCACCAGCGATTCCACACACTACTCGACACGTGTCTTGGGCACTGTTCCGAAAACCGTCGTCCATCGCACATTAAAGTTTGGACGTGGACACGCAGTGATATTCACGTCCACCGTCCGATCTGGAGCCGATAATCGGACAACGATCACTCGTCGAAGATGCACGTGCGATAACCGGGTTACCGTGCAGTGGCAACAACATCTCCACCGTCGATCTGATCTGCAGATCGACGGTCCAAAATTCATCGCCCAGATTCCCTCCGTTTGACTTTCAACTTCCGCTCCCCACCGTCGATCTCTACACAATTGACGGCTCAGATTCATTCTCCTTTTCTGCCTCCTCGATCAATCTCGACTGTCAATCTCTACGCGATCGACGGCTCAGATTTAATCTTTTTCTGCCCGTTCTATGATCTCTCTCGATCAATCCTGACCATTGGATGATGCCATCCAACGGCCACGCTTCCTCCACATGCCTCCGCAACAATAAACCCATAAATGCATGGATTTTATAATAAGTTGCTTGTATTTTGTAGGGTTTCGAGGTTTTATCACCATTTTTCAAGGAAAATTCAAAGGCGGAGGATGATGATCCTCCTGCCTTCGATTCACCAAAGAAAATCATCACAGGGTTTTGAATCCACGTTTATCAATGATCTGCGAAGGCATTGATGCCTTTCAAACCCTGCACGACCCTGCACATCAGCAAAAACACAGCAATTCAATCACAAATCACAAAATATCAGTGCCGAAGACCAAAATGTATCAGAACAGAGGATTAGAGACAGTTTTATGGGGATTATGGCTAAGACGGTTATCAAAAGCCTAATCCCTGATTTAAAACACAGTTAAAGAAGAACATCTGAAGTGTTGCATCAAACAGAAAGCCTCCACCGCCACACCTGAGGCAAATTGACTCCTCAACTACCATAACGCCACCTGTGCCTCAAAGTATTCAATCAGAGGCCGAATTTATTGATCAGGATCAGATATTTGTCTCAGCGCAGCCAGAAAGTTACTTCTGCAAGCAAACTTAATGCAAAGAACATTTGCAGAGTTATTTCGACGCCACACAGAGCCTCAAAAGTCAACAAAAGCTCCCACAGAGCTTAAATCTTTATGTAAAATAATTTAATACAGAGAATATGTATGTAATTTTCTTCATTGAGCCCCTCAAAGGCCCAGAAACCATTTAAGTCTGTATTAATTGTAAATGAGATATTTTATCAGATCTCACCTCCTCATCCTTCTATATATACTTCTTCAGAAGATGAGTGAGGGGTTGGTTGTAGAACTTTGATATACATTTAAGCTTAAACTTCTGACTGTAAATAGTGTTCACTGGCTCTTGGAGCTCTGCTTGTAATAGATAAGTTAGGCTGAAATGTGTAGATGATTGCTAAACTAAAGCATTGGACTTAAAGCTGTAACTAGTTTGGAGCATCAATACAAGCTGATTTATGGGATCCTGGTCTATGTTGACGGTGATGTTTCTCTAATTGTTACTTGTTATTTTTTTTCTGTTTTCACTGTGTTTCATATTCTCTTATAAAGAACAACATGCATAGAGTTAGGACCTACTGTATATTAGTAACCTTCTCTGACTAAAAATCTTTATATATATGTTTTCTTCCAATCTGTGTTATTTAGGAATGATTTAATTCAGTTGAAGTATAGGAATGTTGGTGTTCCCTCGTCTTATTGTCTTAGCTGGATATTATTATTAAATGTTATTTTCAGTATATGTTTTGTGAAGATGAACTGAGGAAGATATGGTGAGCCCTGGTCCCAGTTTTGTCCCCACAACTATCTGGATGTTTCCCTTGGAGTGTGTTAAAAGCTGGCTAGTTTAAAAGTACTTACTAGATCTTAGGACATTATGTGTTATCTTTGTATTTGTCTTGAAAGTAACTTAGTAAAGAAGAGCTAGGAGAGGATTTGTGGTGAGCCCGACCCACTAGTTTCTACTCCAAAGGTTGCTTCCAAGTTTACCTTTGTTTTAAAATGTTTTCTATTGAAAGTGTATCAAAGGCTGACTAGTTTAAAAGTACTTACCAGATCCTAGTTTAATTTTATGTTTTTCTTGAGTCCATGTCAAAGGCTGACTAGTTTGAAAGTACTTATCAGATCCTGGGCTGCTCTTGTTCTGCATCTGTTTATCTCTCCTTCTTATTGTATCGTTTCATTCCATAAATCAAACTTAAAAGAGATACTTAGACATAGATGACTTGCCCCATAGACCACTCTTGTCTCTTGCTGTTCCAATTAAACCCTATTATGACTCCATAGCCCAATGGACTAAAACCTGCAATTGTCTATCTTTTGGTCGAAGCTTATTTTGATTGCTTGCAACTTCTCACCTTTGAAACTTTTTGCACTTAGAACTTTCCACCTCAAACATTAATCATGCTCAACCATCCAAAAAACAAACAAACCCTTGGCCTTCATAACTAGCCTAATGTCATAAACCCCAAACTTCAAAGACAAATCCATCTTTGTACATATTGGAGAGATCCCTCTCTGGATTTAGGAGGGCTAGATCCTAGAATCCCAAATTTGGTTGAAACGATGTTGCTTCTACAGTTTTAGTCTCACCAGTCTGCTAAAATTACAGACTCCTAACACATTACTCTTTGTTCGAACTCCTTTGAGCAGAGTCTTACCTGCGGTGCTTGATTTGAATTCACAATCTTTTGCTCTAAAGAGAACTTCACAGCCTTTATCATAAATTTGACTGACACTCAACAAATTTGCTTTCAACCCATCTACAAATAGTACATCTTGGGCATTTCCTCTGCCATTGTCTAGGCTGACTGAGCCTTTTCCTTTTATTTTTCTTGATTTATCATTTCCAAAAGTAACATTGCTAGATTTCTTTTCATCAAGAGTTATAAACTCACTTCTGTCTCCAGTCATGTGTTTTGAGCAGCCACTGTCCAAATACCATTGGCTTTTCAGATCTTGAGCAGTTAGAGCCAAGTCACATTTATTCACTTTCTTTATCCACTGGAAGCATCCTTTTGTTTGGTATCTTTTGTGAGATGATAAATCACATCCTCTCAGAGGACATTTGGAAGGCATATGTCCAATTTTGTTGCATACACAACATTTGATCATTATTTTTGCAGAATTGTGAATATGGGAAAAAATTCTTTGATTCATAAACCTCCTTGGGGTATTGACCATCAATCTTTGTCCATATTTTCTACACTCAATTATTTTATGGCCAAATTCCTTACAATAAAAACAATAACCATAGAAACTATTTGCATACCTGATGTAAGATTGTCTTCTCCATTTGTTTGCTTGAGATAGTCTCTTCACTGTTTGCATCTTTTGCTGGTTTGAATTACTCCTCCTTGCATGACAGTATGCAGTAATGTGTCCCAGCTTGTGACAGACATAGCAGGTGGCATTTTTCATAGGAGGAAAGAGTCTTCTTTGATGGCTTCCAAATTTGTCATCATCTGAAGTATATGATTCTTTTTCTGTTGTCTGAGTGTTTCTTTCATTATTTGTTACTTGAGGTTTCTTCTGGATTCTATCTCCCTCCTTACATGTTTCTTCTTTTGTGGGAATTATTTGAGCTGCTTCATCAGCCTTCTTTGCTTTTACAAAAATAATTTCTCTGTTTTCTTTTTCTTTGCTTTTACTTGACTCTCCTTCATATCCTATTCCAGTTTTTATCATAGGAGATCTTTGAGCATCCAGAATCTCATTCAACTTGCTAGAGCTTGTTGTTTGAGAAGAATTTGTAGCCACTTTCCCTTGAGCATTTTCTAATTTCTTCCTGAGACATACTACTTCTTCTTCCAACTTCTCTTGTTCCTGAGTTTTCTCCTTGACTTGCTTAAGTAACATGTCTTCTATTTTCTTGGCTTCTTCAAGCTCTATCTTTAGCTGCATGAGGATTTCTGAATTCTGTTCTTCTCGTACATACTTGAGGAGAATCTCCTTTTGTTTTCTGCACTTCACTTTGAGTCTATCAATCTCCTCAAGGGCACTTCTTAGCTCCCCCTCAAGGTCGACTTCACCTTCTTCTTCTTCATCTTCTAGCATGAGTCCTTCAAGTTCTTTTATGGCCATCAATAAAAATTCAGAGGTTCCTTCTTCACTTGAGGGTTCATCAGAGTCTTCAGATACATTGCTGTCTTGTTGAGCATAGAAGGATTTTCTACTAAATTTATTTCCTTTCTGCCAGTTCTTTGATGTATTTTTCCCTGATTCTTGAGCCTGATTCTTTACTTTCTTGTGGGGACACTTAGCAGCATAGTGTCCAACTCTTCCACAGTTAAAGCATTTGAAAGGAATTTTGCCTTTGTATTTACCTGAGCCTCTATCCAGCTTCTTGACAAATTTAGCCTCTTCTTCATATGAGAAAGAGCATATGTCTTCCTTTTCTTCTTTCTTCTTTTCTGTTTTAAAAGCTGCCTCCCTTGTACTTGGCTTCTTCTATGGGAGTCTCATCTCATATGCTGTTAGATTTCCAGTAGCTGGTTCATGTTCAAGGTTTCCCAATCAACTGTTTCTTCTATTGCAGACACCTTGGGGTTAAAACTAGGTGGAAGAGATCTTAGAATATTTTGTACAATTACAACTTCTTTTATGGTTTCACCTAGAGCCTTCATGTTATTTACTATTTCTGCAACCCTTAGAAAGAAGCTAGCAATGTCTTCATCATCATTCATTTTTAAGTTCTCAAACTGGGCTCTATAGACTTGAAGTTTGGCAGTCTTTACCTTCTTGTCTCCCTCATGGATGTTCTCTAGAGTATCCCACATCTCTTTGGCAGTGTATTTGTGCATTAATTTGATAAAATCTTCTTCACACAATCCATTTAAGATGGAATTCATGGCTTTTGCGTTAGCTACAAAATCTTGTTTGGTTTCTTTCTCTGAGTTATTTGCCTTTGGGGCATATCCTAATTCCACAGCAGCCCAAACTTCTATTCCTAGAGACATTATGTATGTCCTCTTTCTGATTTTTCAGAAGGCATAATTTGCACCCGTAAAAAAAGGGGCTTTATTGGTTGAGCATCCTTCTTTACTAGCCATCCTGATAACCTAGGATCTCCTTTCAGTTGTTAAACTGGTACAAAGGAACCTGGCTCTAATACCAATTGTTGAATCTTTGGTTAAACTGAGAGGGGGGGGGGTGAATCAGTTTAAGACAAGCTTTGACAATCATAATTTTTTTCTTCAAACTTATTTACAGCTTAATATGTGAACAACGTTATAATGTAGCAGCAAGTATTAAGTCAATGTGAAATCAACCTTATAGTGAGAGAAAAAATTAAACAGATTGATTGGATCATATCAACATATAAGCAACACATATAGAGACAGCAGATGTAAGTGGAAACCCATAAAGGGAGAAAACCACATCTTATTATTTTTGTGATGCAAAGGCAAGCTCCAACTCCCTCTTTCCACTATTTTCTGCAGGCACCAACCTACAGGAAGCTCCAACCTCAGTCAGCTACAACTGACAGCTATCAAGCTTCAACTTGATAGGGAAGCTCCAAATTCCTCAATTTATCTAAATAAATGTTTGCTGATTTACTTCAGGTATCAGCTCTGTTCTGTAACATCTCTTTCTGCTCCTCTCTTCCTTATCTCTTCTTCCTCAATCTTCTATACTCTGCATTCTCTATCCTTACTCTCTCTTACCTCTCTTATGCATATCAAGTTGATATTATATATAGAGTTCCTCACGTGATTGTTTGTATTTCACAAGGAATTTGGAGTGAACAACCATGACTCTTTGGCTTCTGTCTTCTCATTCCTTTGTCCAACTCATTTTAAAATTATAACAATATGTACAAATTTCCATGTTACAGTGGGATTTTTCTTTTCCTTAGGATACTTTCCTTTGCATCACAAACAATATAAAAAAAATTGAACATTTACATTTTCAGTTTCAATATATAAACTTCACTCAGCCCTTGGCTTGCTAGTTTTTTCCTTTCTGTCGTTGTCATGCAACTGTCCTGTATACCTCTGTTTACTGTAATTGTGTGCACCTATGCATGTATAATTGCTTTTCCAAGTTTAGTCCCAATTTTTCTTCTTTCTATGCATATAACCATGCATCTCCAACTTTCGGGCCTTTGCACTTATATGCTTGATTTAGAAAAAATGTAATATTGGCTCATGGCATTTCTATAAACGTAATATACCAATATATTATACATTTTTCTACCCAGTGTTTCGAAATGCTGCATAGTATCCTTGACTTTGGCTTAAACCCCGACGCATCAACATTCTATATATATTAACATAAATATACTCTTACATGCTCATGGTTTCCTCATAATATATATTCCCCACTTCGATTGTTACAAATATTAACGCGCTGCTGACTTATATTAAAACCCAGCAGTAATATATATCCATATAACCTTTTGGACCCTCATAAACCATCACGCCCATCCAATGACTGTGATGATGTCTCTTCGTTTTTGGTGATCCAACGTGCATAATGAATTATCGCACAACCAAACAGCATGAGAGTTAATTCTCCGAATTCACGTGATGGAGCGGGTCCCAACGCTTAACTCCCCTTCTCATTCGACGGCAGAGAGCACGTCGCCTTGCCCCGTGTTATCTGACGGATATCGCTTGGCTTAGATGCATGAGCGATAATGCGCGATGAGAGTGGTTTTCCAAAATCGCACAGGGACACGCGTCACCCAGTGTATGGGATCGCTCCAAATTCTTGAATACCGCTCACCCTGCGAAGGCGGTGCGATAAAAAATGGAAACCCACCTTTACTGTTCTCTTCTTTGTGGTTCCGCTGCTTTCTCCCTCAGGGTTCCATCCGCCTTTATTATTTATGAATTCCGCTTCAATGTTTTGCTTTTCATTACAGTTCCATTGCTAAGTTTAACGCTTTGTTCACAATTTCGTTTGTGTCTTTTAACACGAATTCTTGACACCGGTTGCTGCCTTCCGACCTCGACGCAACACCATGCCATTCTGTCTTCAATTCTGCTATGATATATAATATATCAACCTTCCATTGCATGTTCAGGGTTCTACCCAGTCATAGTTCCTCTTCTAACTGCACATTCAAGTTCTTGATTCCGCAAACTAATCACTGTACTACGGTCCATCGCAACTATAATATTTGCTACATTCAAAACCATCATATCTCTGCAACCATTAATTCCTTCGATTTATACACAATACACATAATTAGATTACATTTCTCAGTGCATTCAAGCCCAATATCGGCATGAAGTCGATTTCTCCATCGACACACAGAGGGCAATTCAGCTTCACATTGCTCATACTTTATCTACTGGAATTAAAAGCCTATTCCTGCAGATAGATTCTTAAACCAATTTCTAGAGTCCTCTACGTATAGGGTTTGCTCGAAATTTCATGAGCCAAATAGAGTCCAAGGAATAAATTTATTCTTTACACCGAGATTAACACTCTAATTTCCATCATTTCAACCAGGATCATATCCGAACATCAGGTATATTCATTACTCCGTCTCTCCAAATCTGCTATTCAATTTAGGCATATTCATTACTCTGTCTCTCCAGATCTGCTATTAAATTTAGGCATATTCATTACTCTATCTCTCCATATATGTTATTAAATGGCCCTCTTCCACTGTCATCTGTCTCCTGCTGCCTCTGTTCCCTCTCTTTTTGCTTCCCTGTCTCTGTAAATGTACTTTCCCTCTATTCTTCTCTGCTGTCCTTTGCCATCAATGACAACATTTCCAACAAATACCACCCATATCGCAAATCCAAAATGGATTAGCGATCGCGCTTGTGAAAATGCGATACGGGTTTTGGATCGTCAGATCTGAGGAAGGGTTTGTGAACGGTGTAGATTGAGTAGTGTAGTTGCTATGTATGTGGGCGTGGGGCCTGAGATTTTATTATGTGGCGGGGTTAAGTTAATAAGTTTAAAACAAATTTTAAACCTATAAACTAATGTATTAATATGATAGGCGGGATATGTGAATTACACAACAAATGAGGGATTTACATGTGTATTATAACCTTTGGGCGGGGAATATATATGTTTTAACATATGTTTTAACCATATGGGGAAAAAGGAGTATATGTCACGTGGAATATTTAAAACCATAGTTTAAACATTATTAAAGTGGGTTTGGGATATTTAATAAAGTGAATTAATATAACTATGGGGGGTATTTATAAGGATTTAATAAATTAAGTTAAATGTTAATATGAAAATGAAGATGAGCGGAAATACATATAAATGAATTAAGCAAAGTGTAAAATAAGCATTTGGGTGCAATGACGACTCCATTTTAAACATTTACACTTAATACTTTGGATAAATAGTATTTTTGACTTTATATACTAAGTTTAGACAATCACATTAATATTTAGTTTGATTAAAATGATGCAAATGGAAATCGATATTTTCAAATTTAAATAATAATGTTACAGAATAATAATTTAATTGAATTGAACTGGTACTTAAAGTGTATAGGGGATTCTATTTATTATCACTATAATCCCTATATCTAAGTGGCCCCACATGTAACCTGCAAAACAAATCAAAATTTGAATTAGTCAAAGTTATTTTTTACCTTGTGAATAAAATTCCAATTATAGTTTTTTTTTTTAATCAAATTAAAAGTTTTCTATATATATATGATTTTTAATTATGAATATTATAAATTAAATAAATAGTAAAATATAAAATTAATAATTAAATTAAAATCTTTTTCAAATTAAATATATCTATGGATTTATTTAATTGTAAATTATTTTTAACAATTTAATAAAAAAATTATTATCAAATGTATAAGATGAAAACATATAATTATAATTTTATTTTATTTTTTATTTTTTTTCTTTTGAATGCCATAAGTTAATTATATAATTATAAATAAATAAATAAATATTTTTCTTTTTCTTTTTCGGAAAAATCAACATCTTTCTATTAATAAAAATGAAAAGTTACATTGAGTAAATGCACAAAGTGTTGGTATGTTAAAATGCTCTATTTTTACCCCCTTCCTATTATAAAATCATAATCATTAACCTCTTGTTTTATCTCCATAAACCTCCTCATTCCTGCACTAGTCCAAGATTACTATCTATTCCTACACAAACTTCATATTTCATGTTTAAGGTTTAAATGGTGCTTAATTAATCATTTTAAATAGATTTCGTGCCTTTATTATTTCTTGTAACTTATGTTTGCTTTCCTAAAGTATTTGATAAGCTAAAGTAGTAATCATTATATTAGATTGATCTAGTGCAAGTAGATTCCTGCACCACCGACAACTACTCGTTTTGTGAGCATCTTGGTCCACGACGTCTAGTTCAGTTGCGGTCATTCGAAGTTGAACTCAAGCAAAGGATAGCTAGGATGTGGTCGAGGATAAGGTCTGTGACCAATGATTAGTTCGCATCCTATTATAGCCGTTGGCTTAATTTTGTAATTTTGTTTGTTATTTTGTTCAGTCGAAAGGCTCGATTTGGAGCGACTGTGTAATTTTAGATTATGGCCATAGGCCAAAGGGATGTATAAAGTATAGCTCTTAGATAGAACTAGTTTAGCGATAGCAAGTGCAACTGTAATTTTGGTTTATTTGTAACCTCGTTATCGCCCTCGTTCTGGGCTAGACTTGAACTCAAAATGTATATTTGTTGATCGACGTTAATACAAGGAGCCGTGCCATGATTTTCTCACTCTGCGTTTAATTTTTCATTGATGCTTTGCTAAAGTGATGAAGAGTTTCGTTTCCTAAAACGGGAAACGAGCTGGTTGGCTAGAGCCTAGCCAACCCAGCTCGTTTACCCTTGTGCTTTCGTTATCGTAAAAAGTGTGAGTTAACTTCGTTTATTTGCAGTGTGTTAGGGTCCTATAAATATAGGATTCATGATTCTAAATTGACTTATGATAGTCTTGTAAATATGTACATACTTTGCTTTCTGCAAGTTGTTTTCCCATATTTTGTAAAAATAAAAAAAATAGAAAAGAAAAAAGAGGGTAAAGTCCGGGTGAAAATGTGAATTTGGGTTACACTTTTTGCCCTTTTTTGAGAAAAAATTTTCATTTTTTTCGATTCTTCAACTTTCTACAAACTATAACAATTTTGATGTTTAGAATTTCATTTTGCGATAAAAATAAAAGTTGTCAGAAATTTTGTTAGCTTTCTATTACTTATTTTTGGAATTTTTTTATGCACATTTGATATGTCAATTTAGCGTTTCTTTGAGTGTGTGTTTTTTAACAATCAAAGGATTCATAAGAAGTCATGTTAATACACAATGTTGTATTCTTTGAAAATTTGTGTTTTTAAGAAAAAAAAAAGAAAAAAGAAAAAAGAAAAAAGTGTTACAACAATTTAGACAGAGTCTACTTCGGTTTCATCATATTTACAAAGCCAATGGATGGATATCATAATTACTAGAATTTTTTGAACTGGTCCAATATGAAAAAACTGCATATTTTGAGTATGTTTCGCGACGCAAGAAATCTCTTAACATATAAGTTATAAACTAAAAATCTAAAAGCTACCCATTAGAGACGACAGACCAATGTAATGCCCCATAAATTTTTCAATTTTTTTTACAATGTATTTTGGGAGATACAAAATTTTGATTTCACTGAATCACAATGACCCTCAGAAATTGTTTGCACCCATTTTATTACAAAATTAATTAAAATTAGTAAATATTTATGAAATTCCATAAAAGTTATATTTCCTGAAAGTAGATTCAATTTTGAAAATGCTTGTCTTGGTTCAGCAAGTTAATTCATAATGTTTCATGGAGTTTAATCAGTCCAAAGTTGCAGAAACGTATTCAGAGCTCGGACCTGCGTAATTGGTGAGACGTTAGTTCGGCTGAACTTTTCTACAAAGTTCGGCCGAACTAGTTTTTGCGCAAATGGGCCGTTAAGTCTCACACCTTAATAGTTCGGCCGAATTTTTTTCCAAGTTCGGCCGAATTTCTGCCTACTTTTCCGTCGGTCGGAAAATTTCGCGGAGCCCCTCCAAAAAAACATTTCGCGGCAATATAAATTGCCGCGAAATCTTTCATAATTTTCACACATTTGGTATAATTTTATAAAGGTTTTGACATTTCGCACATTTGGTCTAATTTTACAAAGGTTTTGGTTTGGGTTTAAAGACTTTTCTTGGAGATTTGGGTTTAAGGACTTTTTTTGGAAGACATTTGTTGGAGGCAGTCTGATTTTGCAAAGCATTGTTTTGGGTTTAAGGAATTTTCTTGGACGTACATTCAAAGGACATTCCTTGGAGGTATGTGATACATTTTTTTGAATGTTTTTTGTTCTTCATTTTTTTTGAAAGTATAGATTTGGGCTTAATTTCGAATTTTTAGAGATGTGTTTTGAGTTGAAGTAAAATTTTTGAGCTTCGTTTCATTTTTACAAGACATTTTTTTCTCGGATTTTTTAAAGTTAGTGTTTTGGATTGGAGTATGTATTTTTTGCAAAAATTTTAAAATGAGTTTTTTTTTTAAATTAAATATTTTGTGATGCTTTTTCTAATTGAGTTATTGTCTAAATTTTTGAAGGAATTTTTTTGAACTTCATACTCTATTATCATGGGAAATCAAAGGAATTGTGTGAGAAAATATGATCGAAAAAGAGACCCTGAGGAACGTAGAGAAGAGACAAGACAATCTCGGAAAAGAAAGATAGAAACACTCTCAAATATTGAAGGGGAAGATCAACCTCAACTAGAAATTGAAGCAGGTATGTAAATGTAAATATTATGATCTATTGATATATTTAAAATTTTCCTAGTGTAAAATGTGAAGCTTAATTTTTATTTGATGAACTAATTCAAGAAAAATATTTTGCAATGTAAAGAGAGAGAAATATTCCTCAAAACATTGATGATGAGATACAAAATTTTGAAAGAGAAAGTGAAAGAGATATTGAACCAATGATTGAAGATGGTGAAAATATTGAAATCAATTCAAGTGAAGAAATTGAATCACAAGGTATATATAGGCATTATCAATATGTGACAAAATATATTGCATGCTGCCAAATAGAAAAGTGTTAGGGAAAAACAAAACAATAAAAAAAGAAATAGCCTGCTTTCACAATCTAGCAGGGAGAATTCAATCTTCAAATAGAAATATATATATATATTGAACACATGCACGTATTATTGAAATTTTATACATATACTTGTTAATTTAGTTATTTATTGAATATATAAACTTATTATGTACTATTTATTCAAATATGTACAGATGAAATCAGTGTCGATGATGAGATGTTAGAAAATGTTGATAGTCACACATATGGAGATAAAAAACCTGATCATTATATACGATATCGTGTTAACCGCATTTTTGAAACGTATTTCATAAAGGATCAGGTGACAGTTCAAGCTAAAATGTTGAAAGGTCTCCTATCATTAAGGAAATTAAAAGAAGCTACGACACTACTGGGTATTCGAAAATCAACCAAAGATAAAAAATGAAGGAAAATGTGATACAAAATATAAGTAGTGCTATAAATTCAATTAGGAGATCTAGACAGAAAATTGTTTCAACTATACGTAGAGGAATACATATGGCAATGGTTTCATCAAGTACTAAAGAGAATCGTTTGGTAACATCTATGGCACGAGCATTAGGAACCTCACGAAAAACTTTGCACAAACATCAGAAATTTCGGCTACAAATAGATGTAAATGATGAACTCGCTTGTTGGAGAGCTATTTGTAGGCAACCATATAAATATAGACTTGGAGAAAATGTTAAAAAAATAATATATGAATATTGGAAGAACAATTCGCGTGCTTCGCCAACTGCAAAGCATGTGATGCGAAGAAGAATATCACGAAATCAGTACGAAGAACATGAAAAATATTTCTTAGAAACCACTCAGATAGAGTTATTCAACAAGTTCAAAGAAGAGAATCGTGAAATTCATGTTTCAATTAGTGCTTTTGTTCAACAAAAACCATGGTATGTAAAACCTATCACCATACGCGACACTTGTTGTTGCCGTTATCATGTGGAATTTGAGTTATATTATGACACATTCCTTGATTTTGGTAGAACATTATGGAAGGATTCACTGTTGATCAGTGGTTGTCATTGATGTCAACCCAAGAAACACCAGGGGCTAACCCAATATTGAATGGGACGTTTGACATAAAAAATTAATATATTTTGGGTCAATAATGCTTTTGATGGTTTCTACTTGTCGAGATGTTTCCATTGATATATGGCACGCCATGTAATTCTTCACGGTTTGAGAGATATTCATGTTTGAAGTTTGTACCCCAGTTAGTGGGCTAAAACCCCAGGGGTGGGGCATGGGTCATTGAAAAGTCATAATTAATATTTTTTAAGCTCCTAAAATCCCTCCCGTTCACTTGTTAAAACCCCTCTCAAAAATTTTAAGGTTTGTAGTAAAAATTTTTACTACGGCTTAAAAATTTTTACTCTGACTTAAAATTTTAAGCTGTAGTAAAAATTTTAGATCAAGTTGCAGAATATTTTTGGAGATATGATCTGTGGAAGTAAGGGTTTTTGTAGGCTCCTGAAATTCATCTCAAAAAGGTGACCTTGGTAAATTCGTCATAACTCTCTCTCTGAGTATCAGATTGCAATGCCGTAAAAAGTGATGGATAGTGCACAGTCTATAATTTTTTCTCTATCAATTTCAGAAGCAAATGAATAAAAAGTGACACGTGCCATGCCATACAAGTGCGCTATTCTGAAACAATTCATAATTAGGGCTGTGTGAGAAATTGGGTATAACTCTCTATTGAAGAATCCAAATTGGGTCAGACCTATAGCATTGGAAAGAAGACTTAGAGGACTACTACAGGACCAAAAATCAGATATTGAGGATCTGAAAAATAGAGATACACCAGATTCAATATAGAGCTCCTAGAAGGCAAGAAAAAGCTAGATCATGTGTTGTCAAGGATTGCGAAGGACCAGAATTTCTATGGCATAAAAGAAAAAAAAGGTGCAACAGAGGGTAGCATGACAAGAGCAGCAACCAAGGTGCATAAAAGGAGCAAGAAGTTCATCATATGAAGTCTTCAAGTGGGCAGCACTGCATACAATCATTGTAAAGGTATCATTGTACTTAGTCATTGTAAATACATTATTGTACAAATTGTACTAGTGTCTATCTGCCAAGGGTTGAAGAGGCAGTGTTGGGAGGTCTAGGATCATCATTAGGTGGTTGTGTCAAAGTTAGGGTTATGGTCTAGTATATCTTCTTCTTCTACATCATTCTATATCATTGTAAAGTGGACCATTTTCCCTGGTACGGGAGTCCATTCTTCTTTTATTGTTCTATAGGGTGGTAGCGTGGTGCTAGGGTGAGTTGTAGCTCATTGGGTGTTGGGGCATCCATTCAGTGACTACTGAATAATATTGGGCATTGGAGCGTCCATCCAGTGGGAGCTGGAGAAGAATGCTTTTCTAGATTCTAGGAAGTTGGAACTTTATTTTCAATTGGAGTTGAAAAGAATTATTAGAAAAGAATTAGGTGGTTTTTTTCCCGGAGTGGGTTTCCACCTTAAAAATTGTGTGCATTTGTGTTCCTCTTATGTGTTTCTATCATTGTACAAACACTGATAATAATTGAAGATTAAATAATGCTCTAATTGAAAGAAATACTGATTCACCCCCCCCCTCTCAGTATTTCCAACAATTGGAATCGGAGCTTGGTTCCTTCAATAGTAGTTTAACAACTGGAAGGAGGTCATGGAGCATACCAAGAATGGTGTACCTCTATTCAATGAAAATAATTATGCTCTTTGGAAAGGAAGAATGGAGGTCTATCTCTTGGCGTAAGGTTACGAAGTATGGGACACTGTTCAAAATGGATTTACATCGACCACGGATGAACAAGGTAAGAAGAAATTGGTAAATGATGCAAAAGCAAAGAATATTATTATCAGTGGACTTATTGAATCGACTTATCATAAGGTGTTGGGTTGTAAAACCGCCAAAAATGTATGGGGCAAGCTTGAGAATATATATGCAGGTGAATCAAATGTCAAAGAAGCAACGCTTAAAATCTATAGAGCAAAATTTTAGCAACTCAGAATGAAAGAAGATTGCAACATTGCTGCATACTTCCAATACGTTGATTAAATAACCAATACTCTGGAAGGATTTGGAGAGCCAATTGACGAGAAGACTATTATACGGAAGATTCTTAGAACGTTACCAGGGAGATTCAACCCAAAGGTATCGGTCTTAGAATACAGTGAAAATATGGACAAACTCAGCAAGGAGGAATTACATGGAGTTCTCATAGCAAATGAAATGAGAGTTGATGAAGAAAAGGGTACTTCAAATCTAGAAACTACGTTCGTTGCATCTAAGAAAACCAATAAGGACAAACAAGCGTCAATTGAAATGACTTGCACCTGCACGTGTGAAGAAAAGGGAGATGATGGAGAAGGTCTTTCAGGTGAAGAATATGCTTACTTTACAAGAAAACTAAAACATGGTAAGGGAAAATTCAAAGGTAAACTTCCATTGATATGTTTTGGTTGTGATAAGGTTGGGCATTTCGTAGCAAAATGTCCAAACAAAAGTAATGGAAACTCAAAAGGAAAGAAAGGCTTTAAGAAATTCAAAAAGCAAGGCAAAAATAAAGGATCCAAAAGGAACTTTCTCCCTAAAGAAGATAGCTCCTCATCCGATGAAGAAAGTGACAGCAAAGAAGAAGCCAATGACAAAGTATTGTTTATGGCCAAGCACAATACACAAGAAGTATCAAACAATGAAGAAGAAGGGTTGACCATAGAAGAATTTTATGAGGAGGCAATCAAGCTTATAAAAGAGCTCAATGCTGAGAAGATCCATTCCAACACTCTTGAAGAACAAGTTCAAGGTCTCAAAATTGAAGTTGAAGAACACAAATGTATTGAAGAGTCACTTCAAAACAAGTTGGAAGAAAGCAACCAAGAAACGGAAGCATTAGAAGCTGAAGTAGTCTCGCTGCGTAAGGAAGTGAAGAAGGGAAAAACTATCCAAAACTATGCCAACAGCTCAAGGGCATTGGAAGAACTCATCAAAAATCAACGATCTTACAACGACAGAACTGGCCTCGGTTACAAAGAAGAGGAAGCAGGACCTTCTACAACAAAATACAATGAACCTATGAGATCTGACATACATGAAGACTTCATTGGACAAGATTCGCAAGCACATCCTTGGAAGACGATTCCTCGATGAATATTTTCATCTAGGTACCAACATATTTTTCATGGCTATTGTTATTCATGTGGAAATTTTTTTCATAAAGCTGTAGAATGTCGCATGTACCCTATGAACCAATACAATTCCAAGAGATTCTTCAAATATGAACCTCCGAGGGCTCAATGAAACATCAATAGATTTGAAAATTTAAGAAATAATATGGAATGTTACAAATGTCAGAAATTTGGACACATAGCCAGAGACTACAGACTTGAAAATCCTCCAGAAGAATCTTCGAAGCCACAGAATGAACGAACATGGAAGAAGAAGAAGACTGATAATTGTGCTCTCGCTCTCAAGGCTCAAAAAAGGAAAGATGTGTGGTATGTTGACAGCGGTTGCTCAACGCATATGACTGGAGATAGAAGGAAATTTGTATCTCTGAAAGAGAAGAAGGATGGAACCATATCCTTTGGAAATTATGGATCTTCAAATGTTATAGGATCAAGTACCGTCACTCTCGGAAGCAAAGATGTTATAGCCAAGAATGTTCTATTGGTCGAAAACATGAATCACAATCTGCTCAGTGTTGGACAAATGTGTGATCAAGGACACACAATGCTATTCAACTCCACAAAATGTGAAATCAGGAAAGGCAGGTATGGTAAAATTGTGGCTATAGCAAGTCGAGCTCCAAACAACATATATGTTCTGGATGAAGCAACTAAAGCATGTCTACTAGCTAAAGAAGATGAAAGTTGGTTATGGCACAAATGAATGGGTCACATAAACTTTGACAATCTTGTCAGGATAAGCAAAAAGGAATCAGTACGAGAAATGCCGAAAATCTCAAAACCTTCCAACACACTATGTGAGGCATGTCGGCATGGAAAACAGACAAAAGTCCAATTTAAAACAAAAGAACACTTTTCATCACATCCATTGGAATTGATACATACTGATCTATGTGGTCCTGTGAGAACAAAAGACTTAGACGAAGAATTATATTTCATGTTGACGATAGATGACTATACCAGGATGACAGCCATCAGTTTCCTAAAGAAAAAATCTGAAGCATTTGAGTGCTTTAAGATCTACAAGGAGTTGGTTGAAAATGAAACTGATTTGAAAATGAAGTGTTTAAGATCAGATAATGGTGGAGAATTCACTTCCAAATTATTTTAGCAATACTATGACGAAAATGGAATAAAAAGGCAATTTTCAACAGCACGAAGACCTCAGCAAAATGGAGTTGCTGAAAGAAAGAATAGAACTGTACAGGAAATTGGTAGAACAATGTTGAGGGACTCAAAATTGGATGAAAAATTCTAGGTTCAAGCAATTGATACTGCAGTCTTCATTATCAACCGAAGTCTTCTCAGAAATAATTGCAACAAGACTCCATATGAATTATGGAAAGGAAATCCAGCCCATCGTTCCTCACCCTCTGCTGTGTGTTCGACCGTCGATCTACTCTGAGATCCGACGGCCCAGTTTGGTCTTCCCGCTGTTGACTCTTCCGCCATTGCCCGGTCTCGCCACGTCACCTCCACGTGTACCCACCATACCTCCGCCATCTCGTTGCATGAATTCGTTCAAAGGTCGATGTTTATAAGGTTTTCGCGTGCATTGTTCTGCATTCTGCCAACTCGCGCCACCTCTGTTCGCCACCATTCCAAGGCATTTTACGCCATTTCTCCGCAGTTCCACTATCATCCACATCATCTGCCCCCATCCATGGATTTCATAACTGGTTCAGTGTTTTTGCAGGGTTATGAGAGGTGGAAAAATGCCATGGTTCTCATGTACCGCTTCAACGGCGTGCTGCGCAGACAGAATCAAATCTAAAAACTGGTACTACAATATAAATGCCCAAAAATGGTAGCGGCATCATGAATATTACCCAAGGACAGTTCAATCTTCGCAAGGAATATATCCGGCGCCATTAAAGCCCAGATTTTGCATATCAAGACATTTATGAAGCCGTGGAGAAGGATCAGCTTATGATCAAGGATTCCAGCATTCAGAATGGAGGGTTTTGAGTCTTAATACAACAGTTTAGAGGCAAAGCACCAGATCAATGATCCCATAGATCATGCAAAGTTACAACACGTAGAAATCAATGCATATCAGGGGTTTATACAACATCAGAATTTTTTTCCCTCCATGGAAGACAGAGCGCCCATGCAGCATTCACTCTATGCCGTGTTCTGGAGAGATTTTCTACCCTGAAAAAGCCCCAGTACAATCAGAGCATTTACTTCATCAGTATGGTAGATTTCTTTATCGTTTCTCTATCTTTTGTTTATTCACCAATAACACCACACAGTACTGCAGTCAGAACACATCAGAGTCATATCAAAGTAATCCACAGTCTAAAAGAGATCGTTCGTTCACCCAAAGAACACCAGAGATTAATGCACAAGATTTATGCAGAATGGTCTTCGGCCCTCTTTATTTTCAGAAGTTTAATACTGCATTTAGTTCTCCACCTACCTCCTCTGCTCCCCCGGAGCTATAAGTTCATGAAGAACTCATTGTAATGGTTGTTGATCAGTTATCAGAAGATTGCAAGTAGTTTCTGTTGAGACACAGTCTCTGTGTAAAGTAGTAAGATAGGTGGAAGGAAATGTTTTCAGACTGAGTATTCAGCTATTGGCAGTGTTGTACTTGACTGGTATTGTCATTTAATATTACAAGCACATTTCTTTGGATCCTGATCTGAAGCAGCGGTGATGTTTTCCTATCTCTGTGTTTAATTCATTTCATTTCGTTTCTACTGGCTTGCATCAGAATATTGGTATAAGATTTACCCTTGTTAGGTACCCTATGTTTCTGCTCTCCTTGCCATTTATGTTTCTCTTCTGAATGTATTATCTGAGAAATGATTTCAGTTGGCTTAACCAGTGTAGTGGATGTTATTGCCTACTCTCTGATGTATGAATTGAATGAATTCAGCTCTTAGATGTTTCTTGTTATAGATTTAGTTGGAAGATTTGGGAACACTGGGGATTAGAGTTAGCCCTGTCCACTAGGATCCTTGTACGACCAGCTGGTATTTAACTTTGTGCTCTGAATCTGTGTTGTCTCCTCCCCTTCTACCTCTCCACATCACACAATCATCTTGAAGATCCTATGTTTCAGATGACTAGCCCAATTGAAAGCCTGCCTATTGAGTAGCAAGAAAATCCTTTCCTGAGTCCATTGCCCAATGGTTCTGAATATTTCCTGGAATACCTCACCTCTGCCTCATCCCTCTTTGCTCATTCTTTTCTTACATTGAACCCTTCTTTCCTGATAACCATCAACCAAATAAACAAATCAAACAAACAAACCCTGCACCTATAACTAGCCTAAAATCAGAACTCTTGAACTTCAAAGACATACACCTTTGACATATTATAGAGAGATCCCTCTCTGGACCCAGGAGGGCTAGATCCTGAGGTCTGAAAGTGGTTCTGATTTTGTCTCATCTTTTGGTCTTGCCAATCTGGCCAAAACATGGGAATCCAAACACCACCTTAAAAATTGTGTGCATTTGTGATCCTCTTGTGTGTTGCTATCATTGTACAAACATTGATAATAATTGAAGATTAGATAATGCTCTAATTGAAAGAAATACTGATTCACCCCTAGCCCTCTCAGTATTTCCAACATTCACCTCCTCCTTCCACTATCCGTGATTTCATATCTCAAATTCTATGTGAAAGAGAAAGCGATGAACTATTTTACAAAAAGAAATGTGTTAGTGGTAAAAAATGCGATGATTGTGGAAATTTGACTAAATTTCAAAACAAATATCGTACTGATATAAATGATCAATCATCGTCAAACATGAAATTGAAATGGAAGAGGTATGAATATATCCATACATCGATTCAAGGTGCAAATAGTGTTAAAAGAATTGAATTACGAGAATACGAAATTTTTGTGATAGACTTTTGAGAAAGTTTGAGGTAGAAATTTACAAATACACCAAGCATTCCCATAGAGCTCGATGGCAAGACTTGAAATTCAAAAAATATCGTGAATTTTTTCCACCAGGGACCATTTTGTCAGTGATTGATTTTGTAGAAAACTACACATTTGTTCCACAAAAAGAAATTCAGAGTGAATACTATCATTCTGACCAAGTCTCCATGCTCGTCCATATTCTATATAGACATGCTGAACAAAACGTCGATCATATAGAAAGCACGAGTGAAAATCGACATATCATTAAAGAATATCACTTTATATCAGTGACGATCGTACACATGATACATATTTTGTACAACATTGTTTTTGAAAATTTTATGATTCCTTGAAAAATCATGGAATAACATTCAATGAACATTGGATATGGTCAGACAGATACACAAGTCAATTCAAATCTGCACGATCATTCTTTTGGTTGTTCTGTCTTCATAAGAAAACCTGCATTAAACATTGTTGGAATTTCTTTGAGACTGGCCATGGAAAAGGAGAACATGACGATGCAGGGGCATGCATAAAACAAGCACTTCGAAGATATCAAATGAACCCCTCTGCAAGCCGACTTGTGGACGCAAAAGAAGTTGTTCAATGGTGCATCACTGCTCTAAGCCATGAGACTAACCCATCAAGGGAAGTGCGTAGGTACATTCAATTTAATTTTTATTGGAAATCTAATTTATCGTGCAATGATTATCTTTGATTGTATTTTGATATCATATTTACATTCTTTTTTGAATTTTCCATATAAAGGTTTTTCTAGCATATTGGGATCGAAGACATAGATAGATCAATTGGAAATGATGTTGAAACAATAAAAGGGACTAGAAAATTGCATTCAATTAAAACAAAGTCGTCCAGAAATGTGTTTGCATTGGATAAAAGAAAATATTCATGTTTTTGTCATGTTTGCATAGACAACACAACATCCAATGATGTTTGTGAAAACAGAATGTATGTAAACGATTGGAAACATACAAAGCTAAATACAAAGGGTAAAATGTCTATTGCAATGTTTGAAGAAATGCAATCAGAGGAAACTACAATATCATATGATGGTGATCGAGTTTCTGATCTTGTTAGAGAAGGTAACATTTGAATTTCTTTCTAATGATTTAAAGATCTAGAAATAAATTTAAATATATGTATAATTTTGTTAAGTTTGTTTTATTGTGCAGGAGATGTTTTTGTTGTAATTGCACCTATTGACAATGATGAAAATGTGAAGTATTATTTGATGCGTTGCACTGAACGAAAAATGAAATTATTAGAAAACTATAATGATCACGGATTTCAATATGAAAGAGGACCTATTATACTGAAAGGTTATTTTTTTCAGACAAACTAATCAAAGTGGGGATTTTGTTTAGTTTGAAGACTATGAACCCGATTTCATAAGTTTTCAATATATTCACTTGGTGTGTGCAGCACACATAAAGTTGATAGAGGTTCAATCAAAGAAAAAACGAAAATTAAGAAATGGAAAATGTCAAAATCCGATCATGAACGGATTATTGAAGGTGGCATTCCATTGGAATTTTTTTGATTGAACTGCACAACAATTTATTCTTTTTGGATTAAATATGTTTTAGAACTTCCAGTACTCAACTAAAAATTGAGCTGCTTATGTTATTTGTGCAAGTGTTTGCACATGTACAAATTGTTTTGGTACATGCACGTGCTCTAGTATCAACTGAAAGTAGCTTTTCTATACATGTGCATTGATGAAAAATGTTATATGTATTGGATCTATATATATATATATATATATGTTCTACAAAAGCTATGTTCTTCCTATTGGAAATTTTTTCACTCAAACAAGAGTATGTAGAGATCAAAAGCAATCTTAAGATGCCAAATGTACTTCAACCATCCAAAACTTGAATTTTAAATTTTTTTTGATTAAATCAAAAAAATACTTCACATGGGAGTCTTCCATCTAGGCCAAATGTAGATTGAAACCATCCAAAACTTAGATCAAAACATTTAACATTATATCAAAACATTTAACATTTAACATTAAATCAAAATTAAAGGGATAATGTACAACTTCTTTACTCTTTTTTATTAAATCAAAACAATACTTCACATGGGAGTCTTCCATAGGCCAAATGTAGATTGAAACCATCCAAAACTTAGATCAAAACATTTAACATTATATCAAAACATTTAAAATTTAACATTAAATCAAAATTAAAGGGATAATGTACAACTTATTTACTCTTTTTGATTAATTCAAAACAATACTTCACATGGGAGTCTTCCATAGGCCAAATGTAGATTGAAACCATCCAAAACTTAGATCAGAACATTTAACATTATATCAAAACATTTAAAACATTTAACATTAAATCAAAATTAAAGGGATAAATACATATAACTACTTCTTTACTCTTTTTGATTAAATCAAAACAATCAGAGGGGGTCTGAATCAAAAAAAAAGAAAAGGGGCTGCCCATGAATGGGAAACCAACCCAGAAGATGCTGCCCAATATCGAGAAACCAACAGACATAGAGTGTTCAGAAGCACAGTTATTGCAAAACATGACAAAAGTTCAAAAAAGATAAAGAGGACCTGACATCAGGCTAGCTATCGATGTGTGTAGGAGGATTCTTCTTCACAAATGGACAATTGTAGTCCTCAGGATCATCAGCTACTCCCTTGGAGTGCTGTGAGGAGCTCTCCGAAGCGGAAGAGGAGCCAGAGTCGTCTTTGAGCTTTTTCTCCACACAGGTCGAGCTACCGCTGCTTGCACCATCGCTGCTGGAGCTCATCGAGTCGGATTTGACTGGAAGAGCTACCGACTTCCTGGTGTCTTGGGGCTGATGGGTTGGGATGGTGGACTTTCTTTGCCGATTCTTGGAACCAGAGGCACCTTCATCTTGGGGCTCCTCCTGAAAAGAGACAGAAATGGTCACCGTAATTCGAGGTCTAACTATAGCACTGGTGAAGTGGAGTTGTGTAACACTGCTTACCGAAGGAGGGTGCCTGCCTGTGCCATGGATTGAAAGAGGCGGGCGAGAGCCAACACTACTTCCCCCTCCACCCCTACCCCCACCTCCCCTTCTGCAACACATCTGTTGTCTACGCATGGGGTCTTCCATAGGCCAAATGTAGATTGAAACCATCAAAAACTTAGATCAAAACATTTAATATTATATCAAAAAATTTAAAACATTTAACATTAAATCGAAATTAAAGGGATTTACAGTTAAAACATTTAACATTAAATCAAAATTAAAGGGATTTACATTAAATTTAGATTAAAATGGTATCCAAAAATTAGTTTTAAAAACTTTTTGATTATATCACAACATTACTTCACATGATTAATGTACTTCAACCATCCAAAACTTGGGTTTTAATTTTTTTTTGATTATATCACAACATTACTTGACATGCCATCCAATTGTAGTTCAAATATCCAATAAAAACATTTAATATTATATCACATGTGCCAAATGTAGATTGAAACCATCCAAAACTTAAGTTTTAAAAACTTTTTGATTATATATCATGCAACATTACTTCACATGCCATGCCAATTATAGTTCAACTATCCAATAGAAACATTTGACATTATATCACATGTGCCAAATGTAGATTGAAACCATCCAAAACTTAAGTTTTAAAAACTGTTTGATTATATATCGTGCAACATTAAAACATTAAACATTTAACAGTAAATATCACATGCCAAATTTAGATTGAAACCATCCAAAACTTGAGTTTTAAAAACTTTTTGATTATATCATACATAACATTACTTCACATGCCATGCCAATTATAGTTCAAATATCCAATAAAAAAATTTAACATTATATCACATGCCAAATGTAGATTGAAACCATCCAAAACTTAACTTTTAATTTAACAAAAAATTATAGATCACAACATTACTTCACATGCCAAATGTACTTCAAGCATCCAAAACTTAAATTTTAAAAACAAAACAAATTATAACACATCATTACATAACATGCCAAATGTAGTTCAGAAGCAAAACATTAATTTATAGAAGCAAAACATTAATTTATAGATGACAACATTACTAGTAGTTCAATTATCCAAAACTTGAAAGTTTTAAAAACCAAACAAATTATATAACAACATTACTTCACATTCACATGCCAAAAGTACTAAAACCATCCAAAACTTAACTTTTTGGAACAAAACAAATTATATTAACATTGTAATAAAATATGTCCAAAAATTGTAGATCTCACAAGTATCAAGTATCAAGTTATATATATATATGTGTGTGTGTGTGTGTGTGTGTGTGTGTGACAGTGCATCTAGATAATATATAAAAAAGTAAATTTAAGACTATCTAAATCTTGAAATCAAATCTACAAATCATGTCCATCAAATAGAGATGGATGTAGCGTATTTCCTATCAGGGTCTCAATCCGCGCACTATCATGCGAAGCATGGGAAACCTGTACACAATGCACATGTACTTGAACATTAAAATTTGATGTTTTAAAAATGAGTGAGAATATATATAGAACTTCATGTAAAAAACAAAATATAAAAAGAAATCATGCAATACCTCATGAGGTTCCCTCTCCATTTGTTCACTTGCTACAAGTTCCCCCCCTCCCCCATGGGCACATCTGCAATGGTAAACTATACAATATATATATATATATATATATATATATATATATATATATTAAAAAATTTCAAATGAAAATGCACGTGTACATATATAAACTTATTTTCAATAATATTAAAAAAAAGTTAGACAACTTGTTCAAATGGTTGAAATGGTGTGGATGTTCCTATCTCCGTCGCTAGAGTCCGTGGATTAAAGAAATCTTCTATAGGAACCTAAATTCAAAAAATTTAAAATAACTCAAGATATAGATATATATATCTCAATTTTTAATGGAACTTTTTGAGGTGGAATATATATATATATATATAACTTAAACATAAATTTTAAAAGTGAAAAACTGTCCATACTTGTGGCACATCTCCACAGGAAGTAGAAGGTACATCTCCCAAGGAAGAAGAAGGTACCGCCATCCCAAAAACATCGGATGGAATCGGAATCTGTTAAAACATTTTATCATTATATATACATACATGTACATGTGTGCACAATTATTTATTTTAAAAATATCACTTAAAAAACACTAACATTTGCCAACATATCTTGATGGTGAGACTCATCTGCATTGTTTGAACCAGAGGTCCCGAACGTGATATTAATATTTTCGTCATTCATCATGCGTGACAACTGCAAATGTTGTTTTAACATATAATGATACATACATGTGCATACAAATAATGTACATACACATGTATTTATTACAAATTGTACACATGTATACATGTTAAAATAATTGAACCCTAAGGTCATTAACACATACCGTTCCCATGCACTCTTCCTCATGAAGAATTAGGTCTTGAAAACCATTGCGACAATTTTTTGCATATATTCGGAGATCTTCAACATTCATGTTGTCAATCTCTTCATCTACACAATACACAAAATTGGCACGTGCATTTTCATGTGCTCTTTGTCGATTTAGACAAACATCGACTCCACCCAATCCGCTGTAAACATTGTCGATCATGACATCCCTTGCTTATTGACTTATTTGAGAAGTCGCATCCATCTCTGACCGCAGAGTTTCGACCAGAAAAGGTCGACTCACCAATGGAAGCTCAGGGCGAGGCAACTCCACATCTTGCTTAGCGCCCGTACGGTCATACAATCGACCTTTTCCTGGACCAAAAAATTCTGACGAAAGGTCATTGTAGTTGGGTTTCATATCCAAAAAAAATTATGCGTAAAACAATTGTGAAAAATAAACAGGAACCTCGTCGTTCCATGGGAGCCTTCCATAGGCCGCAAGGTGCCTATCATACAAATAGTGAGCTATATTTGGGTGCTTGAAATATTGCACCTTCAACATTTTTATTTTTGGCCCTTTCTTGAAATTAAACATTGACTTCGCCATATTTTTTGTAACTCTTTGTTTTACATCCTCCTATTTATTGGGACCCATTACTGTTTCCTTTCTCTTTCTCATCACTTCTATAAATGTATCAGTCGTTGGCCCATGATTTTTGTACACATTTACAATTTCGCCCAGTGAATGTGTAACTATTTCGAGGCTTTGTCGACTCTTAGCAGGTAGAGTCAAAGCCACGAGATCTCTCTGCAATTTTGCATGAAGTTTTTCACACCTTTGTAAGGTGCATTGCGCCATGTTTGTTTCCCATGGTATATCAGAAATGTCGGCCGGATAAGTTGTGGTGGGTAAACAACCTTCTTCTTGAATGTAGCGTTCTTCCCTGCATCTATTTTGACCAATATTTGGAACATTTTCAACCTCTGCATCAATATATATGAAGTTTATTATATTAGAAAAAACACATGTAAAATAATTTGTACAAATTCAATGCAAAACATATTGAAATTTATGGCAACCTCGACGTGGTTGGTTAGCATCTTCTCCACCCTGAAACTGTTGAGACCCAGAACGACCCTGCTGAGAACCAGCACCACCAACCGTTGATTGGCCTTCGGGGGAATAAATATCACCACCTTCACGCAACCTACTACCACTCATTGATCGCCCTCTAAGGGGAGTTGAACCACCACCAACCTCTTGAGACGAGAGAGAAGCTTCATAAACAAATACGAATTTATAATCAATTGAAAAATACATTCATGTGTACATATAAATACATGTACATATTCATTGATTAAATTGCGTGAACCATGGGCATGCTCCATGGATGGAGTAGAGACCCTTCTCTTCTTAGCTCCTAAAAAATAAAAAATGAAACTTATTAACAACTAATTTAACTCACAAAGTTAATAAAAAATCAATTCCATATGTACACACATGTATGGAGATTTAAGATTATATTTAAATACCATGAACATCCCCTGATCCCTGATCCCCCATATGAGATTATGTTGATCTTTGTCGTTCATCCTCCATTATATATATATCTATTGGTGGACATTTACACAAAATAAATTTCAGAAAATTAATGTAATTTAGTGTACACAAATTATGTAGAACACAACTTTCAAAGCACTAATTGATGTGTGAAACTCAATTTAAGCAAAAAATAAATTATAAAAATGATAAGTTCACCAAATTGTGCTTTACATGGTGGGAGCACACTTGGTATAAAATTGAAAAAAACACATGGTCATTAAAAAATAAGTGAAACTGCATTTAAACAAACTCCATTTAAACAAAAATTTGTTGAAGTCCCCGCATTTTAATTTTATAAAAATGTGAAGTTCACCACTTGTTGCAAATGTGAAGTTCACCAAGTTGCGCTTTACATGGTGTGGTGGGAACACACTTGGTATATAATTGAAAAAAACACATGGTCATTAAAAAAGACGCATTTATAAGTACACAACACACACATATCCAAGATATGTTACGATGTCCATCAATAAATTTTGGAGAGTGTTTCAACACTAAATCATCTTTGAGAGATGAATCTTGAATTTTTGAAGAAGATCATGTCAAAACCAATTCATCTTTGAGAGATGAATCTTGCATTGGCATTACTCTGTATAATTCTAATTCATATTTGATATACGAATCATGAATTGGCATTGCCCCACCCAATAGATCAGCAGACATATTATTCACATTTGTACAATGCCTTATACTAAAAAATTGAAATTGGCTAACAATATTGTTTGCTATTCCATGCAGTTCTTTTAGCCTCTCCTTCTTAACTTGGAACACACCATTCATCTAGTTGCACACAAGTTCAGAATTGGTGAAAACTACACTTCCATTTGATCCATACTCCATCGTTTTTCCTAAGCCTTCTATCAATCCAATATAATATGCCTCGTTGTTTGTTGTTCTTCCCGGTATATTCATTTTCCTTTGGATGACTTTGCTAGTCGCAATATTGGAAAGCACATATGTAATCACTGCTTTCCCTATATTGGGATAGCAAGAAACTTCTATGCATAATTTCCATTTTTCAACCATATTTAATGGTTTTCTTATCCCTGAAAAAAAAATTCAATAAAAAATATATATATGACATGGGAGAAATGACACAAGATCATAAGGTAAATGACATGTGCATGGTTTATCTTAAATTTTGACTTAAAAAGTTTATGGTCTAGAATTCACATCTAAAATTAATTGGAGGAAGCCTTTAGTTTGTGGGAGAAATGACACATGTACACAGTTAAGAAAGTAGTCAAGAAATATAACAAAGGACCATCAAAATTGAGTGCAATATCTATATGATCAAGTCTCAATAATTTGAAGTAGTCAAGAAAGATAATGAAGGACCATCAAAATTGGGTGCAATATCTATATGATATCTATATGATCAAGTGTCAATAATTTGAAGTAAATAAAGATAACGAAGGACCATAAAAATTAAGTGCAATATCTATATGATATCTATATGATCAAGTGTCAATAATTTGAAGTAAAGAAAGATAAAAAAGGACCATCAAAATTGAGTGCAATATCTATATGATTGTGTCAATAATTTGATAATTTGAAGTAGTCAAGAAAGATAACAAAGGACCATCAAAATTGAGTGCAATATCTATGTGGGAGAGTACACAATATCTAAGGGGGAGAATATAATATAAGGAAGGAATAAAAAGAGTAACAAGAAGCATATGATTGTGTCAATAATTTGAAGTAGTCAAGAAAGATAACAAAGGACCATCATCAAGTTCAAATTGAAAGATCAAGTAGTCTTCTTCATGAAGAAGAAGCATTAACTAGGTTCATCATTTAAAGGGCTCATTTTTTAATGAAAAAATTTATGAATAATATGGAATGAATCATTGTACATTATGATAAATCTTGTATTTAAATGACATTTGATTTATGAATAAAAAAGAGAATGGGATCATCTCTTCATATATATATATGTGTGTGTGTGTGTAAGAGAGAAATAAAAAGAAAAGGTGTTGGCAATATGATGCAATGTGTTGTCCTTGATGGCAACCTACTTGATGAAGTTGTCCTTGATGGAAACCTACTTGATGAATTGCGTTTTGATAGCAACCTATTTGTTAATGATTTAAATATGATGTATCTACAGAGCAGCTCAGAAGTAACAAAGAAAGAAATTCCAGTAAGTGCCAGAGTAATGATGAATAAGATATGTCACAAAGCATACGCGGGTTTGTAACGGAAAAGTAGCGTATGTACACGTAAAATTACGTACCAAGTAGCGTATGCCTATTTGCGCTCTAAATTTATAAAACCAGGGGACATGACCATGGTATTGGCCCACTGTATTGAGCGCTGGATTATCTATTTGATCTCGTCTAGGAATACCATCAGCGGTTGAGTGGTTTTGACTCATGGTATTGACAAAGGCTAAATCTATATAAGGAGAAGAAGATCATAGTGCAAGAGGGTGCATAGGTCTGGGTTTTAATGAATACTTCAATCTGAAGTATATCTGGATGGAATGGGTAACAATTTATTGATTAATCTGAATTAATAATGCACCTATGAAGAAAATGATGAAGAGGGATCTCTAGATCTGAAATGACTGTGTATGGAATGTTTAGATTTGTGATCTGGCGAATCTTTGCTGAAGTAAAGGGTAAGATCTGAGTTGTTTATCTGGTCTCAAGAGTTGCGCAGCCCTGCAATGTTTTCAGATCTATACGCAGGTTCGTCGCAATGAAAGCGCGTATATACGCGAGTTAGTTTCATCAAAAGCGCATATGCAATCTAAGGTCAGTCCTAAAATAGTTACAGATATATACGCAGGTTTGTCTCTGTGAAAGCGCGTATATACGCAGGTTCAGTGAAGTAAAAGCGCGTATGGAATCTAGGGTTTTGCTGAAGTGTGTGGAATGAAATGTTTGATCTGTTTTTCTGTTTTACTGCTATCTATCAATGATGTATTCATACAGATCTGGGTTGTTTGAATGTTGATTATGTTGCTGATTATATTGATTAAAGATCAAGTTGTTGGTTGATTGGTTGATGATTCAATGAATGAATTGATGGGGTTATAAGTTTCAGTTTGATGTATTTTGAGCTTAAATGTGTGGAGTGGGTCCAGTCTGAAAATCTGATGAAAAGTGGCCTACAAGGTATGTTGTGTGGAACTTCTTGGATCCGCATGAAATTGATGAAACGTGGTCCGCAAAGTGGTGTTGAGGGTCGAAGCCTTCAAAGTGAGGGGGTTGTAGCTCCTTCCGGTGCTGGTAGTCGGTAAATGAGAGCAGTAGCTCCTCTGTGAGAGGCCGGTAAAAGAGCAAGGGGTAGTAGCTCTCTCAGAGAGGTCGGTAAACGAGAGCAAGGGGTAGTAGCTCCTTCCAAGAGAGGTTAGTAAACGAGATCGGGGGTTGGAGCTCCTTCCAGTAGTGGTCGGAGAACGAGAGAAGGTCGGCACTTCCTTCTCAAGCAGTGGGTGCCGTGCCGGGTATGAGTTCCGTGCCAAGACAAAAAATTGTAAGAAGTTTTCTTTATAATAAATATTGAAGACGTAGACGACAATGTGTGGTTTTCTCCCGAATTAGGTTTCCACCTTAAATACTGGTGTTCATGTGTGTTGCTTATGTGTGATGGTTTATTCTGTTATTACTGCACATGCTTACTGCTTACTAAACATCTGATGAATGAATGATGCAATGATCTAAGTAAATAATTAAATGCATAATAAGATCTATGGACATACACAAGTTTTCTTAAGGATATCCACGTGTATACGTGAGTTGGGTTCAGTAAAGTAGCGTATGAGTTTAAGAGAAAGAAAAAGTAAAAAAATTTCAACAACACTATCAATTTCCCTCTCGCATTTTTCCCAACAAATTGCACGTATGTGTCCTTCTGCAGAAGCTTGATCGCTTGAAGGAGATCCGTCGCAATGGAAAGTCATGAAGGAGTATTTTATATAAGGCCACCTCTATTCAATGGAAGTAATCTGTTATTCTGGAAGATACGAACAAAAGCATATTTGCAAAGTCTTGGTGCAAAAGTATGGGCAATTGTGGAAGAAGGTTATCAGTATCCAGAAATTATTCCTACTGATGCAGCAGAAAGGAAGAAATATGAAATCAATGCCAAAGCAGTAAATGTTTTATTAGGAAGCATGTCTGAATCAGAATTTGTTAAAGTGATACAGCTAAATTCACCAAAATAAATATGGGACAAAATCATTTAAAGCTATGAAGGAGATACAAAGGTAAAAAGTGAAAAACTCCAAACTCTCAGAATTGATTATGAAAATTTAAGGATGCATAGTGATGAGAGTATTGCCAATTTCTTTTTATGTCTAGATGATATTGTAAATCGTATGAGAAATTTGGGTGAAACCATAACTGATACTACTCTGGTGGAAAAAGTCTTAAGATATTTGACTTCAAAATTTGAGTCAAAAGTATCAGCTATTGAAGAAAAGCAATATCTGCAAACTCTTAATATTGTTCAACTACATGGTATCCTGACTGCTTTTGAAATGAGAAAATGAAGTCCCTCTCAAATCAGAGAAGTTTCCTTTAAGGCATGTGCAAAAAGAAAAGAAAAGGAAGTTGTCAAGGAATCAAGTTATATATCAGAAGAAGAAGAAGCAAATTTTGTGAGAAGACTCCAACCAGGTATTGGAAGATTCAGAGGTAAGCTTCCCTTCAAGTGTTTTTCTTGTGGAAGAGTTGGTCATTATGCTGCTAAATGTCCTTATGAAGAAAATCATGATAAAGGGAAACAATTTGAAAAGGGAAAGAGTTATTATACAAATGAAGATAATGATGAAGTGTCAAATGAGGATGAAGAAGATTCTGACCAATATCTACAAGTGCTCATGGAATCTACCATGGATGATGATAATTTCACAAAGGGAAGGAAGCAAAAGAAGAGGGCTACTCAAGGAAAGAAGATGTCTCAGAAATCGTGTACGACAGAAAATGAAGATGATGCAAAAGCCAATTGCAGAAACAGATTGTTTCAGTCACAAACAAACAGATTCTACATAGAAAGATGTTATGCTTGTAACAAGTAGGGACATGTAGAAAAAGAATGCAGGATGAATAGATCTAAGAAATTGGATAATTTCCAGCACACAATAAGAAATTTCAAGCAAATTTGGAAAAAGAAGGAGGACCGGGAAAAAACGTAGGGGATAATAATCCTACTGCAGTCTTCCGCTTCTAAAGCTTACTTCTCATAATGACTGTAGGAGTGATGTGAGATAAATTATAGGAATCAGTAATGTATCATCACAAGGGGAGCAATATATGGTGATTCCCATGGTTGGTTTGGTAATTCTGGTTGTGTTTATTTCTAACAGTGCATCTAATGTGACAACAGAAGACAGGTATAGAATGTATAAATCCAGGAGAAAATGGAGCTATGAAATTTTCAGTATTTCACTTTTCATACGCGGGTTTCATGAACTAAAGTCGCGTATACACGCGAGTTTCGTTGGAGACAGAAGCATATATTTTTCTGATAAGAAAACTAGTGAGTCAACTCAAGGACAGGAGCACAGTTTCAGGGGGAGCATTAGCCTTGCTGAGAATAATGCATTGTTGGCATTATGATGGTTCTGAAATATGATCTATCTCTTGAGGTCTTTTTGGTATTGGTTATAAAAATTCATATTTGTAATTTGATGAAAAGGTTATGTTGAGACCTATGATGTAAATTGTTATATTCAGTCATGTAAGGACTTCTTCATATTTGTAAACCCACTTGGTTGGGTAGTTGAGTCAAAATGTGTAAACCCACTTGGTTGGGTACTTGAGTCACATATGTAAATCCACTTGGTTGGATCATTGATGTAAGTATGAGTCCTTGGTGATAGGAAAGTTCATAGAGTCATGTACTTCATTGAAAAATATGTTTGAATATTCAGTGTGAACTCAGGGGGAGCATGGTAACTTCAGTGCACATCAGATCTACATAGCTCTTCTTTCTACAAGAGAATAAAAACCTTGTGTTGGTTTTGATTCGCCCTTTGCCCTTGATGTCAAAGGGGGAGAGTATCATGGTGTTTGAATAATGGTTATAATCAATGTATCTATCTGTTGTGGTGATCAAACACCATCATGGTTGCCATCAAGTCCAAAGGGGGAGATTGTTAGCAATATGATGCAGTGGGTTGTCCTTGATGGCAACCTACTTGATGAAGTTGTCCTTGATGGAAACCTACTTGATGAGTTGCGTTTTGATAGCAACCTATTTGTTAATTATGTAAATCTGATGTATCTACAGAGCAGCTCAGAAGTAACAAAGAAAGAAATTCCAGTAAGTGCCAGAGTAATGATGAATAAGATATGTCACAAAGCATACGCGGGTTTGTAACGGCAAAGTAGCGTATGTACGCGTAAAAGTACGTACCAAGTAGCATATGCCTATTTGCGCTCTAAATTTATAAAACCAGGGGACATGACCATGGTATTGGCCCACTGTATTGAGCGTTGGATTATCTATTTGATCCCGTCCAAGAATACCATCAGCGGTTGAGTGGTTTTGACTCATGGTATTGACAAAGGCTAAATCTATATAAGGAGAAGAAGATCATAGTGCAAGAGGGTGCATAGGTCTGGATTTTAATGAATACTTCACTTTGAAGTATATCTGGATGGAATGGGTAACAATTTATTGATTAATCTGAATTAATAATGCACCTATGAAGAAAATAATGAGGGATCTCTAGATCTGAAATGACTATGTATGGAATGTTTAGATCTGTGATCTGGCGAATCTTTGCTGAAGTAAAGGGTAAGATCTAAGCTGTTTATCTGGTCTGAAGAGTTGCGCAGCCCTGCAATGTTTGCAGATCTATACGCAGGTTCTTCGCAGTGAAAGCGCGTATATACGCGGGTTAGTTTCAGCAAAAGCGTGTATGGAATCTAACGTCAGTCCTGAAATAGTTACAGATATATATGCAGGTTTGTCTCTATGAAAGCGCGTATATACGCAGGTTCAGTGAAGTAAAAGCGCGTATGGAATCTAGGGTTTTGTTGAAGTGTGTGGAATGAAATGTCTGATCTGCTTTGCTGTTTTACTGCTATTTGTCAATGATGTATTCATACAGATTTGGGTTGTTTGAATGTTGATTATGCTGCTGATTATATTGATTAAAGATCAAGTTTTTGGTTGATTGGTTGATGATTCAATGAATTAATTGATGGGGTTATAAGTTTCAGTTTGATGTATGTTGAGCTTAAATGTGTGGAGTGGGTCCAGTTTGAAAATCTGATGAAAAGTGGCCTACAAGGTATGTTGTGTGGAAGCTGTTGGATCTAGTATGAAAATTGATGAAACGTGGTCCGCAGTGGTGCTGAAGGTCGAAGCCTTCAGTGAGGGGGTTGTAGCTCCCTTCCAGTGGTAGCTGGTAAACGAGAGCAGGGGGTAGTAGCTCCCTTCCAGGAGAGGCTGGTAAATGAGAGCAGGGGGTAGTAGCTCCTTTCTAGGAGAGGCTGGTAAACGAGAGCAGGGGGTAGTAGCTCCCTTCCAAGAGAGGCTGGTAAACGAGATCAGGGGGTTGGAGCTCCCTTCCAGTAGTGGCTGGAGAACGAGAGAAGGTTGCAGCCTTCTGCAGGTGGGTGCCTGCGTGCTGGTATGAGTTTGCACCAGTACAAAATTGTAAGAAGTTTTCTTTATAATAAATATTGAAGACAAAGACGACATTAGCGGTGGTTTTCTCCCGATTTGGGTTTCCACCTTAAATACTGGTGTTCATATGTGTTGCTTATGTGTGATGGTTTATTATGTTATTACTGCACATGCTTACTGCTTACTAAACATCTGATGAATGAATGATGCAATGATCTAAGTAAATAATTAAATGCATAATAAGATATCTAGACATACGCAAGTTTTCTTAAGGATATTCGCGTGTATACGCGAGTTTGGTTCAGTAAAGTAGCGTATGGTTTTAAGAGAAAGAAAAAGTAACAAGTTTTCAGTCAGCTCTAAATACTGATTCAACCCCCCCCCCCTCTCTCAGTATTTTTCCCAACAAAAGGTAATTCCACCAAGCCTAAAGGAGCATGTCCTAATACATTAAATTATGTTTGGTTTCTAGAAGCATTAATCATGAAGAGTCATGAGATCCACATTTCGACCATACTATTTGCAAGTTAAAGGAGCATGTCCTAATACATTATCATGTTTGGTTTCTAGAAGCATTAATCATGAATAGTCATGAGATCCACATTTCCATCATACTATTTGCAAGTTCACATTTCCATCATGCTATTTGCAAGTTCTATATGAAGATATGTAGTCTAATAACTAATTAGCAAGTTGTGATGTCCTAATACAATATTATTTTTGGTTTCCATCATACCGTTTGCAAGTTCTATATGAAGATATGTAGTGTAATAACTATACAGTCTAGCCCATATAACATATAATGGCCTTTGACAGTATGAGAAAAGAGTAAAAAAACAGAGAGGCCTCCCAACAAAGTTCCACCTGTTCATCAAGGTAAGCAACATAATATCGGAAGTGAAATAGTGATACCACTGAACATATGTGAATTTAGAATGATTTCAACTCGTTTTTCAAAGGAGAAAAAACCCTGTTTCACATATTGATAACAGTTCATATACAAAATCCTCTTGATATACCCATAATAGGTTATCAAGTATAAAAGTTCAGATTCTTTCTCATACAGAAATACATTACAGCATTATAAAAGAAAATATGTAGTCACATTGCAGTCGTAGATCATTCTAGTTCAATCATTCCAGCATTCAGGAATTGAGAGAAGGCTCAGTAATGGCATAAGCTTAAAAGTGGCGGTAAAATTCCATGCACAAGGCAAGAATCAGCTAGAGTGGATGAAATTGATGGATCCACAGGAACAGTAACAACTGCAGAAACCGAATGCATATCATACTACCAGAAATTCAACATTCACCTTATAGAAAAAGGTAATGAAATTTAAAGCATAATTAACAACATAGATGCTTTGTTTGGAATTTTGGGGTTTCTCGTTCCCACTTAGTTGTAAAGACAAAATTTCTATAGCAATGAGTGCCTTGACTTCTACATGAAACCAATAAACTCAAATTAAAACCAATAATTCCAAAAGGCGCATTTGCAGTAACAGTCCAAAGTTAACATAGAAAAGGAAATCCCTATATACGCAAGTGAATCCCCAAATCTGATGGACTCCCCTGAAGCCCAGGGTTACTTATTACACGTGGAAGGGAAGTGGAGTGCGATTCGGGGCCGCAAAAGAGGTGGGTTTACATGGCAGCGCCGATCAGAAAAAGAGTGGACAACAATCCAGTGAGGCTTCTTCTAGCAAGGTGGCAGCCACCAAGTGGTGGAGAACCGAAAGAGGAGACCGAGAAGCAGCTATTCCTTGGAACTTGTGATTCAAAAGAGGTCACAAAGTGGAAATTTTATGTTTCAACGAGGTTTTTTCATTTCAACAAGGTTATTTTTTCAACAGTGCCCTCAAATATGTGGGACTGACTTAGGCATCCAAGCATCATCTTAACAAGCAAGACATTAGTGATGCCAAAGTTGTCGAAAACAATTTATATGAAAAAAAAGAACACTTCTTACACGTGGAAGGGAAGTGGAGTGTGATTCAGGGCCGCAAGAGAGGTGGCCTTGCATGGTAGCGCCGAGTAGAAAAAGAGTGGAAAACAGTCCAGTGAGGCTTCTTCTAGTAAGGTGGCAGCCACTAAGTGGTGGAGAACCGGAAGAGGAGACAAAGAGGCAGCTATTCCCTGGAACTTGTGATTCAAGAGAGGTCACAAAGTGGAAATTTTATGTTTCAATGAGGTTTTTTCATTTCAACAAGGTTATTTTTTCAACATTGCCCTAAAATATGTGGGACTGACTTAGGCATCCAAGCATCATCTTAACAAGTAAGACATTTGTGATACCAAAGTTGTCGAAAAAAAATTATCTGAAAAAAAAGAACATTTTGGACTTGGCATGACATGCACTAGGCTTAATTAGTACTAAATGAAACTTGGTGATTGTCACCATAATTGGTAATGAATAATTCATGTAGATTTCATGTGAATCCCATTGATAAAGGTGCAGAGGAGGAGGAGAAATACCTGGTAGTTCGCTCGCTTGACGTCGCCGTAGATAATCACCAACAGAGTGGATGGAAGTAGCCCCAGACTAGCAGTAGCGCTGAAACAGATCACCGAACAGAATAACAACACAAAAATGCGTGAAGAAACATAGCAAAGAAACATAGACGTGGGAAACAAATGAACTTCGCGAGCGATATATTTATAAGAACTAGTTCGACCGAACTATTTTAAGAGTAAAAGTTCGGCCAAACTTTTGTTGCCAGTTTTCTTATCTCCAGCAAAAATTTTGTTTGCCCACGCTGTCAGTGTGTCGTCAATATAAACGGAAGAACGAGTTCGGCTGAACTTTCTCATAAAGTTCGGCCGAACTATTGCCGAAAAAAAAATTTCCGCCCCCAATTCTCACAAAAGTGTAACCCAACTTCACATTTCCGCCCTAGTCAGACAATTTAATCCTAACTAGTTACTAGATAGGTAGAGAATAAAGAGGAGTTCATCAGTTTAAACTGAGGCTTCAGATGATATAAGGTAGATTTAGATAAGTTTTTATTGCTTTCAAAAGAATAAAATGTTCAAGGTTGCTAGCTCAAATGCACCTGCAAAATGGAAGAAAAAAATGCTAGATTAAAAGTTGGGTAGGTAGAAAGAAGTGGGAGAATCATGTAAATACTTTTCACCAGGAAAAATCACTAATTTCCCATCCCTTATAGTTATTCTGCATTCTAGACTTTCAGTCAAAGAGGCTCAGAGAATTTCTCTGAATTCTGTTGGGACCGAACCCAAGGCTCAATGATTGATAAGTTAAAAAGCGTTGAATTACTATTTTTAAGTCCCTGATTATCATCTTTTACCCTACATTCATCTATTACACTTTAATTTCATAAGTAATGACCTTTTACTTAATGAAAAATAAAATTCCCTTTTGACTAATTTCCTTCATTCATAAAAGCATAAAAACCCTCCAAAAATATTATATTCTAGGTCAAAGTGGTCAAATTTTAAATGATAAAGCTTGGCTTTCACATTATCACTTTACTTAGTCATATAATTATATTTTGGTGTTTTTTCATTTTCCTTAGTCATATTAACTTCTAATTTATTTATTAAATCCCTATAAATAAACCTTATTCTATTATTATAATCCATTTTATCTAATTATCCCCCGAAAACCACTATCATAAGATTTTTGACCAAAGTTAAATATCCACATGTTAAATTAAAAACCCAAAAAATGCCCCCTTTGGTCTAAAAATAACCATATTCAAATATCCCGCCCCTTAGTTTCTAAAACATTCACAAGGTTTAAAAGACTATATGATATATTTACCATCCTTACAAACTTAACCCGAGGTTAAAGTATAAGCCTTTTTCCCTTTCTCGTTATGTAAAACCTTATGTTTTATATAACATTAAACCCTAGTTAACCCGCCTCACGCGCATTCCTCATAATCCGATAAACTCACCATGTATATAAACTCTTTTTATATACATAAACCACCCTTTAAACCCCTTTTTAACCATATGTATTAGCCGTGCATATATATAACCCTTTGGGACATAAAAATTTGGTTATAATGCGCATGATATGAAAGTTTTATTACACTATCAATTGCCTGGCGCGTAGAAATTACCCCGGCCCCACCATAACTTTCCAACCACATCTTCCAAGCAATCTCAATCATTCGCTCCCTTCTCGATGATCCAACGGTGCAGGTTAATATCGCGCCCGGAAACCAATCGCCCACCTGCAACCCAAATGAACATGAAATAAGTGGCTTTTACTGTTCACCCTCCTACAACGTGGTGCGATTTCATTGCATCGCGTTCGTTTGGAGGAAAACCACTTACCACCAGAGACCAACGCAAAAAAAACTTCCAGTTTTCGCATTCGAAAGCCGAAAAAAACCTCCCACCTATGATTTTACTTGCATTAATGACATGTTTTAAAGATTTGTGCATAAGAAGTTAAAACCTTTGTTTATGAATCTTATTGTTATTATTTGCCTCCCAAATGTTAAAAGTACTCCACTTTGCCCTTGAAAGCTTTCCAAGGCCCAATTTTAAACCTTTGTCAGTCTATTTTATGCATGAAAGCTCAGATTTCACAGTAAATACCCTAATTTGAATATCAGAAAGGCTTTCTCTGCTCCAACAAATTAAAATAAAGCTCAAATTCGACTATGGAAGCATCTCCAAAACCCATCCAACTGTCGAAATACCTGCAGTTTAGGTATTCTTCCACTATTTGAGCCTGCAAATCCGAAATTGAAGTCTTTTTCACTAAAATACACCTGAAAAAGAGAAATTGATTGTATAAATTTACCCTAAAACGCTCAAAATCGTGGCAAACTCTGTCAAAATTTCCCCATAAACTGTTATTGTCTCAGAAACCTCTTTTTTAAGCCGAATCCTCAGTTTTAATTCCTATAAATCACTTCCACGGCTTGAAAAGCTTTCTGAATCAACAGATTACCTAAAAATCCCCTTTTTCAGTCCTATCCATTTAGAAAACCTGTGTTTTCTATCTTAAACTGTTCCTTAGATCCAGATTCCTAAATTGTGAAAGATTTGCTTAAATTTCCTCTGTTTTTACAAATTCAACTACTGCAAACAGTATATTCTTGCTTTAGTTGTCTAAAAATGCCTAAAAAACAGAGTTAAACCTCCATAAGAAGATCTCATTCCACAGGGATTTCCAAAAGCCTTCAATCACCTCCTTGCAGACCTGTATCTCTTTAACAAATTTTTGGATTTTTGCAGGTTATTATTAGAATATGGATTTGGACCAATAGTTTCAATATTAGTTGACCAAATTGTTTGCTCCAAATTCTCAGATTTTAAATCAAAAGCTTCATTCAACAAACAATTTGTATACAAAGAAAAAATAAAATCAAGTCAGAGAGAGATCAGAATGATGAAATTTTCACAGTGAATGGTAAAAGTGAAATCAGAATTCACAATGACACTGAAAGCATAACAGTCAAAGAGTATCAGTGGTTAAAGTGTATCAGGTAAAAGTCAGAGTGAAAGTTAAAACAAAGTTACAAAGCAGTCAAAGGTAAATAGTAAAAGTAAATATAGAGGTAGTAAATGGTAAAAAGAGATGAAAATACTTTCACCAACAATGAAGTTTATCCAAAGTGAAAGTAAAACAGTTAAAAGAACAAAAAGGTGAAAAGATGAAAACATAACAAGAAGGAACATTTTTTCAGAAATTTCATGTTTAAGTCATTGTTTTGCAGAAACTATTGTGACCAATCCGAGATGAATTTTGAAAAAATGAAAGAGTTTTATATTATTAAGGTCTTCTACTACAAAAACCTCTCTCACTTTTCTAACATCCATTATGGATTTGGCAATATTAAACAATATTTGAAAGCTCTCTTTGCAGAAAATTCCTGTTAAGTCATCATTTTGCAGAGAATATTGTGGCCAATCAGCAATACATCTTAAAAAACTAAAGGAGGGTTTTGTTCCTAAGAGACCCATCTACAAAAACCTATCTCACTTTTTGCATAGGTATTACAGAATGAGAGATACATGCACATATTTACAACTTATGTTTCAGACTCTGTAAAACTCTATTTTACACGTATGTTTGTAGAGCCTATTGTGCACAGCTGGAGAGGAATTTTAGGAAATTGAGAGAGGTTTATTTCACCAACATATTTATATAAAATAACATCTTTCACTTTTTACATATCTATTTTGGATTGAGAAATAAAAGGTATCATTGGACCCCAAGTTTGCAGAATTGCTGGAGCAGAATGCACAAAGAAAGGAAATAGTTAGTGACTTGGATTGTTAGGATATTCCGACACATAGGAAATAGTTAAGAATAACTTAGTATAGTGTAGAGTTAGGTAAAGTGTTTTTCTTTACCATGTAAATTTGTAACTTATAATCCGACGGTCACGATTTGTAGTGATTCGACGGTTATCTCTCACCTTGGTATTAACGACACTTGATCTATGGCTTAACACTCGATTGGTCCATTATCTCTATTTAAAGAGCATGGAAGGTCATTTTTCCGGTAACCGTTTATGAGAGAAACATATGTAACTTTTATTTTATATTAATAAATTCCCTGAAGTGGCCGCGTTGGCTCAGGGCGTGGACTGTTTCCCTCTTTGAGGGTTTTAACCACGTGATTATACTGGTGTACTAATTTGTGATCTGTTTGTGAGCAGTGACCTTTGGTTCTTGATCTACGAAACTTACCCTGTAAATTCCTACATGGTATCAGAGCTATTTTGAGGGCCGCGTCCGTTGTTGTTCAAAATCCGAAGCTGGTTTGACTGCATGAGAATGCCGTTTTGTAGATCTACTATTTCTAAACATTTTTGGGCTTGGAGAACTACTCGGTTGTGTCCGGAGCGTCTGTTACAGTGAGGAATGCCTTTCATTTCATGTGAAAAGGTTTCCGGATACCCAAGTTATGTCAGTTTAGATTTGGAGGTATAAAACATCTATTTTGCAGTTATATTTGTTAATAGTTCTACTTACTTTGGTTTTTTTTCCTGTATTAAGGTTTTATTTATTTTCCGGATCTATACCCTCTTCTCTGTGTATGCTCTTTGCTGTGCGCCCCGTGCGATCTCGACAAATCAGAAACAGGAAAAAGGGATTTTTTTGCTACGTATGCTCTTTCCTCGCGTCTTTGTGCGATCTCGGGAAATCATAAATAGTGAAAAAAGTGATAGTTGCCAGTAAGGATAACTGAGAATCTAACATTTTGTCGTAAGGCTTTTCATTTTGTTTCTTTTGCTCGTTTTTTGTGCAGGAAAAGGCTTGCACACCTCCTCCTCCTCCAACAACAACAACAACAACAACAACAACAACAACAATAATAATAATAATCCCCCCTTCCTCCTTTCTAAAATAACATAATCCTTTTACTATCTCACTTGGTGAATGGTTAGTTTATGAGAATAGAGGTCTTGGGTTCAAGTCTCTTTCTCAAGCTTCTTTTGTAAAAAGTATTTGTTCAAAGGGGCAGAATTTTTTTTAAAGAGCCACATTTCATCTCGTTCCCGTAACTATTCAGCATCTACAACTCAGTTTTTTTCAGAAGGCATAACTTCTTCATCTGGAAGCCGTTTTTCGAGAAACGGCCTAATTTTTCGAGAAATTTCCATTGGAGCAGTTAGTTTCAGCTTTTATCAGCTTCAGTTTTAAAAAAAAAATGGAAAGTGCATGCCCGATTATTTTTAACAGCACCAATTATTTTCAATGGCTACCTCACATGGTAGATATACTTAGAAGTAAAGGGCTTTATAGAATATCCATAGGGCTAGAAACTAAACCTTCTAATGATGATAGAGTTTCTAAATGGGAAAATAAACAAGATCAATCACGAGGGTTGATAGGAATGTCCATTGCTCAAGATCTTCGATTTCATATCCTTGACATTGACACCCCTCATGAAGCCCTCGACAAGCTAAATACTATCTTTGGCATTCAAAATCAAATCAGGGCCCATCAGCTTGAAAATGAGTTGCTTACTTTGGAACCCAATAATTTCTCCTCTATTGAAGATTTTTTGTCCAAATTCAAGACCCTTAGAGTTCTTTTAGAAGGTTGTAAGGTCAAAAAGGAAGATGGTAGCCTCATATATTGCATTCTTACTAAGCTTGGCCCTGCATACTCTGTATTTGTTTCCGCCTTCCATTCCACTAAAGAAGCCATCATTTCTTCAGGAACCACCTACAAGAATCCCTCTTTTGATTCCTTTTGTGATTCTTTGATAAGAGAACAAGAAAAAAATTTACACCTTGGTCTTATCACTGCTGGAAACACTTCTAAGAAAGCCTTAGCAGCCCAACATCAATCATATCAAAATAATCCCAAGAATCAGTATCCTAAAAAGTATGGTCCAAAACCAAATAAGGGTTCTAAGCAATTTCAACCACAAACTGAAAAAGTAACTCACCAAAATGATAAGGCATATAAAAACAAAGGAAAGAAGACCGATAGACATTGCAACTTTTGCAATCGTGATGGCCATTTAGAGTCCAAATGTTTTAAGAAGATGGAAGCCTTAGAAGCAGCAATGAAGAAGCACAACATCAATTTGGAGCACTCTTCACCTTGATCTTCGGGCATGGCACTTTCTGCTTGTGGTTGTCAAGCATCAAGATCTGATTATGCATTAAATGTATCTTCTTCTTCTCCTTCTCATGAGTGGCTCATTGATTCTGGAGCTTCTTACCACATGGCTAAAAATAAATCCATGTTTTCTTCTTTAAATGATTGTAACACCAAACATATTTATGTTGGTGATGATAGATATCTTAGTGTTGTAGGATCTGGAACCATTCATCTCGATAATGGTCAGTTTAATGATGTACTATGTGTTCCTACCTTGTCATGCAACCTTCTCTCTGTTTATCAGATAACTCATTCAGGTGAAGGGAAAATAGTAGAATTCTCACCTCATGATGTTGTAATCAAGGACCTCAAAGATCCTAAACATATTTTTGCTACTGGCATTGCTGATGATTCCACAAGGTTGTATAAGTTTGACAACTTTGGGTCCTCATCTCTTCCCTATGTTTTTGTTGCTCATAATGATGATGTGAGCAAACTTTGGCATGAGCGATTTGGTCACTTAAACTATCACTCTCTTCAAACTCTGTGTAAGGAAAATATGGTGACGAGCCTTCCTATGGTATCTTGCCGGGATGGTGTTTGCTCCGGATGTGTACTCGGAAAACATCATCGGGATAGTTTTGACAAACGTGCCTCTTGGCACGATTTAGCCCCTTTGCAGCTTGTGCATAGTGATTTATGTGGTCCACTTCTTGTTGTTTCTTTCTCTGGTTGCAAGTACTTCTTAACCTTCATTGATGATTTTTCCAGACGCACTTGGGTATATTTCTTAAAACTCAAGAGTGAAGTTTTTAACATGTTCTTAGCCTTTAAGGCCTTTGTTGAGAAACAATCTGGACATCAAATTCTTAAGTTAAGATCAGACAATGGCGGAGAATATGTTAACAACAAATTTATCAACTTCTGCACTGAGCATGGCATTCAATTGCAACATAATGTTCCATATACTCCACAACAAAATGGTGTAGCTGAAAGGAAGAATCGCACCTTAAAAGAAATGGCTAATTGTATGCTTCAATCTAAAGGACTTGGTCTCAATTTTTGGGCAGAAGCCATTAACTGTGCAAATTACATAGTAAATCGCAATGCTACTAAGGTTTTAAAGAATATAACTCCAGAAGAAGCTTGGAGCTCAATCAAACCAGATGTAAGTCAATTTCATGTTTTTGGAAGTGATGCTTGGGTTGATATTCCATATGCGAAACATAAAGCCTTAGAAACTAAGAGTGAAAAATGTATTTTTGTTGGATATTCTGAAGATGTCAAAGGATATAGACTTCTTCAACCCAAATCCAAAAATATAATCATTAGAAGATATGTAAATTTTGATGAAAATATATCAGCCTGCGAGCCTAGTTCGGCGGGTGTGCCACCTTTGGCCTGTGAGCCTGATTCGGCATATGTGCCACCTGTGACCTCTCTCTCTCTCTCTTCTATTTTTCATAGCATTCCTTCTAGTTCAGATGATGACAGTAAGGATGAAAACCCTCCTCCAGCTCATGAAATTGTTCCTTATACTCCACCGCTTCCAAGATGGGTCCGCTCTACTCGGGATGCAGCAGGTTCTCTTGCAGGTGACCCTACCGATCGACGACATACACGTTCTCAGTTTGAAAGAGCCTCTTCCTTATTGGCTCAAGTTCCAGAAAAAATTGATCTAGAAACCTTTGAAGAAGCCTCCGGTCATCCAGATTGGGATGAAGCTATGAACTAAGAGTATCGTTCCTTATTGGCAAACAATACTTGGGATCTTGTTGCTCTTCCAAAAGGAAGAAAACTTGTCAGATGCAGATGGGTTTACAAAAAAAAGTTTGGACTAGATGGAAAAGTGGATAGACATAAAGCTCGTCTTGTCGCTAAATGTTTTTCACAAGTTTAAGGCATTGGCTATACTAAAACCTTCTCCCCTGTTGCCAAAATGAATTCTATCCGCCTTGTTCTTTCCTTTGCTGCCTCCTTTAAATGGGAACTCCATCAGATTGATGTTAAATCCGCCTCCTTACATGGAGATTTGCATGAATAAATCTACATGGAACAACCCCCTGGCTTTATCCAAGAAGACGCCAGCCTTGTTTTTCACCTTAGGAAGTCTCTCTATGGTCTCAAACAAGCTCCTTGGGCTTGGTATGCCAAAATGGATAGATTTCTCTTAGATAATGGCTTTTCTAGGTGTCATTCTGACAACACTGTCTACACCAAGAAGGTGGGTAATTCCTTCACCATCCTTGTTCTTTATGTTGATGATCTTATCCTTACTGGTAGTGATCCAAACCATATAAACCATGTGAATTCTAGCCTCAAAAAGAAGTTTTAAATGACAAACTTAGGACACTTGCATTATTTCCTTGGTCTTCAAGTCTTGCAATCCAAGGAAGGCATTACCCTCTCTCAGTCCAAGTATGCCTGTGATCTTCTACACCATTTTCACATGGAAGACTGTAAGCCTGACCCTTCTCCCTTTCAGTCTGGAGTTAAGCTTTCAGTCAACTGTACTACCCCTGAAGTTGATGCTACCTTATACCGTCAACTTTTGGTAAAATTTTGTATCTAACCCGTACCCATCCTGACCTTTCCTATGCCATTGGTCTTGTTGCTTGGTTTATGCACCAACCTCATGAAAGTCACTGGAAAGTAGCTAAAATAATACTTCGATATATTCGAGGTACAGTTCAGTTCAGGATTCATTACAGTGCAGGATCATCTCCCTTGTTGATTTGTTTCACTGATTCTGATTGGGCTGGTGACCCTGATGATCGGAAGTCCACTGCAAGATATGTATTCACTCTTGGTTCAGGACCTATTACTTGGTCTTGTAAGAAACAAAGTGCCATCTCCCTTTCTTCAGAAGAAGCAGAGTATCGTGGTGCAGTTGAAGCCAGCAAGGAAGCCATGTGGCTTCGTTAGATCCTGTCTGAATTTTGTTTTCATCAGTAGCATCCAACTACACTTTGGTGTGATAATCAGAGTGCCATTCAACTATGTAAAGATCCAGTTCAACATCAGTGTATGAAACAAATTGAAATCCACATAAACTTCATCAGAAAGCTCATTCATGATCGTGTTCTTGAAGTGTAGTATTGTCCGACCAATGATCAAGTAGTCGATATCTTTACGAAGGCTCTCACAGAAGCAAAGTTTACCAAACATTGATCCATGCTTGGAGTTCAAGAAAGTTTTCATTAAGGGGGGATAGGCTCTAATGCCTCCTTCCTTCTCTTATTGTGTCACTTTTGTAAATCCTTCAATCCTATCCCAATTTGTTCTTAAGGGGGGATGTTAGGATATTTCGACACATAGGAAATAGGCTCCTTTTGTGTTACCTTTGTAAATCCTTCAATCCTATCCCAAGTTGTTCTTAAGGGGGGATGTTAGGATATTCCGACACATAGGAAATAGTTAATAATAACTTAGTTCACTACTACATTTCGCGGAAATTCCGACACCTGTTTTCGACGCTTTTGACCAAATGTCGGAAATTTTCCCAAATTTTTTCCATCCCGCCCGAAACCGTCGCTATACCGACGTCTATAGAAAAGTGTCGTAATACCGACACTTAGACTAGTGTCGCAATTACGACGTTTAAAGGAAGACGTCGCAATTGCGACACCATGGCCCAAATCGTCGCTATTGAGACGACTCTAAACGTCGCAACGGCGACACAATGTCTAGGTGTCGCCATTGCGACGTTTGGAGGCACCGTCCTAATAGCGACGCCTTTTCCGCCGGCGGTATAGCGACAGTTATTTTCGCGCTACATAAAAATACCAAACTTATATGGGCGCTACATAAAAATTCGAAACTTATATGCGCGCTACATAAAAATGTTTGGTATTTGTCGCAATAGCTACGTTTGATATCACGCGCGCATTCGCTCTCTGCTCTTCCAGAACAGCATTTGCGGTCAGCATTCGAGCTCAGCTCTTGCAGAACAGCATTTGCCCTCGGCATTCGCCCTCAGCGTTCGCCCTCAGCTCTTGCAGAACAGCATTCGTCCTCAGCGTTCGCCCTCAGCTCTTGCAGAACAGCATTCGCCCTCAGCTCTTGCAAAATGGTAAGTTCTTACTGCAGGCCCTTCCTCCTATAGTAGGGTTGACTCTATTTGGGTTTTTTGGTCAATTCCATTGGATTTTGTTAGGCTGTAGGGTTCTCTGTAGATGTCAAGAGTCAAGATTCAATACCCTCTATTATCTTCATCACCCAATACAAGATTTAAATTTTTTCCAAAGAAACGCTTATTAATTTGGCAGCCATTATTTCTCCCTTCTTTAAAAACCCTACATTTAAATGAAAACAAGCATTGCATTTCAACTACAAAAATCTATTAGTGTTCAAATGTACATGTGTGCTACATTAACGTCTGATGTGACGCGCGCATTCGCCCTCCGCTCTTGCAGAACACCATTCGCCCTCAGCATTCGCCCTCGCCCTGCGTGCACGCATTCGCCCTTCGCATTCACCCCGAGCTCTTTCGGTACCGCATTCACCCTCGCCCCCGAGGTACCGAAAGATTCACCCCTGATTCCCCTCGCCCTTTCGTAAGAGCATTCGCCCCGCATCTGCCCCCGCCCCGTGCAACAGCCTTTTCCCCTCGCATTCGCCCTCGCCGTTCGCCCGCCCTCTCTGCAACATTCGCCCCCGCCGTTCGCCCGCCCAACAACATTCGCCCTCAGCTCTTGCAAAAATGGTAAGTTCTTACTGCAGGCTCTTCCTCCTATAGTAGGGTTGACTCTATTTGGGTTTTTTTGGTCAATTCCATTGGATTGTGTTAGGCTGTATGGTTCTCTCTAGATGTCAAGAATCAAGATTCAATACCCTTATTATCTTCATCACCCAATACAAGATTTAAATTTTTCCCAAAGAAACGCTTATTAATTTGGCAGCCATTATTTCTCCCTGCTTTAAAAACCCTACATTTAAATGAAAACAAGCAGTGCATTTCAACTAAAAAAATCTATTAGTGTTCAAATGTACATGTGTGCATCACTTGTGTAGGGTATTCCTTTTCCACTTTCACATTATCCAAGAATGTGTGCAGTATAGTTCATATTTTTTGTGATTTAGATTGCCTTGAAAAAGGAAAGGTAAATTATTTCCCAGGGAAAAAGAAGGTTTTCCATTTTTATAGGTTGCTTGGACTTACGTGGAAAAATTTATGGTATGCCTTTCATATTATGTAGTTTAAATTTGAATTAACAGATTATTCTACATGAAAATATAATTACCTATGTGATGTCCTTCATCACTAATTAAAATTATAGGCTTTCAATTTCCTAGACTCTAACTCATCTGATGCTAAATTCTAGGTTCTCATTGGTGGATCACTCTTCCATTGATTTCCTTTCCCTCCGGATCTTGTCATACTTTAAAAGTCATCAATGATACATATATTATTTCAGGTATCCCAAAAGGCTTTATAGTAGAACATATTGTGAAGTTTTTTTGACACTTGAGGATTCTTTTTAGAACTGCAACACGGTCTATGCTATCGAGTTATATACCAAGCAACTTGTCCTTAATAACCACACCATGAGGTAGGTTCAACCAGTTTGAACTTGTTGGGACATAGCATATGAAGTTGTGTGATGAGTCCATATCACAAGTCTATTATGGTGACAAAAGTGAAGACACGTAATGATAGTTATTATGTTAACATTACTAGAAACATTTTCGAAATTATCCATGCTATCAAGATGTCAAAATTCCGGGCATTAGGTGTCAATACTCGTAGCTAATAGATAATAATAATAATATAAAAAAATCACAACTTTATTCTTGAAATATGATTGTTACACATTGGTAACCTAGTTCATGAGTTACTATCACCCAAAGATTGCAAAACAAACTGAAAATATAAATTAAACCAACATGAGAATCCAACTAAGGGTTTCTCGACAAAATCATGCCATAACCTAGCATTTTGAAACCCAAATTTGAATCCATCATAAGTAATACAATGCAAACTCGGATGGATTTTCAATGCATGTTTGCATGCTACACTTATTCTCTGTCTAGATATCATTTTTTAAATGGAACCATTAGTCAAGCCCACAGTCCTTTTTATGTGAAAAATTTCAGCTCTATTTGAGCTCTCTTTTGCTCCACCACCTCCATAAACCAGTGTTACACGGGGTCTCGCCCCCCCACCTAGGGGTCTAGATTCCTCGCCCCCTCGCGCTCCGGGGTCTTGGGGACTTCTAGGGGATGTTTCCTTCACGCCCCCTCACGTCCCCTCACCGCCCCTTTTAGTTTATGGTTTCGTGTTAAAAGTTGATGTGCCACTTAGCATATTTGAGAATCCAAGTGATTTTGATTCAGATGGTGACATGGTTGATCCTGATATATTCGTGCATAAGTTGGATGCAGAGACTAGTGGGGCATTAACTTGAGCATTTATGCTCATTTATCATTATGATGATATCATTTGATATTCATATGTTATGTTTTATGTTTTATGTTTCAGACATAACTTATTTGCGTTTTAGTTTTATGTTTCAGACTTGAGTTGTAAACTTCAGTTTAAACTCTATTTTGAATCTTGATATAATATGTCATATGATATCTTAAACTTTATTTTCATTGTACATTGTTAGTGGTTACATTAATGATTATATAGTTACAAACTTACAAACTTACATGCATGATTGTATGATGTATGTTTTAACTTTTAACTTTTAAATTTGTTTCAATTATATGATTCATCATTCATCGATTTGTAATTTTATAATTTATGATTTGTCTTTCATGATGCAAGTGTATGATGAATTTATATACATTCCTTGCAAAAATATAGTTACATTTTAAATATTAAATTTTATAATTTTTATGACCCCAACGTCCCCCCACGTTTCCTGAAAATTGGTAGGGAGCTTTTGCATAGGCCGCTCCCGCGCTCCCTCGTCCCCTCGCTCCCACCTCCAGGGGACTTGGTGGAACATTGCCATAAACATATGCAAACATATATCATGATCTTGGAATTCCATTGCATATGTATGTGCCAATGTTCCATAATCTTTCCCCATCATCAATTTAAGAAATTTCCATTGACTATCAAATTATGGAGGGGGGGAACTTTTTGCTGCAACATTTGGCTCAAAATCAGGGACCATCTTCGTATGAGGTGAATGAGAACTATAGATATTTGAAGAAGTAGATTAGTGCCTTTTCCGCTAGCCATGGAGTCATATACAGTCATCCATCACAAAAATTTGTCTTTGTTCATTCTCACCTTGAAAGTTACAAAAAATCATGCCCTAATTGAAACGACACTAAATTTGAAAGATATAATAAAAATGCAAGCTAGAAGTGCCCTATTAATACAAAGGGAAAACCTTCCTACCTACCCTAACCGAGATAAATTTTGATTGAATAGGAAACATGATATTTCCTATGGAGTTGATCCAACAACTTGTTAAATGTATGGGACTAAATCATGCATTTGATTTCCAAGGAAACATGCACATGAAGAGAAAAAGTGCAGAATTAATGGAAAATCCATACATGCCACTTATAAAAACTACACCGAAAGGTCAAAAAATACTTAAGGCCTTAACTTAATTTGAATCCAAAAATGACAAAACAAGATTAGTGAAAACACAAGAGTGGTGTGGGTGAACAACATAAATAAAAAGTGAAGATACCTTTCCCCAAGATGCCTTTGCCACCGTTGTATGAAAACATGTTTTCCTTTCCCTTTATACATGCAAGTGAATGCATTATAGGTATGGTGTTTTCCCAGAATAGGAGAAGCCTACTTAAATATATCATTTGTGGACTGAATGTTTGGGTGCCTTAATGTGCAATGACATGTTTCCAGGACTGAATTCAATGCAAGGCATATTTGAAACTCTAACTCTGTCTTCCGGTGTCTTATTAGAAATTATTTCAGTTTTCATTTGTGTTTTCAAGTTAGATATTGTTTTCAAGTTTTTACATTTATAATTTTATTGCAATGTGGCAGACTGATTAGAGCAGTGCAGGAACAACCCCGAGACGAGATGATCGCGGAAAGAGGCCAGCGGAAGAACATGTAAAGTGCCAGCATTGCTCTATCTTCAGGTATTTTAGTTATTTACATAATTGAAATAATATTAATTTTGTTCAAATATGCAGACACCTAGCCATGGTACGCCCGATGATTCCCTCTTTGAGGAAGAGCTTTTTTCATCCCTATCTCCAGTGTTGTTGTTGCAAAAAAAGGCACGAGATGCAACGTCGGAATTTAATGCTTTGATAGATGCGCCTCAAACACCTGAAATAGAAGAGAGGATACAACATCTTATGAGGCAGCTAAATAGATATCAGGTAATAATAAAAATTCAAAAGGATATTTTTTTTGTTCTGCATGAGATGAATTGTGATAGTTTGATTTTTAATTTTTACATTGATTAAACTAACAAAAAGTTCTTTTGTATGTAGCGTCTTCTGGCATTTGCTGAACCCGGTGTTGGTGGTAGTGGGACACAAGGGCAAGAGATTGCCCAACAACTCTCTCGTACACCTTCTACTCCTTTAGGTGCTAGCCAAGAAACACACCCTGCCCAAGCTGACACCCAGCCAACTGCTGAACGTGTTGGCAATGATGAGGCTGATATGGCCAACTACATTATTGCGTTTCCTGGAGCTACACGTGTCACCTCCACAGGGACCATTAATGGCACGTTGTTGGTGAACGATGAGGGTGTCCCTATAAAGCATGTACAACTCCCAGGTAAATTTTAATATTTTAACTATTTCATGTACTTTATCTAAATCATATTTATCATGATTTTTATTTTTAAATTAATGATAATATCTTCTTTTTCTTTTGGTTTTATTCTGTGTAGGAAACAATGAGTTCTACAGGATTCTGGAGAGCCATGCGTTAGTAATTTTTGGCCCAACCATACGTACAGGGTGGAATTCCCAGAATTCCAACCTGAAAAAATAACTTTTAGATTATCTAGAAGCCCTTTTTGGGGTCGGCACATTTGACAGAACAGCGGTGGCTCGGGTAGCCGGCAAATATTTGAAATATACCATGGACACCTATAGGACGCAATTGCAATTTAACCCTAGATATGAGCGTCCTCTCGCAGTTCCAGAGAGTGAGTGGAGAGCACTCATCCATGACGGAAAAGAGAAAAGGGCAAAGAAAGAAGGAAAAATGCCAACTGAACCCGCAAGGTAAATTACAACTTTAATTCAATAGCTTTAATTTTCTTTATGTCTAAAATAAAAGTGTGCTACGTCATATCTGACTTCAATCTTTTGATGCTAGGTTGCCCGACACCTCAAAGGCAACCAAAGCTAGGATTGAGAAAAAGGGCCATCACAAGCTCGACCAGGGTGGCTACTTGAAATTAGCTGCAAGAATTGTAATTAAGTAGTTAAACATCTTATAATTAATTGTATCGCCTTCCAACGTTTTTGTAATCCTATCAGATATGATTAAAAATACACAATCATATATAATGTAGGGTGATGACTTTGGAACAATAACTACAGAGGAAGATAAAAATATTGCTTTCCGTTTTGGCTATCAAGTTGTAGTTGAACATCGCAGAAGCTTGGGGCAGGTCCCAAGATCTACAATGCCTGATAAGGTAAAACATTAACCTTTCAATATTTTTGTTTTCGTCCATAAATTTAATGTCTAACAACTTTGTTTAAATCAGGGGAGCAACACTACCGACGAGGTAAATAACCCAGCTTTAGAGCCAGATGTAGATGATCCTCTCGTGCAACCTGATCATTGTAGTGGGGACCAGGCCGACAATGCTGCTATCAGTGAGGGCCGTGACGGTAATTAATTTCCACTTATAATTTTTTCTAACTATACCTTGATGGTTGTCCTTATAACGTTTTTTGTTTATATGACAGAGAATGTTTCCCTTGAGGATCTTACCACCAGAGAGGAAGACAGGGCAACAGTCCCAACGGCGACAACTGGTGCACCAGGTAAATAATCTCATTGCAATTTTTTTTATTAATATTACCGAATTAGTTCAATGATATTTAAAAACTGACAATTAAAATTTAATATTATCTGTTTTTGTAGGCGATGCCCCGTCACTGGATGAGACGAGACATCGTGACTACGCAACTAGGTCAGCGGCGACAACTGGTGCACCAGGTAAATAATCTCATTGCAATTTTTTTATTAATATTACCGAACTAGTTCAATGATATTTAAAAACCGACAATTAAAATTTAATATTATCTATTTTTGTAGGCGATGCCCCGTCACTGGATGAGCCCAGACATCGTGAATACGCAACTAGGTCAGCAGTGCGGGTTGAAAGGCACGAAACAGGAGCAGAGTACGATGATATTGATGATGTAATTAGGAGCTTTAAAAATAGGAAGAAGAAAAAGAAAATTTGACAATGTAAAATATTGTATTATTATAAGACAAACGTTACCATACTTGGAACGTTTTTTTGCTTTATATAAAAAACTCATTTATCATACTATTTTTATGTCAAGCATTAATTGCAATGTTTCCTTGCGTACTTTTTGTTGAATTGTTTTTTTACTAGTTATTGAATTTTTTTTTTTATGCTCATGAAAGTAAAAAATGAAATATAGATTGGGTATTGGGGAATTGAGAGTGATGTGAGGGGGGAGGGGCCATAAGAGCTTCCACCTTCACGTGGTTGGCCCTGTTTAGTAGAGAATAATTTATTGGAGCGATTTAATCTTGGAGCAAACCTCCCTCGATCCAGTGTAGCAACAAAAAAGTCACTGTTGACTTAGTTGCTACTCTTTGAGATCGTGGGAGGCTTGTTCCAAGTTCATGCGACTCCAATAAATTGTTCTTGAAACGAAGAGGAGCTTATTCAGGTATGTTTTGACATTTTCAACATATGTTCTAACATTATCATAAGAATGCATCTTAGAGTAAAAAATACCACATCAATTACTTGTATTTATTGTATAGATAATGATGGATTTTGATTGACTTGGCAGTGCAGGTACAAATCCTCTTGCATCATGAGCAATACAACTTGTCAACCAGGGTCATGTCCAGGATATTTTTGCTTGTGCGCTTGACATTTTGTAAGTTCCTGTACAGTTCATAATTCAATATTAAGCTTGTGCACGATTATTATCTAGGTTTTTTGTATGTGTTTTTTCATCTATTTGATTGTAAGCAACTATGCATGTTTCCCGTTGTTCACTATGATTTCTCCCATTACCACTCCCAGGATGAATCCGACTTTATTGTTACATAGGTTACTTTATTGTTACTATGATTTCTCCATTTACGACTTCATAGGTTACATCATGTAAAGTTGTCAATCTCAGGTTGGTGATGAGCTTTAGTTCTCCAGATTTGGGGCTTTTCTGATATTTTCTCCCTCATGTCATTCCCGCATCACCTCGTTGTTTGAGCATGCCAATTGTCTACCACTTGTACCAATTGGCACATGTCAATCTCTGAGTGGTGCCACATTTCACCTATTTTCAGTGAGAGTTTAGGGTTTCTCTAACATAGCTTCAGAAATCCGATTCAGTGCCTGCTTGAATAATGTCACATAATACTTATGGTTTGGATTGATGAGCATGTTCTGAATGGTTGGTTGATTCATAAGAACCACCCATAAATCTCCCTTCCTCTAACACACAGAAAATAAAAATTTCTTTGACAGGAGACAGAGTTTCAATACTTTGAAAACAAACTTCTATTCCCTTCAATAACTCAAAAAAAAACTATTGCACTACTTCCTCACTGAGAGGGATTACAAAATTATGACTGCTACAAAACGCAGTGCATAAAACCAACTCACTGTCTGTTCAAAACAAACATACTCTGTCTCTAAGACACTCTGTTGTGTTTTTCCCTTTCGCACTGCTGTGCATACACACTTAAAAAGTTACACTCAATTTTTCACTTTTTACACACTGCTATGTAATAAAAAATTTACGTACTGTCTATAAAAAAAACTACCAAGCTTTTTCAACCTTTTTATTTTTATATGCCGGAACATATAAAACATATTATAATAAACCCTCTTTTAAAAAAAATAAAATTAAAACTAAATTCTATGGCCCACCTTTCATTTCGCATATGATATATATAACATATGTATATATTAAACTATCAAAACATTAAAGAACCCTTTCCGTCGGACTTCAAAAGTCTGAATAGATTGAATTTCAAACCAAATTCGCGTTCCAAATTGGGATGCTGACGTCTGCCTAATTTTAACTCGAATTCTCAATCCAATGTGCCCTATAAAAAATTCGGGTCCGGTTTTCAGGTTTTCAGATTCCCTTCAATTTCATGCGATCCAATATTAATGCTCCACATGTCCTCCTTTTGAATTTACAAAACCGTCGGGTAAATTTCTGTTTGTTTAATTTCTGGTTGGTGAATTGCGTTAATGCTGGCTGTTGTGTTTAAATACAATCCTGTACAGAAATATGGCTGTGGCCGTCTACAAAAAAAACTTGCAGGAATTTTAAATGCTGAATTAAATTTCTGGATGGCATGCAAGCAACCTCCAAAAAAAATGTTGTTGCTGCATCCGTCCTTCTGCTGCAGCAGTTGAAGTTAAAATTCAACAGCACAGGGTTTAATAAGTGAGGGTGTAAAGGTAACTTTTTGTCGATGGTACCGGATTAAGATCATCTATTCATTTTTGTAGGGTCTTATGGTGTTTGGTTTTTTAGTTTTGGGTTGGGTTTATTGAGTCTAAGATAGTTTTTGAGTGAAAAAATTGCTATCAGGTATTAAAAAAATTTGGTTCTTTTGTCAAAATTTATGAGCTTGTTAGGAAATACAAAACTGACAATGGTTGTATCTTAAATTTGTGGAAAATAATTTGAAATGAAACCTTTTTTTTTAGGTTGTTGCAGCAGGTGCAAACCCCATTCAAATTACTAGGGGCATTGACAAGACAATAAAGGCCCTTGTTCCAGAACTCAAAATTTTGTCAAAGGAGGTAAACGCTTGCCTTTTGAGTAGGCTGGTTTTCCTTTTTGCTGATGGTTTGGTGTATCTAATTGAATTAGTTGCCTAAGGTATTTTTGTTGCAAACTCCTTTTCATTTTTCATACAGTATTGGCCTTGTGGAATACATTTGATTGTGTGGTCTTGTTAGATCTACAACATTTGTAGTTGTTTAGTCTTATGGCCGAGGTGCACTTTTATTATGGAAATAGTTGATGCAATATTGTCATTTAATCCTTACCGCAGGGTAGCATGTTGAGAAGTTTCTTGTGAAACATTTGGTATTCAAAATGACACTTGATCCTATACAGCATCATGCACTTGACTTCAAAATTCATATTCAAAGTGTGCCAGACAATTCTTGCAAAATTTCAAATATTTATGTTGTTTTAAACCATTATCTTTTTCATGTATTGGATGCCGAAAATGTGAAAAAGACTTTGGTATGAAACCAACTGGTGAATAATTTCCAGCAAAACAACCACTTCCAAGACATGATTTAGAAGTAGAACATATGTACCTATGAAGCATAGAAAGATATCCTTGATGCATTGTCAATGTTTGGCTAGGGTTATTTTTGGAGAAAATAACTCCTTATTCCTAGAATAGTGATCTTCAATACAAGTAAATGCCAGAGAAGAGAGATCATCGTGTGACGCAACAAAACTGAAATTGGACCCCCAAGGAGAGCTGGTGTGTCTACAATCGCCGTGTCAGCATTTTCCCTTGGTGTACCCCGTTCTTTTCCTCCAGCCTGAGTCTTAATTGACTTCTTCTTTCTTCGGGTTTATTTATCAAATTCGTAGAATTTGATAAATAAATACTATCCACAATGGCTGGACTTTAATTTATATTCCCGACTTTATATTATCTCCAATCCTTATAACCAATGTTTAACTTTCAACACTTTGTATTTATACTCCACGTTTCTTTTTAAATAAATAACTTGTAGTGAACTTTCGGCTCTATATTTCACCACCCAACCTTACAACAATCACCCTCCAGACTTATGCTAATTATCCACCAATCGTTTAATTAAACAATTTCATTATACTCCGGCCCCACCTATATATATCAATAACCAATCAAACACTCGTATCGTACCTGGCTATCCTCCGCACACCTTAGTTAACCTTCGGGCAAGTTCAACGTGCGACCATCGTCCGATGGCCCTTCTCCAAATCAACGACTCTTGGCAATTTCGCTCGGCTTCCAACGTCGGGCTTTAACGTGCGATGGCGTGGGTTAAACGGTTGTTTGCTGGGGTCACTTCGCCACGTGTCGCATTCCCTATGGAATCGCTCGCGAATAGGAAATACCGCCTACTCCGCAAAAGCGGTGCGATATGGGCAACCAACTTTTGTGATTCCGCTCGTGGTTTTGGTAGAGGGCTTGACCACGGGTGCATGTCTGGTTCCGCTATCCTTTTGTTTGTTAACTCATGTCCAATCCTCGGGTCAGGTTCCGAAAGCACAACAATTTTGTCTCTTTATTAAGCGGGATTTTAATATGTGTATTATCACAGAAAACCAACACAAATTTTATAAGAGAATTGTTCAAAAGTCGAGCCCGCCGGACTTCAAACGGCGATAAACCATAATTCAAACCAAATTCGCGTTCCAAAATAGCCTGCTGACGTCGGCCAATTTTGTGACGCGAATTTCTTATCAAATTCTCCCTAATAATTTACGGGTCCGGATTTCCACTGCGCGAGCGGCCCAAACAAAGATCCGCTCCAATCAATTTTTGCCACGTGTCCTCAATAAAAACTTGCCCTGCTCCCGGCTGCGGGTGCATTCGATGGCGTTTAAGGTGATGGGACATGGATATGGCGATTTCATATCATTCGCATTAACATTTAACGATGTTCAATTAAGTTTTCACATCAAATCTAGATTAATTAATTTTTAACACTGTTCAAGATCGGACCTCCACTCCTCTGAGTGATTCCGCACGCTCCAATTTGATCCGGCCTTCGGCTCTCATTATTAATGATCAGAGATTCATTATGACGGCCGTCCTTTGATTGCATTGCAGACGGGTCGACATAAAAAATGGCGTTTAGCCATGGTTTTTCAGACAAGCCGGTTGCTAGATTACACTGTCTGGTAACTGCGATGATAAGGAGAAGTGGCCAGCGGAACTTCTGCCTAGACTTTGCTGCATATTTCCATTTCTCTCGGTTCTGTACTCTCTGTCTGTCTTCCTCTGTTAATTGGAATTCTACTTCTTCGTCTCTTGTGCCCACTGCGATTGCACCCATGCCTCGCGTGCGTCATAGGATGCGTTGCCGCAGGGGGAGCACTAGAGGTCAATCCCGGCGCGCTCCCTCCAGCACCTCAACAGAGGCCAGTTCACCTTCTCCCACGACGCGCACTGCGCAATTTTCCTTTGATTGCACTCTCAACCGCCCGCGAATCACAGCTGTAGTCACTGTGGTCTTCCGCGAGGAGGCCCAAACGCAGGAAGAATGCACCCGTCCGGCGGGTCTGAGCGGGTTTTAATTTGTTTTTCCTGCTTAGCAGGCCCAGTTAATTGGGCTTCTTTTAGTTTATTTTACTGTGCTGGACCTTTAAGTAATATTTTTGAATTCTGTAAATTAAACGTTCAAGACTGGTTTCCCCGTATGAGGGCAGTCTTCTTAATTTTTTGATTTTTTGATGGCAAATTTGCCATGAGTATGGCCAGGCAATGTTTTTGACTTCGGTGTAATTTTATTCGCAATGTTAATAGATTAAATTTACTTTGAATTCTCACATGATTAGCATTTTTCTTGATCTGTTCAAGGATTTTGGGTACTTTAATTTGTATTTGGAACAATGGACGTCGGTACTCTATCTCTTGCTTTACTGTTCTACATACTACTATTTCACTTTCTTATAGATGCCTCGGGAATATTTGAATGCTTTCTCAGATTGTCGATAATCTCCATGTGGACCGTTACTGGATTTTATATCATGTCCCTGTATGTGACATGGGGTATTTTTCTATCATTGTCTGGGGTGGGACTTCCACTTTTCTGGATGGATATTTGGGTTCCAATCTTCAGATGTGAAAATGTAATGACTTCATGGACTTTTTTACTTCATATAATATATTCAAAATAGCATTTTTTCTCTTCTGAAAAAAAAATGATTAATGTTTATCATTCTGCCTTCAAAACTAGCGATGCGGGTCTATGTTGCTGGTTTATTGATATGGTCCGATGGTCTTTTTATATTTTGGACATATCACACTCCTCACATGATTAGCGTTTTTCTCTGTTCAAGGATTTTGGGTACTTTAATTTGTATTTGGAACAATGGAGGTCGGTACTCTATCTGTTGCTTTACTATTCTACATAATGCTATTTCACTTTCTTATAGATGCCTCGGGCATATTTGGATGCTTTCTCAGATTGTCGATAATCTCCATGTGGACCGTTACTGGGTTTTATATCATGTCCCTGTATGTGACATGGGGTATTTTTCTATCATTGTCTGGGGTGGGACTTCCACTTTTCTCGATGGATATTTGGGTTCCAATCTTCAGATGTGAAAATGTAATGACTTCATGGACTGTTTTACTTCATATAATATATTCAAAACAACGTCTTTTCTCTTGTGAAAAAAAAATGATTAATGTTTATCACTCTGCCTTCAAAACTAGCGATGCTGGTCTATGTTGCTGGTTTATTGATATGGTCCGATAGTCTTTTTATATTTTGGACATATAACACTCCTCACATGATTAGCGTTTTTCTCTGTTGCAAGATTTTGGGTACTTTAATTTGTATTTGGAACAATGGACGTCGGTACTCTATCTGTTGCTTTACTATTCTACATACTGCTATTTCACTTTCTTATAGATGCCTCGGGCATATTTGGATGCTTTCTCAGATTGTCGATAATCTCCATGTGGACCGTTACTGGGTTTTATATCAAGTCCCTGTATGTGACATGGGGTATTTTTCTATCATTGTCTGGGGTGGGACTTCCACTTTTCTGGATGGATATTTGGGTTCCAATCTTCAGATGTGAAAATGTAATGACTTCATGGACTATTTTACATCATATAATATATTCAAAACAACGTTTTTTCTCTTGTGAAAAAAAAATGATTAATGTTTATCACTCTGCCTTCAAAACTAGCGATGCTGGTCTATGTTGCTGGTTTATTGATATGGTCCGATGGTCTTTTTATATTTTGGACATATCACACTCCTCACATGATTATGATTAGCGTTTTTCTCTGTTGCAGGGTTTTGGGTACTTTAATTTGTATTTGGAACAATGGACGTCGGTACTCTATCTGTTGCTTTACTATTCTACATACTGCTATTTCTCTTTCATGGAATGTTTTACTTCATATAATATCTTCACTTTCATGGACTGTTTTACTTCACTGTTGTAGGGTCTTGGGTACTTTAATTTGTATTTGGAACAATGGACGTCGGTACTCTTATCTGTTGCTTTACTATTCTACATACTGCTATTTCACTTTCATGGACTGTTTTACTTCACTGTTGTAGGGTTTTGGGTACTTTAATTTGTATTTGGAACAATGGACGTCGGTACTCTATCTGTTGCTTTACTATTCTACATACCGCTATTTCACTTTCATGGACTGTTTTACTTCATATAATATCTTCACTTTCATGGACTGTTTTACTTCATATAATATCTTCACTTTCATGGACTGTTTTACTTCATATAATATCTTCACTTTCATGGACTGTTTTACTTCACTATTGCAGGGTTTTGGGTACTTTAATTTATATTTGGAACAATGGACGTCGGTACTCTATCTGTTGCTTTACTATTCTACATACTGCTATTTCACTTTCATGGACTGTTTTACTTCATATAATATCTTCAAAACAGCGTTTCTCGTCTTTTAAAATTTTAATTTTTTTTTTAAAAATTGAACCCTCCGTCGGTCTACCGACGCCTTGTAGACGTCGGAACTGCAACAATCTAGAAACATCGGACGAGAGACAGTATGAAAACTTCGGAAGCGCGACGTGTAAAACGTCGAAACTGCGACAATCCAGAAACGTCGGACGAGAGACAGTATGAAAACGTCGGAAGCGCGACGTGTTAAACGTCGGAACTGCGACAACCCAGAAACGTCGGAAGAGAGACAGTATGAAAACGTCGGAAGAGCGACGTTCCAAACGTCGGACCACATATCGTCGGAATTACGAAATCTTCCAGACGTCGCAAGAGTGACGTCCAAAACGTCGGACCAAGTTTAGTCGGAATTGCGACAGTTTACAAGCGTCGGAAGAGCGACGCCAAAACGTCGGACCACGTTTAGTCGGAACTGCGACGGTTAATGAGCGTCGGAAGAACCACGTTTAAAACGTCGGAGCCGCGATGGTTTGTGAGACGTCGGAAGAGTGACGGCTGTTCGGAACGTCGGAATAAGTGTCGATAGTGCGACACTTTTTACTTGCGTCGGAACGGCGACGGCAGGAGAAACCACGGTTTGTCCGCCCTTGAACTGTCGCTCTTGCGACGAATATGTGTCGGAATAGCGACGAATATGTGTCGGAATTTCCGCCAAATTCTCTAGTGGTTTAGTGTAGAGTTAGGTAAAGTGTGTTTCTTTACCATGTACATTTGTAACTTATAATCCGACGGTCACGATTTGTAGTGATCTGACAGTTATCTCTCACCTCGATATTAACGACACTTGATCCGTGGCTTAACACCCGATTGGTCCATGATCTCTATTTAAAGAGCATGGAGGGTCATTTTTCTGGTAACCGTTTATGAGAGAAACATATGTAATTTTTCTTTTATATTAATAAATTCCTTGAAGTGGCCGCGTTGGCTTAGGGCGTGGACTGTTTCCTTCTTTGAGGGTTTTAACCATGTGATTATACTGGTGTACTTATTTGTGATATATTTGTGAGCGGTGACCTTTGGTTCTTGATCTACGGAACTTACCCTGTAAATTCCTACATGGATGCCTCATCATCAACTAAGAGTTGGATCAAATTCGAATTCTCCTCTTTTTCATCACCTATCCATAAAAAATAGTGACAAATAGATGCATTAGTTTTGAGTGTCCTTTAATTAAGTTCTATTTATGTAAAACAGTTGGAGATATTTGTAAAACAATCTTGATATTTTTTCAAGATATTCTAGTTTAGAATTTTTATAAATACTTCACTTTGTGAAGTGTTTAGTGTGAAATAAAATTGTTGAGAACATTATAGACAATTTTGCTGGTACATTGGAGGCTCACATGTGTTGATTTCAAAGCAGCAGTCTAGACAATTGCCAATTGGACTTCATAATTTAGGATTCATGCGATAATTTGAAGAGTAAAGTGCATCTATCTTGTCATTGTTTATTTTCTAAGTTCCATTCATTTCATATATGTTGTTCAAGCTTAATAATTAAGTAGGAGTATTAATTCAGGACTAGTGTTAGAACTCCCTGTCTTAACTACTTAATCATTTAAATGTTTTCTGCTGATTTCTGGATTTAGGATTTAGGAATTCTTAATTGCTCCTAGTCCCGTTTGACCCCTGCCTCCTTCCTCTTTTTCCGGATCAAAGGATCCTTGATTGCCCTTTATCCCGAAGCAAGCCATCTCATCAAAAAAATCTATCCAAATCTCTGAGGGTTATCTACCTTTCCCTGAATACATTAGCATCCTCTTGGCCTTGCCTTCTAGTGCTGCTTCCTAGACTTTGACTCCATAGCCCAATGGACTAGTAGATCCCTCTTTAATTTGTCTTCAATTAATCTTATTTTCCACCAAACATTCAAAACTAAAACCAAATTGAACTATAATAAATAGCCTAAAATATCAAACAAAAACAAAGTTAAATCATAAAGAGAGAGCCCTCTCTGAAATCTAGGAAGGCTAGATCTTAGATTCCCAAAGCAGGTTTGTGGTTACCCCTAATTTTCTTAAAAATAAAAAAATCCAAGAGCCCACAATATTTAGAAATTACTAGGGTGATAACATACTGGCGACCATTCTGGGGAAGACTAACCTTTTTCTTCAGAAATATTTTACAGGTCCAGATCTGATCTATGATGGTGGACAGTGATCAGACACACAACGGTTAAAATCATCCACCTGGAGACTCCACATCAATTTCAAAATCAAGACTCCACTGGAGGAATGAACCTAGAAGAACAATATGGAAAGATCAGGCTTTCAACTTGGATCTTAATCCAAGACATTATGTTCTTTCTCGTTAAGAATATTTTTCAATATATATTGTGTTTTATATAAGGATCTAACTTGGTTTTACATATACAGTGACCTTTCATTATGGCTAATTTTCAAGATGATCCAAGAATAAAATGAAGATATGCTCCCATGAGCAGAGATCACATACCTGGATTTCCACATAAACTACCAAAGGTAAATTGGGGTAAAAATCTTCCCATGTTTCAAGATGAGAATATTGATGATCCTTTGTTACATCTCATTAAATTTCATATACACTCATCGAGATTGAAGGGTGATTGGCATGAGGATTTCCTCATGAAAATATTCATGGCAACCTTAGAAGGAAAATCAAGGGAATGGTACGAAGCTCTCAAACCTGCTAGTTTATTTTCTCTAAAAGATTTTCATAAGGTATTTTATGAGCATTACAAAGAAGATTTTCCATCTTTATCATTAGCTGAAAATTGTTGTGATCAAGCTGAAGATCTCATACATTACCTTAAAAATATTGATGAATATTTTGGAAATTGGCATCCTGAAGATTTATTAGAAGAAGTCCATAAATTTCATTCTCAATTTAAATGTCATAATAATCAAGAGGAGTTAAACAAAGATGAAATAGATCAGGAAATGAATCAAGATCCACAAAGCCCCTCTGTGATAACAAATGATGTTTCATTTAATGTTTTGAATGAATTTAAAGAAAATATTCAACCTCATGATAAATTTTTAGATAAGAGAAAAAAAAATTGTTATTCAAATCTAATAATTCAGAGATTCCCACCCCCCCTCACCGAAGAAGAAATCAATTTGCTTCTAAACATGCAACCATCCTCAAAATATTTACATAATGAAGAAATTGTTTCTACTTATTCTAATGTTGATGAATGTACTAAAGTTTTTATCCATGAAGAGACAGAAGAACAGGTTGATGCTCATGTTATTCTACCTTCCCAAAAAGGCCCATTGCTTGATAACACTCCTATTGAGCAAAATAATGGCTTTCAAATAGAATGCAACCAATCTAATCAAGATATATTAGGATTGTTGGAAGAGAAATCTGCTGATCTAATGTTTATGATTGATGACATTCCTTCTTCTGAAGATTTTCCTAATTATGAACAGTATGATGATAATTATGTTCTCCAAATTCAAGCTAATTTCACAGAACAATCACTAGCTATTTTGAGGGATGAGATATTAGAATTTCAACTTGATGAGGATTTTATAAGAGCTATCTTTCTTATTTTTAAATTAAGAAAATATTCTCCTCAACATAAAAAATGTGTTCTTAAGATAATTTCTGAAAATTATGAAAATTAAATCAAACTTTTGCATTCTCAAATATAGTCATATAATTTCTGAGATCCTAAAGAATTCTTGGAAAATCTTCCTTCTCCAAAGCAAGAGGAAATTGTACTATCTTTTGACTTGCAGATTGAGGATGATTATTCTTTTAAACACAAGACTGAAGAAATATTTTCATGGTTTAATATTTAGAATACAACTGAACAAATAGCCATTGAAGGCCTAGAAACACAAATCATACATTATGCTTTTAATGATCCTATAGAAAATTATAGGGAGAATATTTTTAGCTCAAATCTGCAAACATGTTTTATCTATGAGGATCGAATATATCAACAATTGCCATTTCACATCATATCATTGATTATGAAGACACATGATCAAGTTATACTTCCAAGTTTGATCACAAGCAGTCAGATTATCCATTCATTTCTACAGCTACTTGGCTGGCTTCATTGGCATTTTTGTATTACCCGGTTCAACAAAATTAACAGTAGATTAGAGTAGGTAGATGAATTCAAATAAGCTCAAAGCTCTGAGCGTTTTTTTCAGTATTCAGTTTTCAGCTAGTTTTGAAATAATTCATTAAGATTTAAATCCAAAGAGAAGGTCCTAAAGATATTTAAGATCTATCAATTTGGTTTGAGAATTGCAATATGTTCTTTTAGTTTCAGGTCAGATTTCAGTTTGTAGAAAAAGGACTAAATTCAGTTCAAGAGTTTCAGATACAGAGATTTTATAACAAAGAAAATTCATTTTGGGATTGGCTCAAAGGATCAGGCTACTAGTCGACGGTGTTCTTGACATCTCACAAGGAGATGCCATCCCCATGTGGAGCCGCTGTTAGGGTCCTATAAATATAGGATTCATGATTTTGAATTGAATTATGATAGTCTTGTAAATATGTACATACTTTTCTTTCTGCAAGTTTTTTTCCCATATTTTGTGTAAAAAAAAAAAAGAAAAAAGCAAAAAGAGGGTAAAGTCCTAGAAGAAAGATAAAAGGACTTAGAAAAAATAATATACCCCAAATAAAAAAGAAATAAAACATGAAAGTGTGCAAGTCCAAATGCCACTACATTTTACTTTGTTACTGATTATTATGGCAGAGTATCAATAAATTCCATAATCCATGATGAGTTGAATTGCTTAATCTTGACTTGTCATGTTTCAATTTTATTGTTGTAGAATAGTGAATAAATATTAGTCAGACAGTTTAATCCTGACTAGTTACTAGAGAGGTGGAGAATAAAGAGGACTTCATCAGTTTAATCTGAGCCCTCGGATGATACAAGGTATATTTAGATAAGTTTTTATTGCTTTCAAAAGAATAAAATGTTCAACGTTGCTAGCTCAAATGCACCTGCAAAATGGAAGAAAAAAATGTTAGATTAAAAGTTGGGTAGGTAGAAAGTGGGAGAATCATGTAAATACTTTTCACCAGGAAAAATCACTAATTTCCCATCCCCTATAGTTATTCTGCATTCTAGACTTTCAGTCAAAGAGGCTCAGAGCATTTCTCTGACTTCTGTTGGGACCGGACCCAAGGCTCAATGACTGATAAGTTAAAAAGCGTTGAATTACTATTTTTAAATCCCTGATTATCATCTTTTACCCTACATTAATCTATTACACTTTAATTTCATAAGTAAAGACCTTTTACTTAATGAAAAATAAAATCCCCTTTTGGCTAATTTCCTTCATTCATAAAAGCATAAAAACCCTCCAAAAATATTATATTCTAGGTCAAAGTGGTCAAATTTTAAATGATAAAGTTTGGCTTTCACATTATCACTTTACTTAGTCATATAATTATATTTTGGTGTTTTTTCATTGTCCTTAGTCATATTAAATTTTAATTTATTTATTAAATCCCTATAAATAAACCTTATCCTATTATTATAATCCCTTTGATCTAATTATCCCAAAAAACCCACTATTATAAGATTTTTGACCAAAGTTAAATATCCACATGTTAAATTAAAAACCCAAAAAATACCCCCTTTGGTCTAAAACTAACCATATTCAAATATCCCGCCCCTTAGTTGCTAAACCATTCACAAGGTTTAAAATACTATATAATATATTTACCATCCTTACAAACTTAACCCGAGGTTAAAGTATAAGCCTTTTTCCCTTTCCCGTTATGTAAAACCTTATGTTTTATATTACATTAAACCCTGGTTAACCCGCCTCACGCGCATTCCTCATAATCCGATAAACTCACCATGTATATAAACTCTTTTTATATACATAAACCACCCTTTAAACCCATTTTTAACCATATGTATTAGCCTTGCATATATATAACCATTTGGGACATAAAACTTTGGTTATAATGCGCATGATATGAAAGTTTTATTACACTATCAATCGCCCGACGCGTAGAAATTACCCCCGCCCCACCATAAATTTCCAACCGCAGCTTCCAAGCAATCTCGACCATTCTCTCCCTTCTCGATGATCCAACGGTGCAGGATCTATCGCGCCCGGAAACCAATCGCCCAGCCGCAGCCCAAATGAACGCGAAATAAGTGGTTTTTACTATTCACCCTCCTGCAGTGTGGCGCGATTTCATTTCATCGCGTTCGTTTGGAGGAAAACCACTTACCACCAGAGACCAATGCGAAAACAACTTCCGGTTTTCGCATTCGAAATCTGAAAACAACCTCCCGCCTACGATTTTACTTGCATTAATGACATGTTTTAAAGATTTGTGCATAAGAGGTTAAAACCTTTGTTTATGAATCTTATTGTTATTATTTGCCTCCCAAATGTTAAAAGAACTCCGCTTTTCCCTTGAAAGCTTTCCAAGACCCGATTTTAAACCTCTGTCAGTCTATTTTATGCATGAAAGCTCAGATTTCACAGCAAATACCCTAATTTGAATATCAGAAAGGCTTTCTCAGCTCCAAAAAATTAAAATAAAGCTAAAATTCGACTATGGAAGCATCTCCAAAACCCGTCCAACTATCAAAATACCTACAGTTCAGGTATTCTTCGACTATTTAAGCCTGAAAATCTGAAATTGAAGTCCTTCTCACTAAAATACACCTGAAAAAGAGAAATTGACTGTATAAATTTGCCCTAAAACGCTCAAAATCAAGGCAAACTCTGTCAAAATTTCCCCAGAAACTGTTATTGTCTCAGAAACCTCTTTTTAAAGCTGAATCCTCAGTTTTAATTCCTATAAATCACTTCCACGGCTTGAAATTGAAGTCCTTTTCACTAAAATACACCTGAAAAAGAGAAATTGACTGTATAAATTTGCCCTAAAATGCTCAAAATCACGGCAAACTCTGTCAAAATTTCCCCAGAAACTGTTATTGTCTCAGAAACCTCTTTTTTAAGCTGAATCCTCAGTTTTAATTCCTAAAAATCCCTTTTTTCAGTCCTATCCATTCAGAAAACCTGTGCTTTCTGTCTTAAACTGTTCCTCAGATCCCAGATTCTTAAATTGTCAAAGATTTTTTTAAATTTCCTTTGTTTTTACAAATTCAACTACTGCAAATAGTATAATCTTGCTTTAGTTGTCTAAAAATGCCTAAAAAACAGAGTTAAACCTCCACAAGAAGATCTCATTCCACAGGTCTTTCCAAAAGCCTTCAATAACCTCCCTGTAGACCTGTATTTCATTAACAAATTTTTGGATTTTTGCAGGTTATTATCAGAATATGGATTTGGACCAACAGTTTCAATATTAGTTGACAAAATTGTTTGCTCCAAATTCTCAGATTTTAATTCAAAAGCTTCATTCAACAAACAGTTTGTATACAAAGAAAAAATAAAATCAAGTCAGAGAGAGATCAGAATGATGAAATTTTCACAGTGAATGGTAAAAGTGAAATCATAATTCACAATGACACTGAAAACATAACAGTCAAAGAGTATCAGTGGTTAAAGTGTATCAGGTAAAAGTCAGAGTGAAAGTTAAAACAAAGTTACAGAGAAGTCAAAGGTAAATAGTAAAAGTAAATACAGAGGTAGTAAATGGTAAAAAGAGATGAAAATACTTTCACCAACAATGAATTTTATCCAAAGTGAAAGTAAAACAGTTAAAAGAACAAAAAGGTGAAAAGATGAAAACATAATAAGAAGGAACATTTTTTTTCAGAAATTTCATGTTTAAGTCATTGTTTTGCAGAAACTATTGTGACCATCCAAGATGAATTTTGAAAAACTGAAGGAGGTTTATATTCTTAAGGTCTTCTAATACAAAAATCTCTCTCAATTTTCTAACAACCATTGTGGATTTGGAAATATTAAACAATATTTGAAAGCTCTCTTTGCAGAAAATTCTTGTTAAGTCATAATTTTACAGAGATGATTGTGGCCAATCAGAAATACATCATAAAATACTGAAGGAGGTTGTTGTTCCTAAGAGAACCATATACAAAAACCTATCTCACTTTTTTGACATGTATTACATAATGAGAGATACATGTGCATCTCTACAACCTAGTTTTCAGACTCTGTAAAACTCTATTTTACACATCTTGTTGCAAAGCATATTGTGCATAGCTGGAGAGGAATTTTAGGGAACTGAAAGAGGTGTATTTCACCAACATATTTATCTACAATAACCTCTTTCACTTTTTACATATCGATTTCGGATTGAGAAATACAAAGGTATTATTGGACCCCAAGTTTGCATAATTGCTGGAGCAGAATGCATAAAGAAAGGAAACAGTTAGTGACCTTGATGCCTCATCATCAACTCAGAGTTGGATAAAATTCGAATTATCCTCTTCGTCATCACCTATCCATAAAAAATATTTCCAAATAGATGCATTATTTTTTAGTGTCCTTTAATTAAGTTCTATTTATGTAAAATAGTTGGAGATATTTGTAAAACAATATTGATATTTTTTCAAGATATTCTAGTTTAGAATTTGTATAAATACTTCACTTTGTGAAGTGTTTAGTGTGGAATAAAATTTCTGAGAACATTATAGACAATTTTTCTAGTACGTTGGAGGCTCACATGTGTTGATTTCAAAGCAGCAGTCTAGACAATTTCCAATTGGACTTCATAATTCAGGATTCATGCGATAATTTGAAGAGTAAAGTGCATCTATCTTGTCATTGTTTTCTTTCTAAGTTCCATTCATTTCATATATGTTGTTCAAACTTAATGATTAAGTAGGAGTATTACTTCAGGACTAGTGTTAGAACTCCCTGTCTTAACTACTTAATCATTTAAATGTTTTCTGCTAATTTCTGGATTTAGGAATTCTTAATTGATCCTAGTCCCGTTTGACCCCTACCTCGTTTCTCTTTTTCCAAATCAAAGGATCCTTCATTTCCCTTTATCCCAAAGCAAGATATCTCATCAAAACACTCTATCCAAATCTCTGAGGGTTATCTACCTTTCCCTAAATACATTAGCATCCTCTTGGCCTTGCCTTCTAGTGCTGCTTGCTAGACTTTGACTGCATAGCCCAATGGACTAGTAGATCCCTCTTTAATTTGTCTTCAAGTAATCTTATTTTCCACCAAAAATTCAAAACTAAAACCAAATTGAACTATAATAACTAGCCTAAAATATCAAACAAAAACAAAGTTAAATCATAAAGAGAGAGCCCTCTCTGAAATCTAGGAAGGCTAGGTCCTAGATTCCCAAAGTAGGTTTGTGGTTACCCCTAGTTTTCTTAAAACTGAAAAAATCCAAGAGCCCACAATCTTTAGAAATTACTAGGGTGATAACACAGTGCGTGGTTTAAATATTAATTTTGTTCTTGCTTAATAATTCAGGTTTACTTCATTGAATATTCAAAGTGTGAATGGATCTGTTGTGTGGAAGTCAAATTGAATTTATTTATTTCCTGCAATTTCTTTCCTGGTTTGCTTTCGCTTAGATCGTGCAAAGAGATCATTCCTGCACCAGTGCATGTAGGATCCTGCACTCTCGTTTTCTAGTTTATTTACAACAAGTGTTTTATTCTTTTTCTTTCATAAAATTTAATCTATTCATGCAAGTAAATGTTTACTATCAGAAAGAAGCATTCATAATATTAAAAGTCGAACTCTTGAAGATTAAGAACGACTTCGTGAAATGGAAAATAATGTTGTTGCAACATCTTAATTCATATCCACATCTCGTGATTTAAGAAGAAGGATTAAAAGTAATCTGGAATATTACGAGTTAGATATGGTCGCTTGCAAAACCCCTTTGACTAAAGAAGGTCTGCTTTAACTTTTAAAGGTTGTTTTCTCTTAAATTTAATTTATATACAAGGTTTAGTTGATTGAAGCATTCTTTTTCATGTGTAAGTCATTTCAGAATTCTACTTGCATTTTGCAATTCTTTTTATAGTTAACTCACCTTTTGTTTTTCGAAAGTAAATTGGAAAACTTGGTGTAGGAAGCTCTATTCTGATACAAGAACCAGTGTCTTGTTACGGGAACAAAACGCTTCAAACCTTGAGGCTTAGAGCCCCTACATGAAGACATAAGTCTTCAGTACAAGTGTAAAATATACTTCTCACATAAAGTTTCGTGCCTGTACTAGTGCAAGAAGATTGCAAGAGTACAGGAATGATCGATTATTGTGAGAAGGAAAATCATTTAGAAGGAAGACACTTTCAAGGGCCAACTTGATAAACTGCCATTACCTATACTAAGGATAAACATATAATTTTACTTTAGCAGCTAAGATTATTTACAACAGTGTGAAATTTCCTTTATTTGATTTCTTCGCAAATGCATTCTTTTACATTCCAACACTAGAATTGATTTGGTGTCAATTTCCTTTGAGATCATTCTCTATTTGATTCTGCAATATTTTAAATGAGAAGTGGAAATAGAAATAATAAAATTTCATATCACTTCTGGCATTATCTATTCTTCGTCTCTAATTTTACGAAACCCTGGGTTGACAATTAAGTGTTGAAAGAGTTTTCTTAAGTGAAATTCCTGCACCCAAAATTTTGGTGTCGTTCTCGGGGAGGCAATTTGAATTGGTAGGAATTTTTCGTTTTTGCAATAGGGGTAAGTCTACTATTATTTTTATGTAGTGTGCTTCTATTGATTGAAGGAATTTTTAGGTGTTGAGTTACTTTTTCATTGCAGCATTTTATTGAATTTTTGTTTTGTCATTTTTTGAATTGAATGCCTTAAAGAGGTAGGGGTCCGAAGCCCACTAAGGGTCGAGGAAATACTGGTAAATCTGAAAAAAAAAATTCTCATATTGGGCCATCTTTTGTAGGCATGAAGTCCAAACAAGCCCAGACTCATCACGTAGGAACTGTTCACTTGGATTTTGACAATAGTAGTCCAGGAGTGACACAGCCCACGAAGGGGAAGAAGGAGACTATCATAACCCATAGTCAACCTTCCCAGCCTGTTGAGAGTAGTTCGATTGGAGGAACAACAATGGCAGATCACGAGGATCATGCCAAGGGATCTGGAAAAAATTAGGTAAATGAGGAACAATCCACTTTTGGATTCCCAATTGTGGATCTGGATGTAACTGTAGAAATGAAGAATATACCACCATCAACTCTTCCTCATTTCTATGGTAAGGTACACGAAGACCCAGACTCTTTCTTATTTGAGTTCAATATTTTGTGTAGAAGCTATGATTATTCATTTGATGCTCCGAAATTAAAGTTGTTTCTCGCAACTCTCCAGGATGCAACTTTATGCTGGTTCATGGGACTGGGGGGGAACACTATATCTTCTTGGGAACAAATGAAGAGAGTGTTCTTGTCGAAATATCAGGAGTATTGTAAAACGAGAGATATTCAAGATGAAATCATTACTATTGTGTAAAATGATGATGAGACTCTAGAGGACTACTTAGAGATATTCTTGTATATCCTTAAAGGTCAAAACACAATTTTGATCTAAGTACCATTAGAATCTTGTTCTTACGGGGGCTTACTAATGATGCTAGAAATAATTTGAATTTTTTAGGACAAGGGGATATTGCCCATAAATACTTTGATCAAATTTGTGACTTGTGCAGGAAATTATCTAGGAACCAATATAGATCTGGTAAAGGAATTCGAAACAGAAATAATAAAACTGAATCTACTGATGCTATGATTGTCAGATTGGAAAAAAAATGGACAATATGAAAATTGAAATAATGAATATTGTTAGCGAACAAATAGATTGTTTAAAATTCTAGCAAAAACTTGTAGAAGAACAAGAGTCATTGTCTATTTTTTGTCCAAAATGTAGGAAAAAACATCTTTTAAGAGAATGTCCTCTTGATATTAAAGGAACTAATAAATGTGAAATTTGTGCAGAGAACCATGCCACGGAAAAATGTCCCTCCATACCTGGGTTGAAAGCTGTATTTGAAGGTGTTGGAAAAAGGGGGGGGGGGGGGGGGGGGTGAATCAGTATTTAGGATTTACTCAGATATTTTTACTTTTTCATTCTTTAATAACGCATACGCTACTTCACTGAACCAGACTCGCGTATATACGCGGATACCCTTTACTGAACTCACGTATGCACAGAGATATTAATAAACAATCAATTCTTCACTTAGATCCTTGCATGTATTCATTCATCAGATGTTTATATAGAAGTAGACATGTGCAGTAATAACAGAATGAAACATCACACAAAAGCATCATATGAATAATGATTTTAGTGGTGTTCCAAGCTCCTAGAGTAGAAACCACGTCATATTCACTTCAATAGTTTATTATAGAGAAAACATCTTACAATCATGTACTGGTGCAGACTTATACCAGCACGCAGGCACCCACCTATAGAAGGCTACAACCTTCTTCTCACACACAAATTCTCACCCTGAAGGGAGCTCCAACCCCCTGCCTCGCTTACCAATCTCACCCCGGAAGGGAGTTTACTACTCCTCGAGGCTACATCGTTTTCCGCCCATGCAGTTTCTATTATAGACCGAAGGCTTCAACCCTCGTATCCACCGCGGTACCACGTTTACCAGACTTTTCACAAACGGATCAAACACTCCAACACAAATCTTTCACTATCAACAAACATACTTTTCCTATCGTTTAAACTCAACAGAAACCATCAGAATTAAGATATCAGAGATAAACCAAACTTCAGAATAAGTATGCAGAAACTCATTCAACCATGAGCAACCATCAGTTCAGATATCATACGCGCTTTTCTTTACATGGATCCGCGTATATACGCGCTTTCACTGAAGACAACCCGTGTATACATTCGTGCAACTTTTTAGAAAAACCCTAACAAGTCATACGCGCCTTTGTTGAAATAGATCCGCGTATACACGTGCCTTCAGTGAAGCGAACCTGCGTATTGATCTATAAAAGATAAACTTTGCAGAACAGACCAGATCTATAAACTTACCCAGATTTCTTCAATTTCTTCAACAGATTTGCGCCAGGTCTTCATCACTTCTTTTCAGATCATCCAGGAGTTTCACCATTTCAAGATCTAGAGATCTTGGACCTTCATTATGTTCATAGATACATTATAGAATCAGATCTATCAATTAAGAGCAAAGTTCCACCATGCAAATATACTTCAGAGTGAAGTATTCATTAAAGCCCAGACATGTGCACACGCTTTGCACAATGAATTTCTTCTCCTTATATAGGTTTACCCTTTATCAATACCATGGGTCAAAACCACATTACTTTCAATGGTATTCCTGGGCGGGGTCACATAGACAAATCATTACTCAATACAATGGGTCAATACCATGGTGGTTACCCCTGGTTTTGCACTTTATGAGCGCTTTTGCCCATACGCGACTTGTCACGTTATTTCCCACATGCATACGCGACTTATCTTAGACAAAGTCGCGTATACCTTGAGACATACTCTTTTCATCATAGATCTAGCACATACTGAATTCCCCTTCTGTACTCACTGTAAATACATCATTTGACAAGTAGGTTGCCATCATCTTCATCAAGTGGGTTGCCATCAAGGACAACACTCAGCATCATATTGCCAACAATCTCCCCCTTTGGACTTGATGGCAACCACGATGGTGTTTAATCACCACAACAGATAGATACATTAAGAATACAATGACACCATGTCACTACATTAAGAATTTGGACTAGTGTTTGATCACCACAACAGATAGATACATTAAGAATACAATGACACCATGTCACTACATTAAGAATTCATTGAAACACCATGTCACTCTCCCCTTTTGATATCAAGGGAAAAGGGCGGATCAAAACCAACACAAGGTTTTTCTCCTCATGTAGAAAGAAGCATTCTGCAGATCTGATGTACTGAAGTGACCAAGCTCCCCCTGAGTTCATGCCGAAACTTCAAACATATTTTTCAATGAAGTATATGACTCTATGACTTTCCTAGCATCAAGGACTTATATTTACATCAAAGATCCAACCAAGTGGATTTACATATGAGACTCAAGCTACCCAACCAAGTGGGTTTGACTCAACTACCCAACAAAGTGGGTTTACAAAATGTTCAAGTCCTTACAAGACTGAATATTACAATTTTACATCATGGGTCTCATCATGCCCTTTTTACCAAATTACAAATATGACTTTTCATGACTAATACCAAAAAGACCTCAAGAAAGAGATTGCATTTCAGAATCATCATAATGCCAACAATGCATTACACCCAGCAAGGCTACTACTCCCCTTAGCTTGTGCAGCCTGAACACCCTCAACAGTAAGTTATCAGCAACAAAATCTGCATGATCTGTCCATAACTCTGAATCATAAGACTTCTATCTCAAGCAATCATAATCTTCATCATAAGAAACCAGGTATCATGTTATTAACATTTAGAACTGAGAAATAAGCAGATACAGTGCCAACAATACAATAATCAGTAGTCAGACTGATGCTCCCCCTGAACTGGTACTCCTGATCTTCAGCTGCTGTAAAAATTTCCTCAGCATCAATGCATATGCGACTGTGTCTGCAGGAAATCGCGTGTATACGCGGCTTTTATTCACATAACCCACGTATGGAAAGTGAAACATGGAAAACTTCACATTCCTTCATCTCCCCCTGAATTTTGTCCTTCCTGTGCCTGTTTTCTTTTCATCAAATGCTCTGTCAGACATAAACATAACCAGAAAATCAAAAAGTACTGCAAAATGCTGACCCCAACCAAAAATAGTCAGCAGCTATCGATACACGACTTTATGTTCATATACTAGCGTATAGACGCTACTGTGTTTCAGGAAACCCACGTATCCAATTTAATCTTCTGAATTTATGCAGATTTGTTTTTTTGACTGGCAGAGAATAATCCCAGCTTCTGTCTTAGATACTCGAATGCTTCCCTGGGCAGAGGTTTGGTAAAGATATCAGCAACTTGTTCTTTGGAGGGAACATACTCCAACTTCACCTTTTTTTCAAGCACTTGTTCACGTAAGAAGTGATACTTGATGGGAATGTGCTTGTTCTTTGAATGCATAACAGGATTCTTTGAGATACTGATGGCACTTGTATTATCACACATAATGGAGATAGGAGAAGTACATTTGATTTGAAAATCTCCCAAGGTTTGTATCATCCAAAGGAGTTGAGTGCAACAAGATGCGGCAGCCACATATTCTGCTTCAGCAGTAGATAAGGCAATAGAACTTTGCTTCTTACTAAACCAAGATACCAACCGAGGCCCCATATAGAATGCACCACCACTTGTGCTTTTTCGATCATCAACATTTCCAGCCCAATCTGCATCAGAGTAAGCATGAAGAGTAAGATCAGCATTCTTTGGATACCATAGTCCAAAGTCTTGAGTTCCTTGAAGATATTTGAATATTCTTTTGACAGCCTGAAGATGAGACTCTTTTGGATTAGCTTGGAATCGTCCAACAATCCCAACAACATGAATAATGTCTGGTCTAGTCCCGGTGAGATAAAGTAGACTTCCTATCATTGATCTGTATTCTGGTTGATTCACCATGGGAGAATCATCATGAGAACTGAGATTGCATCCGGTTATCATTGGTGTACTTACAGGCTTGCATTCTTCCATGCCATACTTCTTCAAAATTTTCTTAAGATATTTTGCTTGTGATAGGAATATACCATCTGTAGTTTGATGCACTTGCAAGCCAAGAAAGAATGTTAGTTCCCCAAGTAAAGACATCTCAAATTCTTGCTGCATAACAGAAGCAAATTTTTGACTAAAGGATTCTTCATTACTCCCAAAAATGATATCATCAACATATACAATCACAATCAAAAGTTTGTCATGTTCAATTTTTGTGTATAAGTTGTTATCAGCAGACCCCTTTGAAAATCCTTGTTGATGGAGATATTTATCAAGACGATAGTACCATGCCCTTGGAGCTTGTTTGAGACCATATAGAGCCTTTTTAAGTTTACAAACAAGATTCTTATCATTTCCCAAAATGAATCCCTCTGGTTGTTCTATATAAAATTCTTCTTCAAGATCACCATTGAGGAAAGCACATTTGACATTCAATTGATAGACTTTGATTTGTTGAGAACTTGAAAAAGCAAGAAACATTCTTATGGCTTCAAGTCTAGCTACAGGAGCAAAAGTTTCTTCAAAGTCTATACCTTCTTGTTGAGTGTACCCTTTGCAAACCAATCTGGCTTTGTTTCTTATAACATCCCCATTTTCATTTAACTTATTCTTGAATATCCATTTGGTTCCAATGACATTTTTATCATGTGGTCTTGGTACCAATTCCCAAGTGTGGTTCTTTTCAATTTGATCAAGCTCTTCATTCATGGCTTGAATCCAACATTCATCTTTGCTAGCTTCATTGACATTTTGAGGTTCAATTGTGGATAGGAATGCCAAGTAGCTAGAAGATCCCACAAGATTCCTCCTTGTTTGTACACCTGATTCCTTGTTTCCCAAAATTTGAGATTCAGGATGATTCTTTTGAACATATCTGGATGGAGATTTCTCTGATAAATCATCTTCAGGTTCTTCATTGGATCCATTGTTTATATCATTTCCATTTGATGTAGAAGAACAAAAATCACCATCATCTTCTTTTGTTGCTTGTTTTTCTTCTTTAGGAGCTGTAGGAGACTCATCAATGACAACATCAATACATTCAACAATCTTTCGAAGCCTTTTATTGTAACATTTGTATGCTCTGCTTGTAGATGAGTAACCAAGAAGCATCCCTTCATTTGATCTAGGTTCAAACTTGCCAAGATTTTCATCATTATTTTTGATAAAGCATTTACTTCCAAAAATTCTAAAATGCTTTACAGAGGGAGAATTACCATACCAGAGTTCATATGGAGTTTTGTCACTATTCACCCGAACATGTGCCTTGTTGAGAATATTTGCTGCTGTATGTGCTGCTTCTCCCCAGAACATGTCAGGAGTTCCAGAATCATCAAGCATAGCTCTAGCCATTTGTTGAATTGTTCTATTCATTCTTTCTGCTACTCCATTTTGTTGTGGAGTGCCTGCTACAGAGAACTGTCTCTTTATGCCATGTTGTTCACAAAATTCAAAGAATTCATTTGATGTATATTCTCCTCCTCAATCAGATCTAAGACATTTGATTTTTAGATCCAATTCATTTTCCACCACTGCTTTGAAGATTTGAAATTTCTCAAATGCTTCATCTTTGTGTTTAAGCAACCCAATCCAACACATTCTAGAGAAATCATCAATAAATAAGATATAGTATTCTTCTCCATGTGGTGACTTTTTCCTCATAGGTCCACAAATGTCAGTATGAACAAGTTCAAGAGGCCTACTTGATGATCCTTCTTTGGCATTAAATTGTACTCTGGTCTGCTTACCAAATTGGCAGGATTTGCATATGATATTTTCTGGTAGAGTAATATTGGGAAGACCGCGAACAGCTTGAAGTCTGCTTGCTTTGTTGATTTGAGAGAAGCTTAGATGCCCCAGCCTTCTATGCCATAGCCAATTTTCCGAAGATTTTCTCAAGTAACATTGATCTTTGCAGTTCTTCAATACATATAGGTTGCTTGGAGTTCTTTTCCCTTTTATAATAGTTCTACCTGTATCCAGATCACGAACCACACATTCTTTTGAATCAGTAATATTCCATTCAGACTCGATCACATTTCTTAACTACACTAATGATATTTTAATCAACTACATGACATCATTAGCCACCTTTTCTTTTGTAAACACGGATCTTTCTCACCATAGGATTATTACTCTAAATGTAACTTTTCCTTTCATATAATATATGAAAAGGAAGTTGTTTTTACCACCTGGGTCATGTCTTGAGCACCCACTATCAATGTATCATTGATTTTCTTCACCTTCTGCAAATAACGCTATCCCACAATTTTCAACCTGTAATTCCTTCTTTTTCCATACTTTGGAACTTGAAGGAGAATGTTGTTTTGGCTGGACTTTGCTCCTGCATTTAGATTCTTCATGGCCAAAGTTATTGCAATAAGCACATTCAACTTCATTTTGAAGAGGAGAAAATTTGTTATAGGTGTTCTTCTTTGGTTCAATATCCATCCTTTTCTTTCTTGCTTCTCTTGTCATGATGGTTTTATAGGCAACACATTGAATAGCTTTATGACCAAAATTGTGACATGAGAAACATTGTCCATTGAAGTAGAAATTTTTGCGATCATGAAATCTTCTATTTGAATTTACCTGTTGATTTTTGCTTCTTTGAGAGATATCCCTGTTAGTGTTACTTGTATTGTGATCATCAAGATTTACCTGTAAAGATTCTTTATTCCCTTGTTGAGTGGCTGAATGAAGTAAACCAGTTGTAGCTGCTTTTAGATAATTTGGTGCTGAAGCCTGAGAGGATTCTCCGGTATATCCAAGACCTGTCTTAATCAGAGGAGATCGTTGAACCTTGATAATCTCATATAAGGTTTCAGATCCTTTAGCAAATATAAGATTCAGAGTCTTTACTTTCTCAATTTCTTTTCTTAGAATTACTACTTCACACTCTAATTTTTCATTATGTTTCTTTGCTTCTTCATTCTGCCTTTTCAGAGTCTCTATGATTATTTTACTTTCTTCCAAGCATATTTTGAGTTGATTGTTTTGATCAAGAAAATCATTGTCATCTAGAGCATCCATAAAAGCATCCTTATCATCTCTAGAATTATTTTCAAATTCCATGAGAAGTCTAAGATCTTGTTCACATTCTTCCTCACTGTCAGATAACCCATCACTGTCTTCATTTGTATAGTAGCTTTTCTTAGTGCTAGACCGGTTCTTATTTCTTCTTGCTACTTCTTTCTCTTTAGCAGATATTTCTTTATAAGGACATTTTGCAGCATAATGACCAACTCTTCCACAATTAAAACATTTGAAAGGAAGCTTACCTTTGAATCTTCCGGTTCCTAGTTGGAGTCTTCTCACAAAGTTTACCTCTTCTTCTTCTAAGATATATCCTGACCCTTCCGGTTTTTGAACTTCTTTCCCTTTTGTAGAAGCTTTAAAAATAGCTTCTTTGACTTCAGATGGTCCTCCTCTCCTCATTTTGTATGCAGTCAATATGCCATGAAGTTGCACCATAGTAAGATTTTGAAGGTCCTGTTTTTCTTCAAGAGTAGAAACTTTTGACTCAAACTTGGCCGTTAGTGATCTCAAAATTTTCTCAACCAAAGTGGATTCGGTTATTGTTTCTCCCAGGTTTCTCATACGGTTTACAACATCATCAACATGTAAAAAGAAACCAGCAATATTCTCATCACTATGCATTTTTAAATTTTCATACTCAATTCTGAGAGATTGAAGTTTTGCACTTTTTACCTTTGCATCACCTTCATAGCTTAGGATGATTTTTTCCCATATCTCCTTTTCTGTATTTAGCTGCATGACTTTGACAAAATCTGCTTCAGTTAGACTTCCAGTTATAGCATTAACCGCTTTTGCATTTGATTCATAATTCTTTCTTTTAGTTGGATTTGTTGGTGTAGCAGCTGGATATTGATATCCTTGTTCAACAATGGCCCATATATCTGCTCCCATAGACTGAAGATAGGATCTCATCCTTATTTTCCAGAAGATTAAATTGCTTCCGTTGAAGAGCGGAGGTTTGATAGATGCTGTTCCCTCGTGATTGCTCATCCTGCTTGATCTTCCTTCTAGCGGTTAAGCCTTTTCAGAAGGACCCGCTCTGATACCAATTGTTGGAAAAATACTGAGAGGGGGGGGTGAATTAGTATTTAGGATTTACTCAGATCTTTTTGCTTTTTCATTCTTTAATAACTCATACGCTACTTTACTGAACCAGACTCATGTATATACGCGGATACCCTTTACTGAACTCGCGTATGCACAGAGATATTAATAAACAATCAATTCTTCACTTAGATCCTTGCATGTTTTCATTCATCAGATATTTATATAGCAGTAGACATGTGCAGTAATAATAGAATGAAACATCACACAAAAGCATCACACATGAACACCATGATTTTTAGGTGGAAACCCAAGTCGGGAGAAAACCACCGCTGCCGTTGTCTCAGCCTTCAATATTTTATTATAGAGAAAAACTTCTTACAATCATGTACTGGTGCAGAATTATACCAGCACGCAGGCACCCACCTGCAGAAGGCTACAACCTTCTCTTGTTTACCAGCCTCACCTGGAAGGGAGCTTCAACCCCCTTCTCTCGTTTACCAGTCTCACTTGGAAGGGAGCTACTACCTCCTGATATTAGCACCAGCCTCTGCTGACAGAAAGCTTCTATTATCAGACAAAAGGCTTCAACCCTCAGATCCACTGAAGACCACGTTTCATCAATTTTCAAACTGGATCAAACAGCTCCAACACAACCCTTCACTTATCAACAAACATACTTTGCCCAATGCTTCCAAACCGAACAGTGAAGCCACTGTATTCAGTATATCAGAGATAACCCAAACTTCAGAATAAGTATGCAGAAACACATTCAACCATGAGCAACCATCAGTTCAGATATCATACGCACTTTTATTTAGATGGATCCGCGTATGTACGCGCTTTTACTGAATCCAACCCGCGTATACATTTGTGCAACTTTTCAGAAAAACCCTAACAGGTCATACGCGCCTTTGTTGAAATATATCCGCGTATACACGCGCCTTCAATGAATCGAACCTGCGTATAGATCTAAAAAGATAAACTTTGCAGAACAGACCAGATCTATGAACTTACCCAGATTTCTTCAACTTCTTCAACAGATTTGTGCCAGGTCTTCATCACTTCTTTTCAGAACATCCAAGAGTTTCACCATTTCAAGATCTAGAGATCTTGAACCTTCATTATGTTCATAGATACATTATAGAATCAGATCTATCAATTAAGAGCAAAGTTCCACCATGCAGATATACTTCAGAGTGAAGTATTCATTAAAGCCCAGACATCTCCACACTCTTTGCACAATGAATTTCTTCTCCTTATATAGGTTTACCCTTTATCAATACCATGGGTCAAAACCACATTACTTTCGATGGTATTCCTGGGCGGGGTCACATAGACGAATCATTACTCAATACAATGGGTCAATACCATGGTGGTTACCCCTGGTTTTGCACTTTATGAGCGCTTTTGCCCATACACGACTTGTCACGTTATTTCCCGCGTGCATACGCAACTTATCTTAGATAAAGCCGCGTATGCCTTGAGACATACTCTTTTCATCATAGATCTAGCACATACTGAATTCCCCTTTTGTACTCACTGTAAATACATCATTTGACAAGTAGGTTGCCATCATCTTCATCAAGTGGGTTTCCATCAAGGACAACACTCAGCATCATATTGCCAACAGAAGGAGGGCAACCTGAAGCTGAATCATTGCATGCTATGGGAACACAAAGGAAATGTCCTTAGGTAAGTGCAAGTATGGTTCCTGAACTTCCACCACATTTTTTTGGTTATAATGGACATCCATATTCATATCCTAACACTAGTCACACTCAACACTAGCAGCATGGGAACTAATAGAATTATGGACAACCCTCCCAATCTTGGCAACAAGGATGGAGAGAGCCAAACCATTCACATCATTCCTATCCTGCACCTATGTAGTCATATCCACCTACATATGCACCTTACCCAATGCCACAACCATCATTACCTTAGCTGAGTCAACCAATGACACCATTGCCTTTACCTCCACCATTTTTGATCTGAAAATGAAAGTATTTGTACTGTTGCCTTTACCTCCACCATTTCCATTAAATTAAGTGTGAAAAGTGTTTGTAAGGTCTTGCCAGTAAAACAAAGTGTTCTTGGTAACTGTTTATGACTTTAAGTGTGAGGGAATGTTAATTAAATTTATTGTTTAACAACTTGAATCTGAAATACACAACATAATAACCTCACCATAAACACACAAAAACATGATGAGGCAACTCACCCCTCCCAGGCTACATCTGTCGGCTCCAAGGCTCCCAATGGGCACGCCCTTGATATATTATGATGCTCAAATTGGTCTTACAATGAGAAAGAAGCCTAAACAGGCTGAAATGGCTGTGGAAAAATGAATTCAAAAGACAGAAATAAGCTAAGTATGGCTTTTATTTCACCTCAAACAGTGAAGTGTAGCCCAATGCAGCTCCATTTCCCTCATGGCCTTGATGGCTCTCCAAGCTTACCTGAAACAAAAATAGTTGAAAGAGACCTCTGTTGGCTCTGCAACCTATTCCAATGGCTCCAGAATGCTCAGAATAGTCGAAATTGACTAAAATTTTGTCTAATTTGGTCGAATATGGTGAAATTTATGATCCAAACTGTATTTTTCCCAGTGTCAAGTAAAAATCCCACTAAAAATGGGCTAACTGGAGATATTTGGAATCAAGTTTAGTGAACAGTGCCAAATCTGAGTGGCTCCTCCAAATTCAGCAGACCCGTTGGTGGTTACAATAAATGTCAGGCAGGGTGGTCACATGACTCACCCCCGCACTAACCGTCGAGTTTTATGCCACCTGCAACTGTATAATGTCATATTATATGTGGTATGGGAGTGGTCACATGACGTGGCTCAAACCGTCGCCATGACCGCCAGGCGGTTAGCCCCTGGGCAATGCGGCACAGTCATCTGGTATTGTGGCTTACCACAAGGGGGATAGCCCCTTTTAAAACTCTGTTCCACCGTTTAGCACACAACGCCGTCGACCCGATTGCTGACTCGTTTGGGTGCAGGTCGGGTCGACCTCCGCCCATGAACCAAATAACATTCGTTTGCACAGGGTTGCTACAACATGACCCATTGGCATTTGATTCGGGTCATCCTTCACCTGACTAACCCGAACGCGTTCAGCAACGCTAACCCTACCATTGCACGAACACATTTAGGGTGACCCGTGAACGTTCGGGTCAGGTCGTGCCCGACTAACCCGAACACGTTCAGCTCTGGTCGGTTTGCCCACAACTCAATTTTTCAATCAATCTTGAACCTTGGGCCTGGGGCCATGTGGAAGCCTCCGAGCAGGCACCACGTGGCACCCTCTGATCGGGCCACCAAAAAAAACTTAAAAAATGAAATTTTGCCAAATTTATTTCTTTATTTTTATTTATTTATTTATTTATTATTTATTCATTATTTATTATTATTATTATTTTTTTTCTGAAGATGACAAAAATTTCTGAGTTCAAAGGTCTTGTTTTGAAGGTTATTGGGCGTTTTAAAACTTCAATATCTTCCTCATACGACATCGGATTTGGGTCCCATTTGTGGTGCCAGAATCGCAGCAACAAGGCCTATACGGTCGTTTAATTTGCAACCAATTTTGAGCAGTTCCAATTTTGAGCATTTTTTTCCTCTTGGACATGATCACCTGATCACACCTCCCCATTGGGAAGCTTTTGGACCCCAAAAGCCTTCAATTACCTATTAAGAAGATGAGGTTACAGATCCCTCACCTTTTCCACCTCAATCCAATTTTCCTTACTTGGTTTGCTGCCTTTAAGACCAACCCGAACATAATCAACATTTCCCCTCCTCGAAGTGCATGTCCTTCTGTCAAGGATAGCATCCTCTTTCAACTCATCCAAATATTTTGGCGAGAAATCCTCTATGGATGGCAGCTGAATGTCACTTTCATAATCAACAATTAAAGGAGGTTCATACAAACGTAAATTTTCCACATTCACAACGGAATACATTTTCATATATGAAGGCAAATATAGTTGAAAAACATTATTTCCAACTTGTTTAAGGATCTTGAATGGACCATAACAAAGAGGCTTCAGCTTTTTACCTTCTCCTTACATTCTTTCCTTACTATTATGCAGCCATACCTCATCCCCTTCTTGAAACTTATGATCAACTCTGTGTCTATCATGCCTCTCCTTGTACTTGCCTTGACTTTTTTCAAGCTGTTCTTGAACCTGCTGATGTATGAGCTGAATTATTTCAATGAACATGCGAGCTTTGTCAATGTCACTATGCCCATCAATGGCCACATCCTTCTCAAGAATGAAATCTAAAGGTGACTTAGGCAAATACCCAAAGCAAGCTTCAAAAGGTGAAGTATTTGTAGAAGAGTGCTTGGCCTAGTTGCAAGCATGTTAAATGTAATGCAAGTGCTCATCCCAAAGCTTGGGATGCTTGCTACAATAACCTGTCAAAAAATGTACAATGGTTATATTCACTACCTCTGTTTGGCCATCTGTTTGCGGATGGAAAGAAATACTCTTCTTCAACTTGGTGTCCATCATCTTCCATAGATTGGACCAAAAATTCCCAACAAATCTGGAATCCCTGTCACTAACAATATAAGTAGGCAAGCCATAATGAACCATACATGTTGAAAATATAAATCAGCAATTTTTTCAACTATTATAGATTTCTTACATGGCATAAGAATACACATCTTGTTGAATCGATCAACTACTACATAAAGATAATCATGCTTCATTCTAGATAATGGTAGACCTCCAACAAAATCCATAGAAACACTTTCCCATGGTCTATAAGGTACTGAAAATGGTGTATATAAACTAATATTCCTATTTCTAGGCTTGCTTGTAGCACATAATGAACATCCTCTAATGAAACGTGAAACACTATCTACCATGTGAGGCCAATAACAACACCTCTGTAAATATGCCACCGTTTTTCTTACCCCGAAATGTCCAGCAATAAGAGAAGAATGAGCTTCAATCATGATGCTTAGTCTCTCCCCCTGTGGTATACATAACTTGCCCATATGAAATAGAAAATTATTATGAAAATGATAATCATTCTCCTCAACATGATTCCCTTCACTCAAGTTAGCATACACATCCTTAAAATCAACATCTAATGCATATTGTTCTATGTAGCTCTCATGTACAATAGAATCATTATTAAGTAAAGTAGTAGCACTAATAATAGGCCTTGAAAGCATATCAAAAAATTTATTGTAAATACCTTTCTTGTACCTTATTACCAAGTGAAATTGTTGTAGGAAACCCATCCATCTGATCTACAATTTACTTTGCGACTGCAAGTACTGTAAAGGATGACGGTCGGTATGAACAACTGTTTATTTTTCCATCAAATAGTGTTTCCACTTTTTGACACTTTGTACGAACGCATACAACTCCTTATCATATGTAGGATAATTCACAACGGCACCACTAAATGTCTCAGAATGAAATGTGATAGGCTTACCATGCTGTAAGAGAACTGCACCCATGGCGTAATCACTAGCATCAGTTTGAATCTCGAATGGCTGTCTCAAGTCCGGTAATGCAAGAAATGGAGCTGAACTTATTTTCTCTTTCAAAGACTCAAAATCTTTCTATTTCTTTCCTCCCCATTGGAAAGAACGCTTCACACTTGTCACTGCATGCATAGGAGCTACTATGGCAGAGAAGTTAGAAATAAACTTCCTCCAATACTGAGCTGCACCCAAAAAACTTCTTACCTTTGTAATGGATTTGGGAGTAGGCCAATTCACAATGGATTCTACCTTATAAGGATCAATTCTCAAAGCACCTCCTCCTACTATGTGTCCCAAATAAACCAAATAAATCTTTCCAAATTCACACTTTGACATTTTAAGAAACAACTGATTTTTCTTCAAAATATCAAGTACTTTCTTAACATGCATGACATGCTCTTCTCTAGTCTTGCTGAAAATTTAGATGTCATCTAAGTAGAAAATAATGAAATCATCAAGAAAAGGACGTAAGACATCATCCATTACCCGCATAAAAGTTGCAGGTACATTGCATAAACCAAACGACATAACAAGCCACTCAAAGAGTCCATGTTTGGTTTTAAATGTTGTCTTCCAAATGTCACTTTCTGCAATTCTAACTTGATGATAACCACTACGTAAGTCTAACTTAGTGAAATATTTAGCATCTTTCATCTGATCTAACAAATCATCTATCCTTGGGAGTGGGTAACGATTCTTTACCGTTATCTTGTTCAATGCCCTGAAGTCCACACACATGCGCCAAGTTCCATCTTTCTTTGGAATCAACACTATCGGTGACCCACATGGCAAAGTGCTTGGTCTTATGAATCCTTTGTTCAACAAGTCTTTAATTTGCCTCTTGATTTCAACATTCTTCATGATAGACATGCGGTACATGCCTATGTTAGGAAGAGGAAAACCTTGATGTAAATGAATTTCATGCTGAATCTCCCTTTTAGGAGGTAAACCTGTCGGTTCCTGAAACATCTCATGATCTGCATCAAATACATCATATAAATCTGATTTAAGCTTGGAATCACAATTTTCAAATGAATCATGATTCACATTAACCTTGGGCTTAACCATAAGAAGTACAAAACTCTTACTAGAATTCACTAGCCTTTTTACCTCTCCCGCTATATTTGCTTTCTTGCGATGTGCCCTAACAATGAACTCCTTGCCATCTTTAAAGAGATGATACTTATTTTCATGGTGATGGAAGATCTCTTTCCTGTCAAATAAGTAAGGACTTCCCAAAACAATTCTTGATATATCAAACAGTACTACATCAAGTTCAACTGTGTCAACAAAGTGTGCAGTAATTGTGAATCACAATATGCACTTTCTTGAGATTTGTAAGATTGTATCCTTGCATATCCACCCAAGTGGATAAGGCTTTGGATGTGGAATTGTCTCAAGTTTAAGTTGTTTGACCAAGTCTTCTGATATGAGATTTTCTTGTGACCCACTGTCAAACAGTGTGCCAATTTTTGTATGTTTTGAGACTACCCTCACATGGAACAATTCAATTCTTTCTTCCTCATTTGGAGCTTGTACATGATAGTTTGAAGTGCTAGTGCTTGGCTTAGTTTCAGTTTCCTTTCCCTTCATACTTTTCAAACCCATGGCTGCAATTTTCGTTTTGTCACCTGAATCATCACCTAAGTCTTGTGGTGTAGTTGTAGTAGCTGCAGTTTTCTTCTTTCCTTTGTTTTTGTTAAATTGAGTTCTTTTTTCAAGATGTAATTTTCAAAAAAATTTCTCTTTATGGCCTTCTCTTGAACAATGTTTATGTATTAAATTTTCACCCTCTTTTTTATAGATGCATTCTTTCTTTTTTTTCCCTTAAAGGTTTTGGCTTTTTTCTTCCCCTTAAAAGGCCTGTTTCTACCCTCATCAAAAGTGTTTTTCCCTCTAGCCTCTAAATGTGTAGCTTGTACACAAACTTCGTCTATACTAGTAGGATTGAACATAAGGATAGTATGTTTAAGGTAGCTGTGCAAACCACCTATATATTTCAGCAAAGTATCTTGACTTTGTAAGTCTGCCCCTAATAAGAGTGCTCTTCTCCTAAACTCTTGGGTGTAGTCTTGTACATTTTGTCCCTTAAGCTGTTTGAAGTTTTCTAGTTCATGATAGCCTTTTGTAAATGAGCTAATGGATAAAATTGCTTTTTAATTGCAGTAATAAATTCAGCCCATGATAAAGTGATCTTACCATGTTTTTTAATTTCATCCTTGGTCTTGGCTTCCCACCGTACCAATGCTGCTCCATCCATTCTCAACGAGTCTAACTGTATCTTGGTGTCGTCATCATGAAGGTTCTGTATCCTCAAGTAAAATTCCAACTTTCTGATCTAATTGTCAAGTTTCTATGCATTGACTTCACCGTTAAACATAGGAAACTCAAATTTGACATCAAGCTTTAAAAATGGAATTTTACCAGTGGTTTTAGACTTGTGAGATTGATTCACCTAAGTTGAGGATGACAATGTAGATGAAAAGGATGAAGATGGGGATGGTGGATCACCATTTCCTCCGTGTCCTTTCTTTGACTTGTCATCATTTTTATTTCCTCTTGAAGAACCCTCTCCTTCTTTCTAGTTTTTAGGCCCTTCTCCAACAAGCCTATCATTCCTTTATTGGTAGAGTATCCTCACCATCTCAGTCATATCCAAGAAAGCTATCTGGAATACCCATTCTTCTTCCTTGGGATCCATATCTTCAGGAGTTTCTCCCTCTCTTGAAGACATGCTTGAAGCTGCTTCTATGGCTCTTGGAGGTGGCACTCTGACCCTTCTTGGTTGTGGATTACTTTGTGCACTAACCAAGTGTCCTTCACCTCTCTTGAGTTTAAGCCTAGTAAGCATAAAAACTTGCAAACAATCAACTATATCTTTGCACAAAACAAATGCTAAGTAAAACTCTAGCTCCTAAGGCTCAAATCCTTAGCTCTGATACCATTTGATCTGAAAATGAAAGTATTTGTACTGCTATTCAAAGTATTCATTTCCATTAAATTAAGTGTGCAAAGTGTTTGTAAGGTCTTGCAAGTAAAACAAAGTGTTCTTGGTAACTGTTTATGAGTTTAAGTGTGAGGGAATGTTAATTAAATTTACTATTTAAGAACTTGAATCTGAAATACACAATAGAATAACTTCACCATAAACACACAGCAACATGATGAGGCAGTTCACCCCTCCTAGGCTACATCTGTCGGGTCCAAGGCTCCCAATGGGCATGTCTTTGATATATTATGATGCTCAAATTGGTTTTACAGTGAGAAAGAAGCTTAAACAGGCTGAAACAACTGTGGAAATGAATTCAGAAGACATAAATAAGCTAATTATGGCTTTTATTTCACCTCAAATAGTGAAGTGTATCCCAATGAAGCTCCATTTCCCTCATGGCCCTGATGGCTCTCCAAGCTTCCCTGAAACAAAAATGGCTGAAAGACACCTCTGTTGGCTCTGCAACCTATTCCAATGGCTCCATAATGCTCAGAATAGTCAAAATTGACTAAAGTTTTCTCTAATTTGGTCAAATATGGTGAAATTTATGATCCAAACTATATTTTTCCTAGTGTCAAGTAAAAATCCCACTAAAAACGGGCTAACTGGAGATATCTGGAGTTAAATTTAGTGAACAACGCCAAATCTGGGCCCACTCCTCCAAATTTGGTGGACCCGCTGGTGGTTACAATAAATGTTAGGCGGGGTGGTCACATGACTCACCCCCGCACTAACTGTCGAGTTTTATGCCACCTAAAACCGTATAATGTCATATTATATGTGGTATGGGAGTGGTCACATGACGTGGCTCAAACCGCCGCCATGACCGCTGGGCAGTTAGCCCCTGGGCACCACAGCACGGTCATCTAGTATGGGGGCTTACCACAGGGGGCTAGCCCCTTTTAAAACTCTGTTCCATCGTTCAACACACAACGTCGTCGACTCGATTACTGACCCGTTTGCGTGCAGGCCGGGTCCACCCCCACCCATGAACCAAATAACATTCGTTTGCACGGGGCCGCTACAACATGACCCATTGGCGTTCGGGTCGGGTTGTCCTCCGCTCGACTGACCCGAACGTGTTCAACAACGCTAACCCTTCCACTGCACGAACATGTTCAGGGTGACCCGTGAACGTTCGGGTTGGGTCGTGCCCGACTGACCCAAACACATTCAGCTCGGGTTGGTTTGCCCACAAATCAATTTTTCAATCAATCTTGAACCTTGGGCCAGGGACCACGTGGCAGCCTCTGGGCAGGCCATGTGGCACCCTCTGATAGGCCACCAAAAAAAAACTTTAAAAATGAAATTTTGCCAAAAAAAAAAATTCTTTCTGAAGATGAAAAAAATTTCTGAGTTCAAAGGTCCTATTTGAAGGTTATTGGGTGTTTTAAAACTTCAATATCTTCCTCATACGACATCGGATTTGGGTCCCGTTCATGGCGCCAGAATCACAGCGATGAGGCCTATCTGGTCGTTCAGTTTACAACCAATTAAGAGCAGTTCCAATTTTGAGCATTTTTTCCTCTTGGACATGATCACCTGATCAATTTTGACCTCCTCAACTGCTTTCCTAACCCATACCAAATCCCAATAACAAAGTGGTACAAATGATCCATTGTATGAACCCACCTTTTCCATCCAAATACCAGTGTATGCTAGTTGGAGTCAATGATATCTAATTGAGAACGGGGAAGATAGTAACCTCAGAAAAGAAAAAAAATCCCATGGTGATTATTGAAGAGAAAGGGGAGGAGGAAACTCCTAACCATTCTATGAAAGGTGTCACCATTCAGCCTATCCTTGTACCTTCAGAACCTTTGCCATCTTCTTCCAACCAGCCTCCCTACCCAGAGAGGCTAGTTGTGGAGAGGAATGAACCCATTCCCGAGTCTAGCTTGGATTCTGAGCTTAGGAACCTTTTCATAAAGGTACCTTTGCTCCAAGCCATCAAATATATCCCCATATGTACAAAAATCATTAGGGAAATCTAGCTTAAGAAGTCAGGAAGGAAAAGATTGGAACCTCAAACCATTCAATTTTTCAGAAGAGCGGCAGAGTTAATGATGAGGTGTATGCACATGGAGATATATACTGACCCCGTAAACCCTTTTGTCTCTATTGAGATAGGTGATGTCCTTTTCTATAATTTACTTATACACCTAGGGGTGACTACTAATGTTATGACCAAGAAAACCATGGATCAACTTAGACTGGTCCATATTCGTCCCACTGTGCTTGAATTGGAAGATAGATCTAAAATCAAGTCAGAAAGGGTGTTAGATGATGTGGTTGTTTCATTAGATTCCTGGGAATATCCCATAGACTTCATTGTGCTTCAGCCAAAGAATCCTCTGGAAGGACATCCCTTGATCTTAGGAAAACCATGGCTTGCTACGACTGATGCTTATATTAGATGTCGTTTTGGTGACATGTATATTTCCCATGGATATTCTAGGAAGAAGGTCACCTTGTATCCACCCGCTAGATCCATTCAGGAGCTCCGAGACACCTTGTGGTTAGAATACAATAGTGATGAGAAGACTAAGTTTGTTTCCATGATACATAAGTAGGTTCAGTCCTCATAGGAGGGTGAGATTCAAGACTTCCTGAACAATCTAGACCCCATGCCCAATTTTGAATCATTAAGTTAGATTTTTAGTCTATATTTTCAGGAAAGTCACAACTCTCTACCTCCCTCACCACCATCTCTAACAATAACTCTATGTAATCTTGAGCCTGATACCACTCTTGTTGAGATTAGTCTGGGAAAATCTTTGCATATCAGTTCAGACTTGGATTCATCTCAACAAGAGTAGCTTGTGAAACCATCTTGATGCCTTTGCATAGGGCTACGAAGATATGAAAGACATCCCTCCTGAAACTTGTACCCACCATATCTATATTCAGGATGGAGCCCGACCTGTATGACAACCCCAAAGGCATATGAACCCAGCTCTAAGAGATGTTTTAAAGGAAGAATTGCGAAAAATCTTGGATGTTGATTTATTTATCTTATTTCTAATAGCCTGTGGGTCTCTCCATTGTTATTAGTCCTGAAAAAAATGGGAGATGATGCATTTTCATTGAATAAAAAGAATTGAACAAATCCACTCTTAAGGATTACTTCCCCCTTCCTTTCATTGATCAGGTACTTGATACCATTGCTAGTAAGAAGTAATTTTCTTTTCTAAATGGATTTAGTGGTTATAACCAGATACAGATTGCACCTGAAGATCAAGACAAAACCACCTTCACATTCCCATGGGGTACATTTTCTTACCGAGTGCTTCCCTTTGGACTATGTAATCCCCCGACTACCTTTCAAAGGGCATTCTTGGCCATTTTTGCTGACCTTGAGTGTGTGGAAATCTATATGGATGAATTTTATATGTTTGGTGATTCATTTCAAGAAGCCCTCAAAAATTTAGAAAAGGTGCTTCGTCATTGCCAAGAATCTCATCTTGCCTTGAGTGAGAAAAAGTGTAGATTAATGTGCAAGGCAGGAGTAGTTCTTCGCCATCTTATTTCCGACAAAGGTATCCAGGTTGACCATACAAAGATAGATATTATTGTGAGCCTTCCTGTACCCAAAACTCAAAGGGAAGTGAGAGGTTTTCTAGGACATGCGCGCTACTATAGGAGATTTTTTGAGAATTTCTCTAGGATAGCTACCCTCTTTTCCGACTTTTGGCTAAGGATAGAGAGTTTTCTTGGTCCACAACTTTCCACCAATCCTTTGAGACATTGAAGGAAAAACTAGTTCAGGCATAACTTTTGAGAGGACCAAACTGGTCCCTACCATTTCATAGTTCCTCTGATGTGTCAGATACTACTATTGGCGCAACTTTAGGATAGGAAGAAGACAAACAATCTTATGTTATTTATTTCATCAGTAAAAACTTGTCACCCCCCGAATTAAACTACACAGTTACTGAGAAAGAGTGTTTAGTTGTAATTTTTTCTATTAACAAATTCAGACACTACATTACAGGGTATGAAGTCTTTGTGCATACTGATCATTCTGCAATAAAATATTTGATGAATAAACCATTAACTAGTGGTATAGTGACAAGGTGGTTATTATTGTTGCAGGAAGTTAACATTACTATTGTCGATAGACCAGGAAAATATAATGTGGTAGCAGATTTTATTTCAAGATTAAATAATTCTGGTGAAGCAATTCCTATTGACGATGATTTTCCCGACGAACTTATTTTTTCTTTGGCAATAGAATCCTCGTGGTTCGTTGACATAACTCACTATTTAGTCACTGGAAAAACACCACCTCACTTATCCACTCGTTAAAAGCAGAGTATTATACAGTAAAGTGTTATATATTCTTGGGTTCAAGGAGACCTCTTTTACAGTGGGCCAGATCTTATTATCCATAGATGTGTAAGAGAGGGAGAATTCTTTGATATCTTAAAATATTCCCATGACAAACCTTGCGGAGGTCACTTCGCTGATAAGCGGATTACATATAATTTTTTACGAGTTGGCTATTTTTGGCCCTCCTTGTTTAAGGATGCCAAACAATATGTCAAGCGATGTGATAACTTTCAGCAAGTGGGCCAACCTAATCAAACCAATGAAATGCCTTTATGTCCTCAGGTTATGATTGAGCCTTTTGAAAAATGGGCCATTGATTTTGTAGGACCAATAAATCCAACATCGTTAAATAAAAAGCATATTTTGGTTTGTACAGATTTCGTTACAAAATGGGTAGAAGCTAAAGTTATTTCTTTTGCTATTGAAAAAATTGTTGTTGATTTTCTCTTTACTAAATTTTTTACTATATTTGGTGTGCCTAGAGATATTATTTCTGAAAATGGTCCACAGTTTATTTCTAATTTGGTATAGGGAGTGATGGAGCAGTATAAAATCCGGCACAGGAAATATACACCGTATCACCCAAAAGCAAATGGTCAAGTAGAGTCCACAAAAAAGGTGATTGAGTCCGTAAATATCCATAGAAAGGATTGGGCTAAAAAATTACTGGAATCCTTGTGGGCATACCAAACCACTTGTAGGAACAACATGGGACACACACCATATGAGCTGGTGTGCGGAAAAAAAGTCCTTTTGCCGATAGAGTTCTAGATCAAAACTTTTAGGACTACAGTCCAACTAAGATTAGATATCTCTGAAGCACAAAAACAACGTCTCCTACAGTTGAATGAGATAGATGAATTTCAAAGGGAAGTTGTTCAATAGAACATGTTGGTTCAACAGCAGCGCAAAAAGTGGCATGATAATTCCATCCGAAAGAAGCAGTTCCAACCAGGTGATTGGGTATTCCTCTACGATTCTAGATTTAAATATTTTAAAGGGAAATTCCATACACGTTGGATGGGACCTTATGAGGTATTTAAAGTGTTTTAGAATGGAGTGGTGGAAATCAAAACTATTGATGGATGGAATTATGTGTTCCTGGTAAATGGGCATATATTAAAGGTGTATTTTCAGCCCCTTACTAAAGGAGATTTTATGCAGTGAGTCCAACAACAATCTAAAAAGGATATGGTAGGTGGAAACACCGACCTGTTGAAGATCTGATTCTTTTTTTCCTCATATAATAAAATAAACTAAAATAATGACAAAAAAAAAAACATATAAAATAATTTTTTTTTCCTGTAATTATGAAAATTAGTTAACTGACATAATTGGAGAAGGATTGACCTAAAAACCAACATGCTGACAGGGAAATCGAAATTTCAATAAAAAGGGAATGTTGTTTGATTTTTGGATTTGTTTACTATCACCAAGAAGAAGCAGGTTCAGATGGTAACCAACACCTTACCAAAGTTTTGGATAGCTAGCATGGAAATTTTTATCCAAACAAGGCTAAATTCCCACTATTTTTCTTTTCTTAATCCCATTATTAATTTCCCTCCTCTTTCTTCTAAGAAACTATCCCTACCCGATTTCGTAAAATCCCTCTTTTTCCCTTGAATTTTTTTCCACATCTCGTTTTCATTTATCCCCCCTTGGTAGTATTATTCTTGGAATCCATGTTATAGTATTCCTTCCCATTCTGGAAATTACCCCTTTTCCCACTTCTTTGTTCCCTCATGGATCGATTACATGATCTGATGCAGTCAAATCAGAAGGCATGCTCGTGAAATGCCAAAGAATGGTGAATAAAACTTCTCTTGTATAATCAGGCAATTTTTTTTAGTCCAGCCAAAGAACTGTGTTCTATCAGACTTTTTTATCCCCTCTTTCTTCGATGCTACAGAAATTCCTGCCATAGGAACATGCATGATCAGTGCAGGCAGGTTCAGTGTAAGCACATTGCAGTGCAGGGAAGTTCAGAGAAAGCACGTCGCAGTGCAAGCAAGTTCAGTGCAAGCACATGCCCAACTGTGAAAATACAATGCAAAAATGTTTAACACAGTACAGGAACCCTTGATGAAAAATGCTTATTCGAAATTTAATTTTCATTTCTGTAGATGAATGAATACCACTATGATAGATCATAGCATTACATTATTTAAATTTTGATTAACACTTTGCTTTATCATTTACTTACTTAGGGAGAAATTATTAAAGTTCAAGATATTTTAGGTTCGGAGGTCTAATATTTTTAATGAGTACCGAAGTACATATTATGTGAATTATTAGGCAAAGCATGCGATAGTACAAATCTACCTAAAACTCCATACTTACCTCCTTTGAAAAGATCCTACATCACTTGTTCATAATAACCTTACCTCATAATCCGATCATCCATGACCGTTACACCTCCGTCGTAACAACCTCTGCCTCCTCCAATTATCATTACCTTCCTGTAGTGGATTGATATGTGTGTGCATCCACTCAAAGGGAAAATTTTAATTATTGAATGTGATTGGATGGATGGGACTAAAAAGACGGTGGATGAACATATCTCCGTCATGAAATTCTCGACAGCCCTTTGGCATTCCTCAGTGTAAAATTTTCCTAAGGTCATGATAGATAATTCAAGCATATTCAAACAAATATGGCACCTGTGAGAAACGAACCATCATCCATGAAGGATATAGAACAGACTGCAGAATATTGAAACAGTCTTGCACTATTGCAAGAATTTGGACTTCTCCCATTTTTGCAGAAATTCGATGGGTTCGATATGATTGTGGCTCTAGAATTTTCAAAGACATTTGAAGGAGGTCGAGCTAAGGTAGGTTCATTAGAGTTTTAGGTCACGGAAGAATTTATAGCGTGAGCTATAGGCTTGTCAACCGCAGGGGAACAATGGTTTAAAAAGGAGAGAATCGAAAATAAGAGATGGTGTCGATTCGTGGTTGACCGAAAGCTCAAAGTTGACTGGAAGAAAGGGCTTTCGCACAATGCCATAATTGGAAAATGGCAAGACCTCCTATATATATTACAAAAGTTCCTGACCTGTGAAGGGTGTTATTCCTTAACGTTCGTGTACCATATCTGGTTATTGCTGCATTTTGAATCAGGGAAACGTATCAATTTCCCTTATTACCTGCTCCGAATTTTAGAGAAAATGGAAAAAGGAGTGCAAAAAGGGGATGTGAGCGAGGTTGCATACAAACTATACCATCATGGGCTCATTGTAATCCTGGTTAAGAAATAATTGGAGGCTAAGGAAATGACCTGGGAAGCATTCTTGAAAGAATTTCGGGGACGAGGTGCAGGGAAGTCGATTAGGAAGAGTGCAAGAAAGAAAAGGAAAGCAGAGACCCCGAGCCCTGCCAAGACGAAGAGAAAGAACAAGCGGGTGCAAGCAGAGGAGAAGAATGTTGAAGAAAATCCATCCTCAACAAAAATAAAAGTGACCAGGACCTTGACCAAGAAAGGACCTATCTCTTCAGGGACAAGTCGCGCTCGGTAGGTTTCCTTGATTTTGATTAATGAGTCACCCTAGGCTTCACCTGGAGATCACAACCTCTCAGTTCTTTCGGATGCAACAACTCATACTGCGGTGAATGAAGAAAATGTATAGAGTGAGGATGAGATATCCTTGTCGGCCTTCCTTCATATGTTGAAGAATAAAATAATGACGTCGAGTACAAGTAGAGACTCGATAGAGGGATAGATAGACGACGAGGTGCAACACATAGAAACCCTCGACAATTTTGATGAACAGGGTATTGAAGCCCCTGATGAGTTTGATGAATAGGGTACTGAAACCCCTGATGATTTGAATGTACAGGGTACTGAAACACCTGATGAATTAGTTGCACAAGGTACTGAAGCCCTTGGAACAATGGGTGTTGAGGATACTAAAACCCTCGGTGACATGGAAGCTCCTGGCAAAAAAACCCTTGGTGATATTATAATGCAGATGCTGGATGGACAAGATAACTTCGATCTTGGCAACGATGGTACATGATTTGAATCTGTTGCAGAAAAGGTGATTGAACCAAATGAGCTCGACACGGAGACCTCTACCCTTTATCTCAATAACCCAATAGTAAAATTGGAACAACAAGTTCATGACTTGGAGGCGTTGAACCAGGTCATGAAGGAGTAGAACTGGCAGAAGCAAGGCAAGATAGAGGTGGCAGAAGAGGTTAAACAACATAAACATCAAGTGAAGGTATGGAAGTTCCGGGCTTCTAAATGATACTAGCGCCTCAAGAAGGTGACCAAACAACTTAAAGAAGCCTAAGGTAAGAAGACGAAGGTAGTAAAAGTAAGAATCAATATCCAAGTGCAGGATTGAAATATGGCTCCCTATTTTGAAGATTTTTTTGCAGCAGGTAAAGGTTGTGTGAGGACACACAAAATTTTAGGGATGGGAGGATGTTGGTATGTTGAATTTCTCTATTTTTACCCCCTTCCTAGAACAAAACCATAATCATTAACCTCTGTTTTATCTCTGTAAACCTCCTCATTCCTGCACTAGTCCAATATTACTATCTATTCCTACACAAACTTCATATGTCATGTTTAAGGTTTAATTGGTGCTTAATTAATAATTTTAAATAGATTTGGTGCCTTTAATATTTCTTGTAACTTATGTTACTTTCCTAAAGTATTTGATAAGCTAAAGTATTAATCATTATATTAGCTTGATCTAGTGCAGGTATATTCCTGCACCGCCGACAACTACTCCTTCCGTGATCTCCGCAACAGCTCGATCACTTCACGTGGGCATCTTGGTCCACGACATCCAATTAAATTGTGGTCATTCGAAGTTGAACTCAAGATAAGGATAGCTAGGATGTGGTCGAGGATAAGGTCTACGACCAACGATTAGTTCGCATCATATTATAGCTGTTGGCTTAATTTTGTAATTTTTTTTGTTTTTCGTTCAGCCGAAAGGCTCGATTTGGAGCAACTGTGTAATTTTCGATTATGGCCATAGGCCGAAGGGATGTATAAAGTATATCTCTTAGATAGAAATAGTTTAGCGATTGAAAGTGCAACTGTAATTTTGGTTTATTTGTAATCTCATTGTCGCCCTTGTTTTGGGCTAGACTTGAACTCAAAATGTATATTTTCTAATCGAGGTTAATACAAAGATTTGTGCCATGATTTTCTCACTCTGCATTTAATTTTCATTGATGCATTGCTAAAGTAATGAAGAGTTTCGTTTCCTAAAACGGGAAATGAGCTGGTTGGCTAGGGCCCAACCAACCCAGCTCGTTTACCCTCGTGCTTTCGTTATCGTAAAAGGTGTGAATTAACTTTGTTTATTTGCATTGCGTGGTTTAAATCGTAATTTCGTTCTTGCTTAAGAATTTTGATTTACTTCATTGAATAGTCAAAGTGTGAACGGATCCATTGTGTGGAAGTCAAATTGAATTTATTTATTTCCTCCAATTTATTTCCTGGTTTTTTTTTGCTTGGATCATGTAGAGAGATCATTCCTGCACTAGTGCATGTAGGATCCTGCACTCTGGTTTTCTAGTTTATTTACAACAAGTGTTTTAGTCTTTTTCTTTTAGACGATTTAATCTATTCTTGCAAGTAAGTGTTTACTATCATAAAGAAGCATTCATAATATTAAAATCCAAACTCTTGAAGATTAAGAATGAATTCGTGAAATGGAAAAGAATGTTGTTTCAACATCTTAATTCATATCCGCATATCGTGATTTAAGGATAAGGATTAAAAGTAATCTAGAATATTACGAGTAAACATTTTTGAGTTAGATCTGGTCACATGCAAAACCCCTTTGACTAAAGAAGGTCTTCTTTAACTTTTGAAGATTGTTTTCCTCTTAAATTTCATTTCTATTACAAGGTTCAATTTATTGAAGCATTCTTTTTCGTGTGTAAGTCATTTCGGATTTATACTCGCATTTTGAAATTCTTTTTATAGTTAACTCACCTTTTGCTTTTCGAAAGTAAATTGGAAAACTTGGTGTAGGAAGCTCTGTTCCAGTACAAGAACCGGTGTCTTGTAATAGGAACAAACCGCTCCAAGCCTTGAGGCTTAAAGCCCCTACATGAATACATAAGTCTTCAGTATAAGTATAAAATATACTTCTCACATAAAGTTCCATACTTTTACTAGTGCAAGCAGATTGTAGGAGTACATGAACGATCACTTATTGTGAGAAGGAAAATCATTTAGAAGGCAGATCCTTTCAAGGGCCCACTTGATAAACTGCCATTACTATACTGATGATAAACATAGAATTCTACTTTAGCAGTAATCATCAGTGGGAATGAATTTCAGAGGACAAGGGTTACAATCTCTTTGTTGAAAAATTGCTTACTCTAGGCAGGGCTTTTGATTTATTCATCTGTAATGGTTTGACTAGATGGGCAAAGTTTGGTAATTTCACTTGCACTAATTACAATGGAGCAAGTGTAGTAGCTTATGTAATATGTTCGCATGGGTTGTGTGAGAAAATAGAGGAAGTTTCGATTGGTGAACAACTTTGGGATTTAAAATTAGATCACAATCCAATTTATTTAAATTTATCTTGGGCTGGAAATAAGTAGTTAGGGTAAAAAACATATTGTGTTCAACAAAATCTTCCAAAGGGTATAATTATTTTGACTTATGTGCCACCTCTCTCTATTTCTTCTACTTATGACAAGATTCATTCTACTTTGGATGATGACAACGAGGATGACTGTTGTTGACCAATCTATAGGTTTTCTAGGAGAGCACCAGTTCATTATCTCCAAATCCTCTCTTTGGGATAGTGACACCAAGTATGCCAACCCAAAAACTTAAATTCCATTTGATTCATATATGCAGTACTAAAAGAGATTGGCAATCCTCTATTTCCTTTCTCAAGCTGCATAACCATAACAAAAACAAATGGCACACCACATCATTAAAATGTGTTTAGCTCCCCCTTTTCCTAAATACATTTTGGCATGACCACAACATGCTTGGGGGAACCTAGGCCCCTCAACCATAAAAATCCCAGATCTAAGCCAAAAATAACACTGAAACCCCCTTTCTCTGACAGGTCGCACTTTTCAGGTCATTCCCTGGGACAGGTCGTAGTTTTCTGCCCAGTACCTGTTAGGTCTCTATAATTTATTAGCAAGATTGGGAGAGTCCAATCACAGAGTTAACATCATTTCAACCAACTTTGAGATTCTAGGATCTAGCCCTCCTGAATCTGGAGAGGGATCTCTCCAATATGTACAAAGATGGATGTTGTCTTTGAAAAGCTTAAGGTAATGATATTAGGCTAGTTATGAGGGCCAAGGGTTTCATTTTGTTTTGGATGGTTGAGCATGAAATGTTACTTGAGGGGAAAGTCCTAAGGGAAAAAAGTTTCAAAAGTGAGAAGTTGCAAGCAAATAGAACAGTTTTGGTAGACAGATAGATATAACGCTGGTTTTTAGTCCATTGGGCTATGGAGTCATATCTGGGCTTTAATTGAACAACAACATCAAGTGTGATCCAAGGGGCAAGTTATCTATACCACAATATTATTGAGATTAAAATGATGAAATGGAAACATTAAAATGTTGGAGGGGTGGAAACTGATAATAATTTCTCAGAGGATTTATAGTCAGTCCAAACAAGAAAAGCCTCTTAAGTAACCGTTTTAAAACCAACCAAGGACAGGGCTAACCATAGACTTCTTGGGCAAGTTCTTATTAAAGCAGCTTAATTGACAAACAATCCAGTAATCCACATAATTACCTTCAAAAAGTATGAAAACACATAAGAAAAACAGAGTGTAACTTAAGATCAGATAAAGTACTTTTAAACCTAGTCTGCTTTCAGTCAACACCAAGGGAAACTTTCAGAATCTGCCTTTGGAGAAAAGAATCTAGGAATCAGGGCAAACCATATCTTCTCTAGTCTAACTTTAATAGTAAATAATGGAAATAACATTCGAGAACAATGTTTGAGCAAACAGAAGGACGAGGGAACGCCAACATTCCTAACTGTTTAAACTGTATTGAATCATTCTTAAATAAACAAATCTGAAGAAAACATTAAGATAAAGATTTCTCAACCAGAGAAGGTTACTGCTATACAGAAAATCCTAACCCTGTTTAAACTGTTCTTTACAGAGGGAAAATGAACAATATGGCATACATAGAAGGAAAACGATTAACAAAGAAAGAAGCACTTCACCAGTGATAAAGACTAGGATCCCAAGAAACATCTTTTATATTGATGTCAAACCAATTACAATCTTCAAGTCCAATGTTTCAGTTCAGCAATCATCTTCACTATTCAACCTAACTACTCTAGCACAAACAGAGCTTCAAGGGCCAATGAACACTATGTACAAATAGAAGTCTCGAGCTCAAGTGTATTTCAAAGTTCTGCAACCAACAATTTCTCATCTTCTTCTGAGGTATTTATAGAAGGATGAGGAGGTGATCTGAGAAAAGATCTCTCAGGATAATTAATACAGTTTCAAGACTTCGTGGCCTTTTTGAGGGGCTCGATGAAGAAATTCACAGGTGGAACACTGTATTAACTGTTTACAATTATGGATTAAGCTCGGTGGGAGCTTTATTTGACTTTGAGGCTTTATGTAATGTTTGGAGTAACTCTGCAGATATTTTCTGCATTGATTTCCTTGCAGAAGTAACTCCCTGGCTGCGCTGGAGGCGAATATCTGATTTTCTTCAATAACTTCGGCCTCTGTTTGAAAGTTTTGAGGCGACAGGTGGCTCGGTGGTAGTTGAGGAATCAATTTGCCTCAGATGTGGAGGTGGAGGCTTTCTGTCTGATGCAACACTTTAGGTTTTTCCTTTAAACTGTGTTTTAGATTGGGGATTAGGCTTTTGATAACGGTCTTAGCCGTAATCCCCATAAAAACCGTCTTCAATCTTCATCTGTTGTGCTCTGTCTTCAAACTGATACTCTTTAACTGTTTTTGAATTAAAACAGTGTCTTGTTGATGTGCAGGCCGCACTGGGCTTTTTAAAGGCATCAATGCCCATGAAGCATTGAGAAAACAATGGAGCGAAACCCCGCAGATGGTTCTCTTTAACAGCTCGAAGGTGCAGGAAACGTCTTTCCCAACCCTCGGCTTTCTTTCATTAAACAATAGAAAACCATTAAAACGCCTGCAAAACACAAAAATAGTTAAGAAATCCTGCGGAAATAGGTTTAAACTGCTTCAGATGGCGGGGGTGGAGCGAAGCCGTCGGATGAAGGCAACCAACGGTGGAGATCTGCATAGAAAAGCAAAAAGGATAGCGGGAGAAGAATAAGGAGGAATAGTTTTGGACCGTCCGATCTGGACACGTGGACGGTCCAGATTCAATCGAAGGATCGCAATCGAAACTGCGGGCCTAATCGCAATCGAAACTGCGGGCCTAATCGCAATCGAAACTGCGGGCCTGATCGCAATCGAAACTGCGGGCCTGATCGCAATCGAAACTACGGGCTTGATCGCAATCGAAACTGCGGGCGTAATCTTTTCGATCAACCCATTGAAATTTTCCCGATTACGATTGCGCGATCGGTCTTTTTAATCTAACCATTTTATATTTAACACGTGACTTCAAGATTTTAAGTTAAAACTTTGGATAAGCGGGTTCTTGGGTTTTATAAAGGAAAAAGCAGAACAGTAAAGAAAATTTACAATGTTTTAAGCGCCGGAGGCGGGCTTACTGGATATATAAAATAAATGATGCGATCGGGTTTTAAGCAGCAAGGCTAATCGCAATCGAAACTTTTGGAGTATGGCAAAGACTTGCGTCTTCGATTCTTTTCGATGCGATTAGCACTTTATCGTATTAACAAATGGTTCCAGACCCAAAGCATATGGTGGGGAAGTGGTTTAGGGCTTAGCTCAAGGGGCTGAGGTCTATAGCAATGAAACTTTGTTTTTTATGAAAAATTTCAAGGTTTTAAATGGATTTGGGGGTTTCGGCACAGCTCAAAAAGAAGTTTTAAACCATGTCAGGAGGATTTTCATGAATGGAAGGAGAAACTTATGAAAAGTAGGGAAATAATATGGAGAAAAGGGGGAGTAAATGAAGGTTAGTTATGAGTGGGAGAAAGGGGGAAAATGATGGTTTCTTCAGCAGTTTCTTACAAGAAATCAGCAGAATTAATAGGAAAAGTAATGAAGATTTTGGACAGAGGCATGAGGCCTACAAGGAGTCTTCAAGAGCCAACAAATTTTAGTAATGAAAAATTGTTCCTTGAAGGCTCAAAACAGATTTAGCCACCTTTTGGTATAACAAAATATTATAGGTGGCTAATAGTGGCTCCACTTGGGGATGGTGCCTTCTTGAAGGCATCAAGAATTCAGACTTGATTTCTGGGAGGCTGATTAGTTGCCTCATCCATTGGGCTGTCCTTCTGTGATTGAATGATCTTATTCTAAAAACATATTTGGCAGCCATGAAAACAATGGACCTTTATCAACCAGCTTGCTACCTACCCAATCCTACATATCTAGCATTTTTTCTTCATCAGAGTGCACTTGGATTGGAAAACTCTATTCACAAAATTTTATTCTTTTGAAAGCAGGAAATCTAATCTATTTCTAATCCTTATTTCTACCTGAACTCAGATTAAACAATTGAGCTCAGATATTTCTCTACCTAGTCTACTGTCTGTTGGGATTAAACAGTCCAACAAACTTTCATCCTCTAAATTCTACAACAGAAATTTAAAAATAGTCAAGTCAAGATTGAGCTATTCGACTTGCTATGATCTATGGCATAAGAACAAGCTGCACATAGATTATTATTTGCAGAAAATTAAATCAAAATGGAAGGCTTAAGATCTGAAAGTTTCTCATTATGGCCTTCTTTTTCTTTACAGCTCTGCTTTTAATTTTGTTTTGAGCTGTCTCTTTCTTGATATCTGATTCAGATTTTGGGCAAATTAGAACCATTTTTTCTCTTTTATGACTCAGAAAAATAAAACAGCTTTGAGTCATCTCTCTTTGGAAACTTGGGTTCAGATTTTGAACATGTTTGAACCTTAATTTCTATCCTAATCTATCTACTGATAAGCCAAGATTAAACGGTTTGGCAAATCAAATTCACTACCCTATCAGCAGAAAATTGAAAGCTAATTAGTCAAGATTAAACAGTTTGACTAACTAGAAGTGTGTTTTGTAGGAGTGGCATTTAAGCTTGCACACTTTCAGATTTATTTCTCTTTTTTGGCATGGGGTTGTGCCTTTCTTGTTTTTCATTTCTGCCCTCTTTTCTTTCTTTCTTTGTTTTTGTATTTTTTGATTTTTCATAACTTTGAATGCAATGATGGATGAAATGTTTACAATGGAAAAAAGAAAAAAGAAGGCTTAAAAACATATCATGAATCAAGAGAAGTAATGCTTGAGCATCCTGCCATTGACAGGACCCCCAAACAATTCTGTTCCATTCAGCTCTTGTAAGAAGAATGCATTGTTTCCAACAACTGAATGAATAGAGAAAGGGCCAAGCCATAGATTGTCAAATTTACCATGCTTTCCCTTATCTTCTCTCTTTGAGTCCCACTTTAAAACCTTGTCCCCAATCTTGAAATTGCTGGCCTTTGTTCTTCTGTCAAAAAGCTTCTTAATGCTGTCTTGTTTCTGCAATGTTTTGTTGTACACTTCCTCTCTAATTTGCTGAAGATGAATGGTCTGATTTATTCTTCTGATCATGTCATTATCTTCAGTCTGCAATTCTTGAATTAACTTCATAACTGGTACACCAAGGCTGTTAGGAAAAATTGCATCTATACCATACACAAGCTGGAAGGGTGACATACCAATAGATTTCTTCAAAGTTAATCTGTCAGCCCAAAGTGCATGGATCAGCTTTGTGTGCCAAGACTTTTTATTATCCTCCAACACTTTCTTGATTATGTTCACTAAGCTTTTATTGGAAGATTCTGCAAGTCCATTACCTTGAGGGTAATAGGCTGTGGAATGCCCTAGTGTTATCTGGTATTTATGACAGAAGTCAACCATTTTCTTGCTTCTAAATGCTGATGCATTATCTGTGATGATCTAGGTAGGGCAGCCAAATCTGGAAAGGATATTGATTTCTATGAACTTTATAATAACTGAATCATTGGCTTGCCTATAAGGAATGGCTTCTATCCACTTAGTGAAATAGTCTGTGGCAGTAAGGATCCATTTATGCTGGGCAGAAGATGAGGGATGGATTTCACCTATGAAGTCAAGTCCCCACTGTTGAAAAGGAGCTTCAACAGTGATTGGATGCAGAGGAAGGGGTAATAATTTTCTCTTGCCCTCAAACAATTGGCATTTATGGCAAGTAGTTGTCATTTTGTGAACATCAGAAAAAAGGGTGGGCCAATAGAAACCAGCCCTCAAAATTTTGTTGGCTGTTGACTTCCAGTACAAATGGCCTCCACACTCTCCTTCATGAAATTCCTGCTTAACCTTCTCTGCATCAAACTCAGGCAAACATTTAAGCAATATACCACTAGAATTTTTCCAATAAAGACACCTATCTACAATGCAATAGTTTACTGCTTTCAGTTTTAAGAACCTTGCCTTTGTTTTCGATAAACCAGGAGGTGTATTTAAATTAAGAAAAACATAAACGATATCAGCATACCAAGGAGAATTCATAAAATGGTTTTCAATAATGGGAGTTGAGAATTCTTCTTGGCTGTCCAAAGCATTAATCATATTAATATCAAGAACTTAAAAATTGGATTCAGCCATTAATCTAGCTAGACCTTGGCCTTTGATGAGTTTAGTGGGTTTTATCTCTAAATCATATTCGAGAATAACATCAATCCACTTACCTCTCTTACCATCTGGGTCCTGTGTTAGAATGTCTTTAACAACCGAATTAGGGACAAAGGAAATGATGTGTGAGTGAAGGATGTATACTCTGAAGTCTTTCAATGCTTTAACCAAAGAAAAAGCTTGCTTTTCCATAATATTATACTTCAAAGGGGCATCCCTCAATGCCTTGCTAAAGAATGCAATAGGCTGCTCTTGTCCTTGTGGATTTTTCTGTAAAAGGACAGCAGCAATGGTATGTTCCCATGCAAATGAGAAGATATAAAAATCTTTTGAAAAATCAGGGCTTATGAGAACCGGTGTTTTGGTTAATGTTTGTTTCACCAGCTCAAAGGATGTCTTTGCTTCCAAGGTCCATTTTATCCCTTGCTCCTTCTTCAACATGTTTGTGATATTTCTAAGGAGCTCTGCCAAGTTAGGGATGAACCTTATCAAAAAGTTAATCTTTCCAATGAAAGACTGCAACTCCTTGATATTTCGAGGATGAGAGATTTGCAATATAGCCTCAATCCTCTTTGGATCTATCTTTATACCCTCTTCTGAAATAATGTGTCCAAGAAGCTTACCTTCTTGGAGACCAAATAGCGTCTTTTTAGGGTTTAAAGATATCCCAAACCTCTTGCACTTCTCGAAAACTTTTCTCAAATGTTCTAAATGTTCTTCATCTGTTTTTGAAAACATAGTGACATCATCTAGATAGATAATGATGAAGAAGCCCAATTCTTCCGAGAATGCTATGTCCATGGCTCTCTGAAAGGTTGCTCCAGCGTTCATTAGACCAAAAGGCATCTTCACATACATGAAAGTGCCCCATGGAGTAGTGAAAGTTGTCTTTAATTGATCGGCCGGGTGAACTAAAATCTGATTATATCCTAAATAGCCATCAAGCAACGAAATCCTTTTAGACCCCACCACCCTCTGTAAAATGTGATCCATTTTTGGTAAAGGGTAGTTATCCTTCAACGAAGCTTTGTTTAAGTCTCTAAAGTCTATACAAAGCCTGATTTCTCCAGTCTTCTTCCTAACGGACACCAGATTAGATACCCACTCAGAATATCTAATAGGGACAATAATGCCAGCATCGTGCATCTTCATGATTTCCTTCTTAACCAATGGCAACTAGACAGGGTTTATTCTGCGCAGTTTCTGTTTGAATGGTTTTTGGTTTTCTTTAAGAGGGATTTTGTGCTGTATTATTTCAGTGTCATAGGATTTAAGATCTTCGTAACTCCATGCAAAAACATCAAAAAATTCTTTGAACAGCTCTATGTATTTGAGTTTAATGTGAGCTGGCAAAGTTTTGGACAGTTTGATCATTTTCGGTTTTTCCTCACTGCCTATATTGCACTCCTCTACTTCAGTCTCTACAGGTTCCAGTTTTGGTTTATTGGCCACATCGTTAAAATCAAACAACTCCTCTAAAGGCGTTAGACCACTTGGAAAATTTTCATCTTTAGAATGCAGAGTTTGTAATTCTTCCGTTTTTGACTCTGCACTTATTTCTGTTTTGTTCCTAAGTTTGCTAGACAGTAGGTTAATATCGACAGGTTGAGGAGACTGTTAGTTCTCTGTAACAAGCAAGATTGGCAAAGTCCGATCACAGAGTTAACATCATTTCAACCAACTTTGGGATTCTAGGATCTAGCCCTCCTGAATCCGGAGAGGGATCTCTCCAATATGTACAAAGATGGATATTGTCTTTGAAGTTTAGGGTGATGATATTAGACTAGTTATGAAGGCCAAGGGTTTTGTTTGGTTTTCTTGGATGGTTGAACATAGTTGTTGTCTGAGACGGAAAGATCTATATGCAAATAGGTTCAAAGGTGAGAAGTTGCAAGTAAACGAAATAAGCTTCAATTCTAAAGAGAGATGATGGCAAGTTTTCAATCCATTGGGCTATGGAGTCATAAGGGAATTTAATTGAAACATCCAAGTTCAAGAGTAATCTATGGGGCAAGTCATCTAGGCCTAAGGATCTCTTTGAAGTTTGATTTATGGAATGGGGTGATACAACAAGAAAGGGAATCAACAGATGCAGAACGAAGAGCAGCCCAGGATCTGGTAAGTACTTTGAAACTAGCCAGCCTTTGACCAGGCACTTAAGAAAAACATAGAAGCAAACTAGGATCTGGTAAGTACTTTGAAACTAGCCAGCCTTTGATACACTTCTAATAGAAACAGATTAAAAACAAAGGGAAACTTGAAGGCAACCTTTGGAGCAGAAACTAGTGGGCAGGGCTCACCTTTCTCCTCATCTTAGTTCTCCTTTACTTAGTTACTTCCAAGACAATCACCAAGATAACACAGAATGGCCCAAGATCTGATAAGTGCTTTGAAACTAGTCAGCTTTTGACACATCCTAAGGGAAACAGACAAATAGTTGAGCAAACAAGAAAGGGACTCAGGGCTAACCTTTGATTTCAATTCATTCCTTACACAACATATATGAAAGTAACATTTAAAAACAACATTCAGCAGTGACGAAAAGATGAGGGAACGCCAGCATCTCTGTACTTAAACTGAATTAAATCATTTCTAAATAACACAATAAGAAGAAAACATTGGGATAAAGATTTTTCAGCCAGAGAAGGTCACTGGTGTACAGCAAACTCTAACAATGTTTAAACTGTTCTTTATAGTAGAAAATGAAACAAATTGAAAACAAAAATAAAATAACAAGTTATAGTGAGAATAACATCACCATCAGCATAGACCAGGATCCCATAAATCAACTTGTATTGATTGCTTCAAACCGGTTACAATCTTCAAATCCAGTGTTTTAATCCATCTCTTTTCACAATCTAACCTATCTGTTACAAGCAGAGCTCCAAGAGCCCATGAAACCACTATTTACAGTCAAGAGTTTTCCACTCAGAAATAGCTACAGTGCTTCAGCAATTATATTGACAACCAACTAATCCAACCTCTCACTCATCTTCTACTGAAGTATTTATAGAAGGATGAGGAGGTGAGATCTGTTTTAAAAGATCTCAAACACAATCAATGCAGAATTAATGTCTTCCTGACCCCGAGAGGTTCGATGAAGTAATTCTACAGGTGTTACATTGCATTAATGTGTTTATACTTAAGAAGTAAGCTCGAAGAGAGCTTATATTGACCTTTGAGGCTCTGCGTACTGTTAGGGTTACTCTGCAGACATTCTGTCGTTGAAATCCGGTGCAGTAATAACTTCTTTGGTTGTTCGAGGCATAATATCTGATCCTGTTCAACAAATTCATCCTCTGATTGAGCTTTCTGAGGCAATAGGTGGCACTGTGGTGGTTGAGGAATCAATTCGCCTCGAAGTATGGCGGTGGAGGCGATCTGTATGCCGAACACTTTTAGTTTTTGCTTTAATCCGTGTTCTGAGCCGGGGATTAGGCTTTTGATAACCGTCTTAGCCGTAATCCCCGCCAATCTTCTCACAAAACCACTGCTCTGGTTCATTCTACCTTTAATCTGCTACTCTTTCTCCGCTCTGATATTGGCGGCCTTCTTCAAGCTTTGCAGGGACATGCGGCAACCAAAGCTCATGAAGCTTTGTAAATATCTTTGTTCTTCTCCGTATGATCAATTCCTTGGACAAATTGGGAGGACTGGAGTCGTCACTCTCATCCTTCAGATTTCGTAGAATACGAAGGAAAAACCTTTGAAAACCTGCAAAAAAACAAGAAAAATGAGGAAATCCTGCGTTTATATGGATAGACTGCATCGGAGGGCGTGCGGGCGGACGGAGAAATCGGGACCGTTGATCGTATTGCGATCAACGGTTGGGAGCAAATCAAACGGTCAACGCAGAGGAAAGTGGACCGTATAATGGAATCGGGAGAGGAGATGCAGACCGTCGATCTACAGAGATCGACGACGGGGATTTGATTTTAAACGCGCCGGGGCAAATTTATCGGACGAGCGGATTGGTTAAAGGGTGAGCGGGAAGAATGATCGGGGACCGTCGGATGGGAGGGCCCAGATCCGACGGCGGGGACGAATCCCGCTGCGGGGCCAAAGGACAATGTTTAACGCGTGGGGAGAAGGCACGGAACGGCGGTTTTGGGGGTGAGGTGGAGAATACGTGTCGGCCGGCGCGTGGAATCGCTGGCCGACGGCACAAAACCGTGTCCGGACGAAAGGTGGTGCGGGCGCAAACCGGTGGGACAGGAAAACAGCGCAGCGGAAAGGGGGGAGGGGTCCACCAGATGACGGGACACTCCGCACCGTTGATCCGTGGGACAGATCAACGGCGGAGTTTTAATATTATTTTCTTTGGTGAAAAAATAAAACAAACCCGTCTTTGCATTTTACAAAGGTTTTCAATGTTTTTCGGGCCATAAATTATTTCTGAGGTTAAGCGCCTGGCGTGGTTAGCACGCGGTTCCGGCGTGGGGATATATGGAAGGAGAAACAGAAAGGGGCTTAGCCTGAGGGGCTAAAGCTTAACACATAGAAACGCATGTTTTCTATGGTTTTTTGAATAAATTTTGCAAGAGGGGAAAGGCTCCGATAGATCAAAAAGTGGGGTTTTCGACCTTAGGAAATGAGATTAATGGAGGAATAAGGGAAATAAAAGGGTTTGATGGGGTTTTTATGGTCGAAAGAAGGGAGTGGAAGAAACGGAGGAAAGGTGGAAGAAGGGGAGAGGACAAGGAGGGGGATGCAGCAACATTTTGATTAGGATTTTCATGGTACATCAGAGGCAGAGAGGAGGGAGAGTATGTAGAACCAACAGTAGTTTGGAATTTTACCAACAGACTTCAAGTACCAACAATTTTTAGGCCTGAATTTGTTTCTTGAAGGCTGCAAAGAAAATTTAGCCACCAGCTGATATGATTGAAAAATATAGGTGGCTAACAGTGGCTCCACTTGGGGATGGTGCCTTCTTGAAGGCATCAAGAATTCAGACTTGATTTCTCTGGGATGATGACTGGTGTCAGACCCGTCACATGCTCTTGCTTTTCTTCTGCACAAAATAAGGTCAGTCATTTTTAAAGAGAGATGAATTTCATCAATACAACTTCTACCTACCCCAATCCTACTGATCTAACATTTTTTCCTTCATCAGAGTGCACTTGGATTGGCAAACTCTTAACACAACATTTTATTCTTTTGAAAGCAGTAAATCTAATCTACTTCTACTCCTTATTTCTCCCTGAACTCAGATTAAACAGTTGAGTTCAGATATTCCTCTACCTATTCTACTGTTTGTTGGGTTTAAACAGCCCAACAAACTTTCATTCTCTAAATTCTACAACAGAAATTTAAAAATAGCCAAGCCAAGATTGAACTGTTTGACTTGCTATGATCTATGGCATAAAGACAAGCTGCACATAGATTGTTATTTGCAGAAAATTTGAAATCAAAACAGAAGGCTTAAGATCTGAAAATTTTCTTATTACGGCCTTCCCTCATATTCACAGCTCTGTTTTTTTTTTTTTTTAGTGAGCTATCTTTTCTTTTCTTCTGGTTCGAGTTTTGAGTGAATTAGAACCAGGTCCTTTCTTTGACTCAGAAATTAGAGTAGCTTTGAGTCCTCTCTTTGGAAACTTTGGTTCAGATTTTGAGTTTGTTTGAACCTTGATTTCTACCCTACTCTATCTACTGATAAGCCAAGATTAAACAGTTTGGCAAATCAAATTTGCTACCCTATCAGCAGAAAATTGAAAGCTAATCAGTCAAGATTAAACAATTTGACCAATTAGAAGCGTGTTTAGAGGAGTGGCATTTATGCTTGCACACTTTCAGATTCATTTCTCTTTTTGGCATGGGGCCTTGCCTTTCTTGTTTCTAATTCCTGCCCTCTTTTCATTTTTTCTTTGTTTTTGTATTTTTTGATTTTTCATAACTTTAAATGCAATGATGGATGAATTATTTACAATGGAAAAGGTGAAAAGGCTTCAAAACATGAAATAATTTTAAGAAAGATAATGCTTAAGCATCCTGCCATTGACAGGACCCCCAAACAATTTTGCTCCATTCAGTTCTTGTAAGAAAAATGCATTGTTTCCAGCAACTGAATGAATGGAGTAAGGGCCAAGCCACAGATTGTCAAATTTACCATGATTTCCCTTGTCTTCCCTCTTTGAGTCCCACTTTAAGATTTTGTCCCCAATTTTGAAATTGCTGGCCTTTGCTCTTCTGTCAAATATCTTCTTGATATTGTCTTGTTTCTGTAATGCTTTGTTGTACACTTCCTCTCTGGTTTGCTGAAGATGAATGGTCTGGTTTATTCTTCTGATTATGTCATCCTCTTCAGTTTGGAGTTCTTGAATTATTTTCATAACTGGTACACCAAGACTGTTAGGAAAAAATGCATCTGTACCGTATACAAGCTGGAAGGGTGACATACCAATGGATTTCTTCAATGTTAACCTGTCAGCCCAAAGTGCATGAACCAGCTTCATGTGCCAAGACTTCTTGTTGTCCTCCAACAGTTTCTTTATTATGTTCACTAAGCTTTTGTTGGAGGACTCTGCAATTCCATTACCTTGAGGGTAATAAGCTGTGGAGTGCCCCAATGTTATTTGATACTTATGACAGAATTCAACCATTTTCTTTGATCCAAATGCTGTTGCATTATCTGTAATGATCTTGGTAGGACAGCCAAATCTGGAAAGGATATTGGTTTCTATGAATTTTATGATAACTGAATCATTGGCCTGTCTACAAGGAATGGCTTCTATCCACTTAGTGAAATAGTCTGTGGCAGTAAGGATCCACCTATGTTGGGCAGAGGATGAAGGGTGGATTTCTCCTATAAAGTCAAGTCCCCACTGTTGGAAAGGGGCTTCAACAGTAATTGGATGCAGAGGAAGGGGTAGTAATTTTCTCTTGCCTTCAAACAATTGGCATTTATGGCAAGTGGTTGTCAGTTTATGTACATCAGGAAACAGAGTGGGCCAATAGAAACCAGCCCTCAAAATTTTGTTGGCTGTTGACTTCCAGTACAAATGGCCTCCACACTCTCCTTCATGGAATTCCTGCTTAATCTTTTCTGCATCAAACTCAGGCAAACATTTAAGCAATATACCACTAGCATTTTTCCAATAAATACATTTATCAATAATGCAATAGTTTACAGCTTTTAACTTTAGGAATCTTGCCTTTGTTTTGGATAAACCAGGCGGTGTGTTTAAATTAAGCAAAACATAAACAATATCAGCATACCAAGGAGAATTCACAAAATAATCTTCAACAATGGGGGTTGAGAATTCTTCTTGGTCGTCCAAAGCATTAATCATGTTAATATCAAGAACTTCACAATTTGATTCGGCCATTAGCCTAGCAAGACCTTGACCTTTGATAAGCTTCGTGGGTTTAATCTCTAAGTCATATTCAAGAATAACAGCAATCCACTTACCTCTCTTACCATCTGGATCCTGGGTTAGAATGTCCTTTACAAATGAATTTGGGACAAAGGCAATAATGTGTGAGTGAAGGATGTATACCCTGAAGTCTTTTAAAGCTTTCACCAAAGCAAAAGCTTGCTTTTCCATAATATTATACTTCAAAGGGGCATCCCTCAATGCCTTGCTAAAGAATGCAATGGGCTTCTCTTGTCCTTGCGGATTTTTCTGTAAAAGGACAGCAGCTATAGTATGTTCTGATGCAAATGAGAAGATATAAAAATCTTTTGAGAAATCGGGACTTATGAGAACTGGTGTTTTGGTTAACGCTTGTTTAACCAGTTCAAAGGATGTCTTTGCTTCTGCGGTCCATTTTACCCCTTGCTCCTTTTTCAACATGTTTGTGATATTCCTCAGGAGCTCAGCCAAGTTTGGGATGAACCTTCTTAAAAAGTTAATCTTTCCTATGAAAGACTGCAACTCTTTGATATTTCGAGGATGAGAGATTTGCAATATGGCCTCAATCCTCATGGGATCTATCTTTATGCCCTCTTCTGAAATGATATGTCCAAGAAGCTTACCTTCTTGGAGTCCGAATAAGGTTTTCTTGGGGTTCAAAGATATCCCAAACCTTCTGCAATTCTCGAAAACTTTTCTTAAATGTTCTAAGTGTTCTTCATCTGTTTTTGAAAACACAGTTACATCATCAAGATAAATAATGATGAAGAAGCCTAATTCTTCCGAGAATGCTATGTCCATGGCTCTCTGAAAGGTTGCTCCAGCATTCATTAAACCAAAAGGCATTTTCACATACATGAAAGTGCCCCAGGGTGTAGTAAAAGCTGTCTTTAATTGATCATCAGGGTGGACTAGGACTTGATTATACCCTGAATAGCCATCTAACAAAGAAATTCTTTTAGACCCTACCACCCTTTGCAAAATATGATCCATCTTGGGCAAAGGGTAGTTATCCTTTAATGAAGCTTTGTTTAAATTCCTGAAGTCTATACAAAGCCTGATTTCTCCAGTCTTTTTCCTAACTGACACCAGATTAGATACCCACTCAGAATATCTAATAGGGACAATAATACCAGCATGATGCATTTTCATAATTTCCTTCTTAACCAATGGCAACTGGACAGGGTTGATTCTACGCAGCTTTTGTTTGAATGGTTTTTGGTTTTCTTTAAGAGGGATTTTGTGCTGTATTATTTCAGTGTCATAGGACTTAAGATCTTCGTAACTCCATGCAAAAACATCAGAAAATTCTTTAAACAGCTCCAAATATTTAAGTTTAATGTGAGCTGGTAAAGTTTTAGACAGTTTAATCAATCTCGGTTTCTCATCACTGCCTATATTACATTCTTCCACTTCAGTTTCCACAGGTTCCAGTTTTGGTTTTTTGGCCACATCATCAAAATCAAACAGTTCTTCTAGAGGGGCCAAACCCTTGGGCAGACTATCATTATCAGAATGCAGAGTTTCTATTTCTTGTGTTTCAAATTTCGGACTTAATTCTGCTTGGCGTGTGGATGTGATAGTCTGAAGGTTTATATCTACCAGTTGTGGAGATGGCTCTTCTTCACCAAGAAAATTTTCTTCACTGCAGTCTGTCTCATAGTCTGAATCTGAACTATGGAGTTCAAACTCATTTCTGAATTGCATGAAGTCTTCTATTTGTTTATCTCCATCAAACACCTGCCAATATTTCTTGTTATCTGGGATAGCTGGTCTGAATTTCATCTGAGAGGTGCCATCATACAACATTGGGCAGGTCCTAGCAGCAAAGGCTAAATTGTGGGCAGCAATGTTTCTTTTCCTTGGGACAAAAGATAAGGTGTACTCCTCAAATGTTTTTAAAAGATCAATGACGTCATTCCTGTAGGCCCTAAGTTTGGGGTGATTTTCATTATACTCCCCATTGACTTGCCTAATGATTAATTCAGAATCCCCATATACATCTATTCTCTTGGCACCTAATTTTTTCAAAAGATGCAAGCCTAAGAGAAGGGATTCATATTCTGCTATGTTGTTGGAACACTGAAAGTTTAATTTACATGAGATGCATTCTGTATGATTATTTTCAGTGTTAGTGATCCAGACACCTGCACCAGCATTTGTCTTGGTGCATGACCCGTCAAAATACATAGTCCAGAGGGGCAGATTTTCAGTTTGGTGAATGGACGTTGTATCATTTGATTCCTCAAGTTTTCCATCGGGTTGAGGACTGTCTTTCTGACTGTCAAGTTTTGAGCTCACAGGATTGATAACTTGGATTTCCAGATCTGTGGTAAGTTTGCTAGGATCTTCAGACACAATAGACCGTTTCGGCATTTGAACATTGTGTTCCCCCTCTTTAACTCCAGCCATGGATTCTTTCGAAATAATTTGTTCAGTGAGTGTTTCATTGTTTGAACATGATAAAGGAATCAAGGCTCGTGTTTATAGCATAGAGTGGGGAGTTTTGAGGCCGCTCCTGGCTTGTTACTGTGTATTGCATGTGAGATTCCCTATAAAGCCTCCTAGTTTGATTGAAGACAGGGATGGTTGCATAGGCCATGTCCATTTGCATAGTCCCCTGTAACTTAGCTCCCCAAGATCTTGATAAAAGCATTCCATACTTTGGGGGAACATCAGCCACAACAACATCCATGACTAAACATTTGGCTGGAATTTGGGCTAGATTAACACAGAGATCTTTAATCAATCCTAGACACTTAACTCTACTCGAGTCAAAGGAGTACAGGTCTTTGTAAGGTCTGGTAATCTCAAGACCCAGGCTTTCCATTACAGCTTTTGGCATTAAGTTATGGGAAGCGCCTGAGTCATGCATAGCATTATGGAGAATTTTGTCATGAATGTTTAAGCTTACATAAAAGGGAGGGACAGGACCCTCTTGGAACTTTCCTTCAATCTTTGGACCGAAAATAAGCTCTGGTTGGTCATCACTAAGATTGAGAGTATCTTCGTTATCCTCTAAGTTTAAAGCCTTCAAAATTTTGGACCTATATACATGTTGGGCAGCTAACTCAGTCAAAGGAACAGAGATTTTGATCTTTGAGATTTCCTGTTCCAGGCTGAAAAGGTTTTGATTCTTCAGAACATTGACTTCAGCCTTGTTTACTGCCACTTTATCAGCAAAAACAGCTTGCTGATTTGGTTTATCTACAATTAAAATAGTTGTCTTTGCAGGAGTACTAACTGAGGTGCTAGTACTACTAATGTTTGCACTCTATTTTTCGATGTTTTGAGTGTCTTTCCCTTTATCATCACCAGAATCAACAGTCACCGTTTTGTCCTTTTGTTTGATTGTTTTAGACTTGGTCGCAGTGCTGTTTTGAGAAGGTTTGCCAGAGGTTTTATTGTTGGGTGTTTGTTGATTAGATTTACTTCTGAGTTCATATTCCCTTAAAGGTTCTATGACAGCGTTCTCCATGTTTTGGTAGCTGTTTTCAGCATCATCTCTTCTGTCATCATAAGGTGTATAAAGACTTTGTTTATTATCATAATGAACCTCAAAGTCATCATCATCTACCCCAAATAAGTTTATATCATCCTCCTCTGTTATTTGATCTGTTTGTTCAACCTCATTTAAAAAGTTCTGATGGAAGGGAGGGATGATCTGCTGATCATCTTCCCTGGGTCTGTTAGGAGGCTGATTTCGTCTAAGATTCTGATTCTGGTTTTGATTTCTGTTTTGAGGAGCATTTTGATTTAGACTCGCTTGTGCTCTCTCTAGAATGCTCATTTTCTTCATCATTTCTTCCATCATTCTTTCCATCTTTGAGCTTGAAGTAGAAGGGGTGGGTTCCTCCCTAAAAGATACTTTCTTTTCAGCTTTCATCCTTGCTCTTTTCTCCATAAGGTTCACCTCTACAGAAAGGGCACCTCTTTGCATGTCTTCAAGGGTTGCAAAGACTCTTTCCCTGAGTGAATATGTCATGTCTGGATCAAACCCTTCAGGAAATTTATTTAAGGCTAATCCCTGGGGAGGTTTCAGTTCAGGGGAAAGTGCATTATACACACTGTTGAATCTAGTACAATAAGCTTGTACACTTTCCCCAAGGTTCCTATGGAGATTGTTATAGTCAGCAAGGACTTGGAGAGGGTTTTTCCTTACTTCCCACTTGTTTAAAAAAGTTTGATGGAAGGCTTGAAGGTCGTTAATACTATGGGGGGTTAAACCTTTAAACCATTTTCTCACATGTCCCCCCAAAATTTGAGCAAACAATCTGATTTTGACAGATTCATTATCAATTTCATTTCTGTCAAAGTAGTCATTCATCTTGTCCACGTGTTGAGATGCCGTTATGGTATTATTAGCATCATATAATGGAATTTTGGACTGATAGTCCTGTGGAAGATTGACTAATGGTACAGGAAGGACTAAGGGAGCATACCATGCTGCCATGATATGTGGTGGGTTTATAAGTGGAGGTGTGGGTTGAAGTGGAGTGGTTTGAACAGTGGATGAAGGATGAATAGAAGTGGATGGAACAACAGTAGATCTCTGAGTTGACCTGGGGTGAGAGGCACCTAGATTATGTATGAAATGTAAATCAGGAGGTGTTGATTCTCTATTCCCAAGAGTCCCACTGGTTTCGGGAGATGAAAGGGTAGGCTCAGAATCTAACTGACCTAAATCACCAAATGACCTAGTTCTGAATGGGTTTAATAAGTCAATTTGTGATTCATGAAGAGCTGAAAGGTTTTCAGGGACTGAATTGGCTCTTAGGGGTGGTCTGAAGATAGTTGAGGATTGTATTCTAGGAGACTTCCTAAGAATTCTTTCGGGGTTATCAACTATTTCAGGAGGATTTGGGTCAGGATGGGCTCTAGTATGAATCTTTTTAGGAGCCACAATGTTTATGTGATTAGACCCAATCTAAACAAGAAAAGTTCAACCAGATATGACAATCTTTAGACGGTTAACTAATCTGTTTTCTCAATTCGAATCGTACAGTCCTTTAACTGAATTTGAATGATTTTTATAATGATAAGGGTTCTTTCCAGTGGAGTCTTAAGGTCTGTTCAGGATGGTGGAGTCGCCAGGTGGAAGGTTCAGAGTGTTTTCAAAGGAATGCACTGTCCACCACAGTGTTCGTGAAACATTCTTCTTCAAGGATATTTCGAAACACAACAAACTCTAACCAGAGATTGACTGGGAGGGCATTCACTAGATGTGTCACCCCCTAAAAGAGGATGAGATCCAGAGGCTACCTGGCCCTTTCCAGACTCTGTCTAAGAGTATAGAGTAAAACACATCAAAGACATATATAGGTATCAAAACTTATGTTTTACTACCAATCTGAAATGTTTTTGGTATTTTATGAATTGTTTATATTTGTGGTTTTTTGAAAGAATGTCCTAGCTTTGCCTCAAAACTTAGCTACGGTTAAGAAACAAAGACATTCTATCCTTGTAGCTAAGCTAGCTGATTTTCCAAGGTTAGATAAAGACTTAAAAGAACCCTAGGATTGACCTAGGTTGTCACTGATTCAAACAAGTTTTACCATGATTACCATTCTTTGGTAGTGCTTGGAAAGGCTGCTTTTTACTCTCAAAATGTTTATATGAGGATTCTGAGGTAAGAGTCCCCAGCGGAGTCGCCAGAAATGTTAGTTCCTGGTGGCTCAGCTGCAACATAGAACAATTGTAATGGAACCAGAGATTTTGGGTTAAAATTCCCCAGCGGAGTCGCCAGAAATGTTATGGAACCAGAGATTTTGGGTTAAACTTCCCCAGTGGAGTCGCCAGAAATGTTAGGTCTCTGTAACAAGCAAGATTGGCAAAGTCCGATCACAGAGTTAACATCATTTCAACCAACTTTGGGATTCTAGGATCTAGCCCTCCTGAATCCGGAGAGGGATCTCTCCAATATGTACAAAGATGGATATTGTCTTTGAAATTTTAGGGTGATGATATTAGGCTAGTTATGAAGGCTGAGGGTTTTGTTTGGTTTTCTTGGATGGTTGAACATAGCTGCTGTCTGAGACAGAAAGATCTATATGCAAATAGGTTCAAAGGTGAGAATTTGCAAGTAAACAAAATAAGCTTTGTTTCTAAAGAAAGATGATGGCAAGTTTTCAATCCATTGGGCTATGGAGTCATATAAGGGAATTTAATTGAAACATCCAGGTTCAAGAGTAATCTATGGGGAAAGTCATCTAGGCCTAAGGATCTCTTTGAAGTTTGATTTATGGAATGGGTGATACAACAAGAAAGGGAATCAACAGATGCAGAACGAAGAGCAGCCCAGGATCTGGTAAGTACTTTGAAACTAGCCAACCTTTGACCAAGCACTTAAGAAAAACATAGAAGCAAACTAGGATCTGGTAAGTACTTTGAAACTAGCCAGCCTTTGATACACTTCTAATAGAAAACAGATTAAAAACAAAGGGAAACTCGAAGGCAACCTTTGGAGCAGAAACTAGTGGGCAGGGCTCACCTTTCTCCTCATCTTAGTTCTCCTTTACTTAGTTACTTCCAAGACAATCACCAAGATAACACAGAATGGCCCAAGATATGATAAGTACTTTGAAACTAGTCAGCTTTTGACACATCCTAAGGGAAACAGACAAATAGTTGAGCAAACAAGAAAGGGACTCAGGGCTAACCTTTGATTTCCTCAATACATTCCTTACACAACATATATGAAAGTAACATTTAAAAACAACATTCAGCAGTGACGAAAAGATGAGGGAACGCCAACATCTCTGTGCTTAGACTGAATTAAATCATTTCTAAATAACACAATAAGAAGAAAACATTGGGATAAAGATTTTTCAGCCAGAGAAGGTCACTGGTGTACAGCAAACTCTAACACTGTTTAAACTGTTATTTATAGTAGAAAATGAAACAAATTGAAAACAGAAATAAAATAACAAGTTACAGTGAGAATAACATCACCATCAGCATAGACCAGGATCCCATAAATCAACTTGTATTGATTGCTTCAAACCGGTTACAATCTTCAAATCCAGTTTTTTAATCCATCTCTTTTCACAATCTAACCTATCTGTTACAAGCAGAGCTCCAAGAGCCCATGAAACCACTATTTACAGTCAAGAGTTTTCCACTCAGAAATAGCTACAGCGCTTCAGCAATTATATTGACAACCAACTAATCCAACCCTCACTCATCTTCTACTGAAGTATTTATAGAAGGATGAGGAGGTGAGATCTGTTTTAAAAGATCTCAAACACAATCAATGCAGAATTAATGTCTTCCTGACCCCGAGAGGTTCGATGAAGAAATTCTACAGGTGTTACATTGCATTAATGTGTTTCTATTTAAAAAGTAAGCTCGAAGAGAGCTTATATTGACCTTTGAGGCTTTGCGTACTGTTAGGGTTACTATGCAAACATTCTGTCGTTGAAATCTGGTGCAGTAATAACTTCTTTGGTTGTTCGAGGCATAATATCTGATCTTGTTCAATAAATCCATCCTCTGATTGAGCTTTCTGAGGCAATAGGTGGCACTGTGGTGGTTGAGGAATCAATTCGCCTCAAAGTATGGCGGTGGAGGCGATCTGTATGCCGAACACTTTTAGGTTTTGCTTTAATCTGTGTTCTGAGCCGGGGATTAGGCTTTTGATAACCGTCTTAGCCGTAATCCCCACCAATATTCTCACAAAACCACTGCTCTGGTTCATTCTACCTTTAATCTGCTACTCTTTCTCCGCTCTGATATTGGCGGCCTTCTTCAAGCTTTGCAGGGACATGCGGCAACCAAAGCTCATGAAGCTTTGTAAATATCTTTGTTCTTCTCCGTATGATCAATTCTTTGGACAAATCGGGAGGATTGGAGTCGTCACTCTCATCCTTCAGATTTCGTAGAATACGAAGGAAAAACCTTTGAAAACTTGCAAAAAACAAGAAAAAATGAGGAAATCCTGCGTTTATATGGATAGACTGCATCGGAGGGCGTGCGGGTGGACGGAGAAATCGGGACCGTTGATCGTATTGCGATCAACGGTTGGGAGCAAATCACACGGTCAATGCAGAGGAAAGTGGACCGTATAATGGAATCGGGAGAGGAGATGCAGACCGTCGATCTACAGAGATCGACGGCGGGGATTGGATTTTAAACGCGTCGGGGCAAGATTATCGGGTGAGCGAATCGGTTAAAGGACGAGCGGGAAAGATGATCGAGGACCGTCAGATGGGAGGGCCCAGATCCGACGGCTCGAGTGAATCCCGCTACGGGGCCATGGGACCATGTTTAACGCGCGGGAGACGGCACGGAACGGCGGTTTTGGGGGTGAGGTGGAGAACACGTGTCGGCCGGCGCGTGGAATCGCTGGCCGACGGCACAAAACCGTGTCCGGACGAAAGGTGGTGCGGGCGCAAACCGGTGGGAAAGGAAAACAGCGCCGCGGAAAGGGGGGAGGGGTCCACCAGATGACGGGACACTCCGCACCGTTGATCCGTGGGACAGATCAACGGCGGAGTTTTTAATATTGTTTTCTTTGGTGGAGAAAATAGAACAAACCCGTTTTTGCATTTTACAAAGGTTTTCAATGTTTTTCGGGAAATGAATTATTTCTGAGGTTAAGCGTCTGGCGGGTTTAGCATGCGGTTCCGGCGTGGGGATATATGGAGGGAGAAACGGAAAGGGGCTTAGCCTGAGGGGCTAAAGCTTAACGCATAGAAACGCATGTTTTATATGGTTTTTGAATAAATTTTGCAAGAGAAGAAAAGTTCCGATAGGTGGAAAAGTGGGTTTTCGACCTTGGGGAATGAGATTAATGGAGGAATATGGGATATAAAAGGGTTTGATGAGGTTTTTTATGGTCGAGAAGGGAGTTGAAGAAACGGAGGAAAGGTGGAAGAAGGGGAGAGGACAAGGAGGAGGATGCAGCAACATTTTGATTAGGATTTTCATGGTATATCAGAGGCAGAGAGGAGGGAGAGTATGTAGAACCCACAGTAGTTTGGACTTTTATCAACAGACTTCAAGTACCAACAATTTTCAGGATTTTTAAACTTGTTTCTTGAAGGCTGCAAAGAACATTTAGCCACCAACTGTCATAGTTGAAAAATATGGGTGGCTAACAGGTTGGTAGTGAGAAGTTAGATTTGAGAATCAATGTAATGGTTGCAATTGAAATTTGCAATTGATGATGAATAAGACGAAGCTTCTTTGATCCTCTAAATTTGACTTTTATTTTTGTGTGCTTGTGAATCCTTGGAAGGATCCCCATTGCCTAGCAAGTACACTTTTATTTTAGTAAGCTTTTATTTTATGTTTGTTTGTGAATTTCATTAGATTAAATTATTAGGTTCATATGTTTGGAATATTAACGAATGACCTTTCGTAAGAAGGTAATAATTTTTCCTTCAATGAATCTGATTTATTATTTAATATTTGATTTCATTAGTTTAAATTTCTGATTTATATGCTTGAAATATAAATGAATAGTTTCTTGTAAGAGAGCTTTAACATTTCATGCAATCAATCAGAATTAGATTTAATTGCTTTAATTTCATTAGTTTAAATAGTTTGTTGATTAATATGATTAGAAATATTAATGAAGAGTCTCCTATAAGGGAGCCTTAATATTTCTTACACTTATCACAATGTCTTTAGATTTCATTTTGATTAAATAACTAAATAGGTGTTGGAGATCCTAATGAACAACCTCCTCTAAGGGAGATTTGGCATTTCTTCACCTAGCTTAGTTTAGTTTGTCTATAAGTCCATATATATTGGATGATCCTCGAAGTTTACTTACCCGGATTGATAGTAAATGAAACTCTAATTTGCATCCGCATTTTAGATCAAAAATTTTGGCATTGTTTCTAGGGAGGATGATTTAGAGATAGACTTAGGAAGACATTTTTATTGCAATTTATTTTTATGGACTAACTTGTGAAACCTGGTGACAACAGGATCTTCATAAAGGAGTTTAAGTTGAGCTTTTTTATTTTTCTTATCATACTTAGTTAGTTTCAAATTCAGTTTTTAAACTCCCCATTTCTTACTAATTCATCTACAGATGAGAAATTTGAATATGTTAAACATGTACTTTTTGGAGAAAAAGAATAATCTTGAAGACTGGTTCCAAAAGAACCTTGCGCAAACTCCAAAAATAAGATAGGTTACTCACATTCTTGCAAATCGTAAGGTAAAAAATTTTAAATCTTGATGTGAGCATTTTCAAATTCTTAGTCCGTAGGTGGCTTCATTGGAAGCATTCTTTTACCTAGGAAATAAAAAAAATCGTTCAAGAAAATTAGATAGAATAAATTAGGAAAATAAAATGAGCTAGTTAGAATTTTTTAGTCTTACTTTCATAAATAAAAAATAATAAATCATCATGAATAAATGAATAAATTCAGTGGCACAATAAGAGCTACTTCATCATCACATTTCTATATCTTGTTTCTGTGTCTTGGGTAAGCCAGGAGCTTGATTATCGGAAATCTTTGTCTTCTAAGAGTCTAAACGCCCAGCGACATTGCAGAAAGAGTATAGACAATGTGAGGTTTTGTCGCAAATCTTCATTGTGTTTATTATCCATCCACACTAACCTGCATAAATAAAAACAAATCAGGAGATTAGTATGCTCTCTTCCTACGCTTTGTGCGATCAAGAAGATAAAAAAATCTATCGATTTATTTCAAATAAAAATACTCTTGCTAGAAAATTGATCTGCGCATTCTATCGATTATAAGAAATTTGCAAGCTTCCAATATCGATCTGCTGTAGCAATTTAATTTTCTGTTCAAACTAAATTTGCAGCATATTGAAATAAATCAATGGCATTATTAATGCACATATGATTATTTGATTTTGAATTTTTTTATTATCACATTCTCTAGTTATGGCTTCTCGATTTAAATATATTGTTCCTGTGCCATAATTTGATCCTATATAGAGATAACCATTACCCCCTAGAAAGTAAAAAAAGAAAAAGAAAAGAGAAAAGAAAAAGAAGTACTTGAACTGTGTGAATTGAAGAATCTGCATTTCCATCTCATTTGAATTGGCCAATATAAGAATTTGAAACTCTTACATTAGGGACCATGCAACCTACACTACAAGTCATCAAATCCAAAAGGATGATGGATATAAAATATAAAGGGAGAAAAGGGCATGCTTACTCCTAAATATAAAGAGCTAATAATGACAAAGGATAAAAATCACACAAAGAAAGAGGTTAGTAGAGAACCATAAGGTTCCTTGCCTTTACAGTGCAAGGAATTTATCTATGAAGAACTCTTACAATATGGTGAATATGTTTAGTTGAATAGGTATTTATGACTTGATGTTTCAAAATACAGAAACTTGGTGACATTGGTAAGGGAACTAATAGAATTTCTTCATATTTTATCTGATGTCGTGTTTTATTTACATAAATGTCAATTGTTGTTTGAATATGTATGGTTTTCTATGCACTACTCTTTCTCAACATGTGAAACTTAGGAAGCAAAGTAGGGTAAGGTTTTAAATGCTAAATTTCAACAAACAGATAAAACAAACCCAAGAAAAATAGATCATACAAGTAGCTGAGAATATGTGCTCCTAGTTGAGAATATATGCTCCTACCATGATGGAACTGTGAATTGTAATACTTTTTTTAGTTCCTCGAGCACACCTAGAAGAAGAGGAACAACTACAGTTGGAAATTTCCATGCATGAAAAAATTTACTGACTGAATTCTATGCATGAAAAAATTTCCACTACCTGGTAAATCGATGCGTTGTTTGACGAATTGTATTATTCCTTTGCGCCCATGGCTTTGCAGAAATGGTGTGCCCCTGCAAACATTACATCAATACAATTTAACTTTTATTATATCAGTGATGAATGGGAAATGGAAAGAGCATTGTTTCGATTATATTTTCAGTAAATTAAAACCAAATGTTGAGCGTTGGTTATCCTACATAATGCAGTTCCTGCATAATGCAATACCTGTTATTTCTCTCCATAACGCAGTTCGATTTTTTTTAAACAGTTTGGTTTTTCTCCTATCATACATAACGCAGTTCGATTTTACTCGAGCGAAGAGAGAAAGGCCTTCCTCGCACACATTAAGCAAAAGGCATGCTCACAGGGGCTCAGTTAGCCATAGATGGTAATAGGAATATAAATCACATATGATGCAAATATGGACCTTATCTCCTTGCCTTCTCCCGCGCTTCTGCCCGATGGTTTTTACAGCCTTAACATTGAGACTAATGTTAGAGGGAGAGGCCAGTCCTTTGGCCACCAGGAGATCGGCCAACACCAGATGGTATGGATAGGACAAGATAGGGTCACATTGTCAGAACTGGAGATCTTAGGTGTACCAGTACCCCCTTCGCTTCCAAGGCCCCCCTTGCTTAGTCATATCTGCAACATAATTTTGTTGCAAGAGGAGGAGTAAACTTCAATCCAAAGAGTAAGAAAGGCGGAGGATGTTTCAACAGCTAAGGAAAATGTATCAGACACCCAATAAAAGCAACAACCATTACATGTGGAATCTCAAGTTCTAAGCCGCTCTATGGAAAATCCCAACAACCACACCATCACAATTGGATAATTTGGATGCTCGATCAATTTTTCTTTTCCCTGTTGCGCGTGAATCTTAGTTTACCCTACGAATTAAAATTTTGAACGAAAATTTGCAGGCTCCCCTCGGAAATGCTGGATCGAGCTATGAGCGACGAAAATGCTGGATCGAGCTCTAGAATGAAGAGATTGCGATCTCATTCATTGGATCCAGAAGTGTTCAGCTACTGCAATCAAGATGTTTCCACAATAGCAGGTTCCCACTATGTGCAGGTTTTCTCCTTGGTGCGGGTTTATTCACACGTCACCACAGATGATTTATAAAAACCAGCAATTTTGCATCGTAATAAAGGTGCTAGTTGGTGACTCTTTGAAGTGCAATGATCGTTGGATAACGATCGCGCGGAGATCTATGGTGGATGTTGATTCCAAATCTCACATACTCTAGTTCCATGACTCATAGACAAGTGGGTAATGTTGACATGAGAGTAGTTGGATCGTGTTAGCTGATTGAATCTCTACCCATCATTGGAAACTTCTCTTAAAATTATATTTGAAAACAGAAATCATTGGAGTTAATTTTTCTCTTTAGATTCTATGAACACGAGTATTTTCTTTATGTACCATATGGAGTATGGTATTATTCAACTGAAGCAATAACGAAAATAAATTTGAAATAGTTGCTGCAAGGTTGATTGAAAGTCTCTCTAAATGATTTAGAGTCTAGACATGGCTCTCAGTCTTATTTAAGAGATCCATTTTCACGGTTTTCAGTGACCCATTTCAGAGGCAAGATTCCAAAGACATTAATGGTGGAGATTGAACGTGAAGAACTGGTGGTAGAATGACAGTTGGACAAATAGGGTTTCTTTTTCCAGGGACAAAGCGCTGTTCAGTATGATTTAAACCAAGGTATGGATCCGATAAATTATGCAAAGGATTTTATTAATGAATTTGAAATCTGAAATTACCATTGCAAAGGTTTTCGCTGTTTTACAAGAAAATATTAATATTAAGATTACAAAATGAAATTCACAATATTAAAATCTTAATATTAAATACATTTAATAATGTATAAAAAATTAATTAAAAAAAAATTGAAAAAAAAAAGAAAAAAAAAAGAAAAAGAAAAAAGAAAAAAAAAGAAAAAAGAAAAAATGTTTGCAATGATACACAAATCCTGAAGCATAAAGTTTGAAAATGAGATACCTGGTTTTGTTCAATTTAAATGCCCATGCTGACATAGTTTGAAGCATTTTTATTTGTCCATTTTTAAAAGATAAGTATGGAGGTTTAAGAGCTTTTGTAACCGCCTTGAAGGCCACTTTGGCCCCTGAGGCATGTGTGCTCTCATTGGAAGAATATTTTGGGGCTGTGTGCCAAATTTAGAAGCTTTCAGTGCAGCAGGTTGCAAGACTAATAAAAAAAATCATGCTATCAAAGGACCTTTTGAGGTGGGATGTTTCACCAACAATACTTCATTTGTGGAAAAGGGTCATGTTTAAGGGAAATTTTTTTAAAAACAGACACTACAAAATTTTTGAAAATCATTCACTATTGCCATTCTCAAAATGCCCTCTCATTGCTCATCTTTTTACTCCTTCACTTGAAGGATACTTCGAAGTCTTCCTAGGAAATCTTACACAGGTTTGATATTTCATTGATTTGAAAATATATAATGGAACATTTGGAAGATTAATTTAAAGAACATTTGGTGGATTATTTAAATGCTGATTAACTTGCTTAGAGTTGGCAACTTCATATTTTTGTATGCTTTTATAATGTACTAATCTGCAGGACACAACAAATCTATAATTCCAAGCTTTTCGCCATGCACAAAAGTTAGCTGGCAAAAATAGGGAGTAAATTTACTTTTCATGGTTATTTCTTTAAGAATGGATTGATACTAATATCATGACTTGAGTTAATTTCAATGCTTTGATTTTTATTAATTTGTTTTATTTGGTACAAAATTTTCGCGTAAGAATCATGAAGGAAATGGCCATTTCTTCTTGAATACACTTATGTTTTCTTTTTTCCAAGATTTTTTTCGTAGGTTATAGGATGATAAAATGATCATTAAGGAAAATAATTGTGCGCACAATTTGTCTTCAAAAGACTAATTTCATGAGAAATTCTAAAGAACAAGTCCATGAACATAAACGAAATTTCCAGAAAATTACAATTTCTTGCAACTTCCTGTAATAGCTTAATGGTTTGACATGTTGCATGACAGATTAGCAAAATTCAAAGAGATGGGTTTGTTCCTAAATATACAAGGATGGTGAAATACCTATCCACACTTGAATTCAAAGTCTACAGGTGGCTGGTCAACGCTGGTCAAACTCAATTATTTTAGCAGGAAATCTATAATTAAAGAGCAGATTTGCTATATTTGAGAAATTGAAGCCATAATTCATTTTTTTCCCGGAAAGAGTCATTATCCATTTTCCATTCCCACATACACTTCATTACATTTTCTTCAATCCTAAACCACCAATAAAACCAACAAAGCTCATCTACAAGTTTTTTGGTCCACTTTACATATTCATTGTCAGTTTCATTTTTCCTACACTTGCAAATAAAACCTTGCTTCCATACACCATTGAGTCCATAGTCCTTGAGTCTAAATATTTTTCTAAAAACACCTTGAAGCTTGCATGCATTAAGGGCAAGCTATCATGCCAATAAACAAAGGGAATGCATCAATGTCCCTTGTTCATCAGATCTTCTAAGTATTCGACAACAAAAAATTCATTCATACTTAGAAAGATGTGTTCGGGGCATCTTGACTCTATCCTCATTAAATATGGGAGCTCTTGTGTTGACTAGTGGCATCCATCAATGGCCACTAAGTTAACAATTTCTTGTTATGGTTGACATCGAAACATTTATTCACATCACAAGAATTATGCCAATGAGCATTGAAGACTTGAAGACCAATCATTTTGTAGCAGAGGATGCATAATTACTTTCATTACTTTTCAGTTTTTGATGTAAATGACTTGAGGAAAAGTCAATAAATAAGGCTGGGGGGGAAAGTGTAAATTCTGAATTTTGTATACCTTCCAAGCCTTATACATTTTCAGCCGCATTCAGCTACAAATTCCGAACATTCAGAAAAATATCCAACAACAGATTTAGCAGCAAATGCATCAACAATAGAAGATTCACTTTTTCGATTTCATCCACCATTTTCAAAACCAAGTAAAGAAGACTATGAACAGAATTTTGCAGCCACACGTGCACAAATCTCATCCATTTTTGAAAGGGTAAGTTAAGGTATGATATTTTCTAACTTTTAACCATTTAATTCCTTGAAAATATAGAATGATAATTTTTGGAAAAACTTCACTTCCTTTCGTCATTTTGTCAAATTTCCAAAACTATTGAAAATGCAGCAAGATGATGGAGCTTAGTGAAATGAAGTCGCCTTCACTAAGTAGGCCCGCAGGCAAATTCTAGCGCAAAATATATTTTTAGACTATGTCTATTTTTAGACATATGGAGCATGGTCCGGGGATTGCAGTATGAGATTATTGGAGAATTGTTCATGTTGGTAAAAATAGATGGGACTCTATTTTTTGGACCTATAGGTCGAAGTCTATTTTTAGACTGCCTCTCCTTAAAATAGGGAAGTCAAATATTATTTACCCTTAATAATATTTAGACTATAAACTTCAGTTTACTCTCTTGGAGCACTTCAGTTCGAGCCTTGGAAGTGGCTCATGCATCTGACATAGGAATTACGCTATTCCTAGGGTTTGGTGAGCACATGCATGGTTGACTTCAGTTAGGACTTCAGTGGCAGAAGTTTGGTGGAGTTAATGGGACAGCTAGTGGAGTTGTGTTCGGTTTAATTTAGTTGAACTGGTTGAGATTAGTTTAACTAGCTAATCAAATAGTTATGAGTGGAGTGAATTAAATATTATTTAATTCATTAATTAGTAACTCATTATTCAACTCAAGAACACATCAGTTCACTACAGTGCATGATCAGTTCAGTGGAGACCAGTGAAAGAGGTAAATGAAAGGGTGGAGTTAGCTATCAGTGGCGACATCAGTTGTGCATGAGATTTGCACCACACTTGGAGGAATTTCCCATGATGATTGAGCTGTCAAGACAAGGAGATTTGAACCTTGGAACTCTATATAGACAGGCCTGGATTGCGCAATAGAGGCAAGGCAATTGGCGGTGAGTTTTGAACCAGTAACCTGTTCAAAACCAAGCTAGTTTGTGTGTAACTTTATGAGAAAGTACTGAGTACTTGTGAGGAGTATTGTACTGAGTTTGTTACATTATTTCTCCATTATAATATACACAATAGCTGTGGGGTTTTCAGCTATAATATTTCCCCATACATACTGTGTTAATGTGTATGATGATTTGATGTGTTATCGCTTGATTTTATTTCCGCATGTTTGATGATCTGAGTGGAAGAGATTATGTGTTGCATATAAATTCGAATTGTATGTGATCAGGATAGTCTCTGTGGATAATTAATCATTATTCAGCAAATTTCTACATGGTATCGGAGCTATTGAAGTTCAGATTGATCATCACAGTGATTACAAACTTATTTCGGTAGACAGAGTCTGCATGCGGGCCAGGTAGCCTCCGGATTCATCTTTCTTCGGAAAGTGAAAGGTCTGGTAAATGCCCCTTGCAGTCAATCTCTGTGCTAGAAATAATTTTTTCTCATAGATCTAGAGCAGTTGAGCTTTGAGGTGAAATTCGAATTTTGCAGCAGTTTTGTTTTCTTGGTGCCGGTGTTGAAAATGTCTTTCAACGGTTTGCGACTCGAATATGCTCTTGAAGGCAGTTCGAATTATGTTGCATGGAAGGATCGCATGGAAGCAGTATTAGAAGATAATGGTCTCAAGGAGTTCGTAGATATGGATTTCCAAAAGCCCACTGATCCTGCTGAAGTCGATGCATGGCAAAAGAAGATGGCGAAGTGTCGAAGGATCCTGTTGGAGGGCGTCAAGGATCATATTGTATCCAGCCTGCATGGAAAGGCTATTCCATATTTAATGTGGAAAGCTTTGACGGATCTATTCCAGAGTAAGAGCGACCAAAGGAAGCTGGCGCTCAAAGATAAGCTCAGGAACATCAAGATGGAGAAGGGCGACAGTATTGCCAAATACCTCACGAAGTTCACTCAGTGCAGAGATGAGCTGGGAAGTGTGGGGGTGACTGTCGAAGATGAGGACATGGTCGACCTGGCTCTCCTTGGTCTTCTGAAGGCTTGACACTCATATCAAGATAGTGTCAATGGTCGGAAGAAGCTGCCGGGATGGGAGCGCCTTTGGGCGGATCTCATGCAGGAGGAGATAAGGAGGACTACTCGTGATGGATCTTCATCAAAGGGAGCTGATGAAGAAAATTGCGCTTTGGTTGCCAAAGCAAAGAAGGGGAAGGGTAAGAAAAATTCTCATTCCGGTGCAAAGGGCAAGAAGCAGGATATGGCGAAAGTGAAGTGTTTTCATTGCCATGATCACGGACATTATGCTACCAATTGTCCAAAGAAGAAGAAGAACAAGCACGCGGGAAGATCTGCAGATGGAGAAGCTTTGGCTTCACAGTTCGAGCTTGAATTTTCACTGATTGCATGCTTGGTTTCAAGTGTGATGGGATCGGTGTGGTTCTTGGATAGTGGTGCGTCATTTCATATGACGGGAGATCGGGAGTTGTTCTCAGATCTGGAGGACAAAGATTTGGGTGTGCACATCGAGATGGGCGATGATGGTAGATACAGTGCGACTGGTATCGGTACCATATCCTTTCAGAGGGATTCTGGTAAACCCTTTGTATTGAGGGATGTCATGCATGTACTTGGATTGAAGAAGAACTTGATCTCTGTGGCGATGTTGGAGGATAAGGGGTATGATGTGGTCTTCAGCGAAGGAAAAGCCTTCCTGCGCAGTAAGACTACTGGAGAGACCCGGAAGATAGGGGTTCGAACCAAGAACCTTTATCGGTTGCAGGTAGATGGCTGCGCAGCTATGGCATGCAAGGCGGGAGAAGTGGTGAGCCGGGATGATGAGGGCGAACTGTGGCACAGGAGATTGGGCCACCTTCACCATGGAGTTTTGAAGATTCTGCAGCAGATTTCTACTGGACTTCCTAAGGGCACTCTTGCGCAGTCAGATCAGTGCAAGGGGTGTACTTTAGGGAAGTATGTGAAAGCCACCTTTCACGAGAAGGATAGTCGCGCCACGACGATCCTTGAGAGAGTTCACACAGACGTGTGTGGTCCTTTCTCAGTTGCTTCGACAGCAAAGCACACGTATTATGTGATCTTTGTTGATGATTTCTCTCGAAAGTGCTGGATCTTCTTCATGCAGAAGAAGAGCGATACATTCGCGAAGTTCTGTGAGTTTAAAGCACTGGTCGAGAAGGAGTCGTGGAAGAAGGTGATTGCTCTAAGGAGTGATAACGGTGGTGAATTCATCTCGGCTGAATTCAAGGAGTTCTGCAGCGCAGAAGGGATTCTGAGAGAGCTCATCGCACCCCATAACCCACAGCAGAACGGGGTGGCTGAGCGGAAGAACAGAACGATCGTGGGTGCTGCACGGGCGATGTTGCATGATCAGGGCCTACCCCTTCACTTGTGGGCTGAGGCATGCAATACAGCAGTGTATGTGCAGAGCCGTTGTCCTCACAAGGTTCTTGGCATGAGTACACCGGAGGAGGCTTATTCTGGCAAGAGGCCTGATATTTCCCATTTGCGGATTTTTGGTTCTCCCGTCTACATGCATGTGACGAAGGATGCGAGAAGGAAGCTGGATCCGACCGCAGAGGTTGGAATATTTGTGGGGTACACTGATACACCTCACAACTATCGGGTGTATTTGTCAGACAGTCGCAAGACTGTTGTGCGACGAGATATAAAATTTCAGGAGGAGAAAGCCATGCAGTGTTCGCTTGAGAGGGAGATACACTTGCATGCAGATGAGGAGCTGTTAGTTCCTAAGGAGGAGCTTCCGGATGTGGATCAGCCACAAGAGGAGGTTCAGGAGGTGGAAGAAACCACCCAGGCAGCGCCAACCATCAGAGGGCGCATGCGCACTACAGAAGCTGAGCGACTGGCTCGGGATGCAGAGAAGGTTGTAGGACCACCCACAGCACAGCGCAGACAGAGACAGTCACCGGATCGGTACACTGGATACATGGCTCTTGTGAGTCAATGTGTTGTGACGGAGCCATCCTCTTTTGAGGAAGCTGTGGAGGAACCCGCATGGGTTGATGCCATGATCGAAGAATATGATTCGATCATTAGGAACAGTGCATGGGAGATTGTTCCAAGACCGGTGGGAAAATCAGTGGTGGGTTTGCGATGGATCTACAAAGTGAAGCAGGCGGCTGACGGGAGTGTGGAGAAGTACAAGGTGAGATTTTTCGCCCGTGGCTTTTCACAGATCGGGGGGATCGATTATGAGGAGACCTTTGCACCTGTCGCAAGGTACTCTTCCATATGGACGATCCTTGCTCTCTCAGCGCAGATGGGGTGGCACATTCATCAGATGGATGTGAAGACTATGTTCCTCAATGGAGTTATTGAGGAGGAGGTGTACATAGAGCAACCTGAAGGTTTTGAGATCTTCAGCAGTGAGTCGCATGTGTGCCGACTCAAGAGAGCACTGTACGGGCTGAAGCAAGCACCTCGTGCTTGGTACACTCGGATAGACAGCTACTTCACCGGGCTTGGATTCTCCAAGAGTGAGGCGGATCCAAACCTGTACCAGATTGTGGTGGAGGGGAAGCTGTTGATCATCGTACCGTATGTAGATGATCTGATTTTGACTGGCGATGAGCAGTTGATACTTTCATGCAAGGAGGATCTTGCACGAGAGTTTGAGATGAAGGACTTGGGCATCCTTCATTATTTCCCGGGATTGGAGATTTGGCAGCGCAACGGAGGACTGTTTGTTTCTCAGGGCAAGTATGCTCGGGAGATTCTGGAGAGGTTCAACATGCAAGGCTGCAAGCCTGTTGACACTCCTCTTCCTGGTGGTTGGAGGAAGGAGAATGCTACTTCAGCGGAGGTAGTGGATGCCACTGTCTATCGACAGTTGGTGGGGTCGCTTATGTATCTGGTCAATACACGACCCGATATATGCTATGCAGTTAACCAGCTTTCGCAAGTTATGGTTAAGCCTACCAAGCTCTTTTGGAAGGCGGGCAAGCATGTATTGCGCTATATCAGAGGCACATCGGGATATGGTCTATGGTACAGACAGGAGGATGGAGCGAAGCTTTCTGGCTTCACTGATGCAGATTGGGCAGGGAGTCCAACGGACCGAAAGAGCACATATGGAGGAGTTTTTAGCATTGGGTCAACAGCAGTTTCCTGGTACAGCAGGAAGCAGAGATCCGTGGCACTCAGTTCTGCAGAGGCCGAGTACATGGCAGCTAGCTTGGCTGCATGCGAGGCTATTTGGATGAGGAAGATCCTCACAGGATTGTTCAGGTTGCATTTGGAGCCTACAGTGATCTACTGTGATAACCAGAGTTGCATTAAACTCTCGGCTAATCCATTATTTCATGATAGGTCCAAACACATTGACATCAGGTACCATCATATCAGAGATTGTGTTCAGCGGAGAATCATGATGCTTTCATATGTTCCCACGGAGGATCAGGATGTCGACATCCTGACGAAGGCGCTCACCAGGAGCAAGTTCGAATTCCACAGAGGCAGGATAGGGGTTGCAGATAATCCATATCTGGCTGAGAGGGAGTGTTGAAAATGCAGCAAGATGATGGAGCTTAGTGAAATGAAGTCGCCTTCACTAAGTGGGCCCGCAGGCAAATTCTGGCGCAAAGTCTATTTTTAGACTATGTCTATTTTTAGACATATGGAGCATGGTCCGGGGATTGCAATATGTTATTCTTGGAGTATTGGTCATGTTGGTAAAAATAGATGGACCTCTATTTTTTGGACCTATAGGTCGAAGTCTATTTTTAGACCGCCTCTCCTTAAAATAGGGAAGTCAAATATTATTTACCCTTAATAATATTTGGACTCTAAACTTCAGTTTACTCTCTTGGAGCACTTCAGTTCGAGCCTTGGAAGTGGCTCATGCATCTAACAGAGGAATTACGCTATTCCCAAGGGTTTTATGGCATCATGCATGGTTGACTTCAGTTAGGACTTCAGTGGCAGAAGTTTGGTGGAGTTAATGGGACAGCTAGTGGAGTTGTGTTCTGTTTATTTTAGTTGAACTGGTTGAGATTAGTTTAACTAGATAATCAATTAGTTATGAGTGGAGTGAATTAAATATTATTTAATTCATTAATTAGTAACTCATTATTCAACTCAATAACACATCAGTTCACTACAGTGCATGGACAGTTCAGTGGAGACCAGTGAAAGAGGTAGATGAAAGGGTGGAGTTAGCTATCAGTGGCGACATCAGTTGTGCATGAGATTTGCACCATACTTGGAGGAATTTCCCATGATGATTGCGCTGTCAAGCCAAGGAGATTCGAACCTTGGATCTCTATATAGACAGGCCTGGATTGCGCAATAGAGGCAAGGCAATTGGCGGTGAGTTTTGAACCAGTAACCTGTTCAAAACTAAGCTAGTTTGTGTGTAACTTCATGAGATAGTACTGAGTACTTGTGAGGAGTATTGTACCGAGTTTGTTACATGATTTCTCCATTATAATATACACAATAGCTGCGGGGTTTTCAGCTATAATCTTTCCCCATACATACTGTGTTAATGTGTATGATGAATTGATGTGCTATCGCTTGTTTTATTTCCGCATGTGTGATGATCTGAGTGGAAGAGATTATGTGTTGCATATAAATTCGAATTTTATGTGATCAGGATAGTCTCGGTGGATAATTAATCATTATTCAACAAATTTCTACAAAAAACATCAGTTGAAGGGGGGAAATACATTCACATTCATATGTTGCCACATTTATATAACATTCAAAACATTCATATCACATTCAAAGCCCACATACTTTCAAAATACATTTACTATTACATCATCATGAGCATATAAATGGTTTTTCAAAAAGTACTTAAAATATAATTGGAGCCAACACAGTCATGGTTGTCACACAAGAAACAACCATGATGCATTCCAACAAAAATACTCTGCAATAAAAATGACATTATCAATATGCAAAGATCATACATTAAAATTGAATGCAACAAACAAAATATGGTTGAAACACAAGAACCAACCAAGTTGCAGTTCATCAAAAACACTTTGCAAAAGTTAAGTAAATGATATCATGCAGAGTTTAAGCCAAAGCTCAAAGTATCAAAAAGTAATGTAATAGATTGCATGAGGACATGCAATACCTTCAGTTTGGGGGTATGTTGGGTCTCAAAATAGTCCCTATTCTCACTCCATTATTCACCAATACCTTCACATTACTTCCATATTACCTTCATGTCACCTTAATTCCACCTCCACATCATTACATTTACCTCATCATTAGGTTATAACTATGATTTTCCAAATTTTATTAATTCTTAACATTTTAAAGTGGATTTGTGGTTAAACTTTAGAAATAATATGCTTATACTTATACGTTACAATTAGAATGAGTTTGTTGACATGTGTAGGTACAAAAGAAGCTTCCTAGGCACCCTTATGTGGCACTCTATGTTCAAATTCGAATTTGAGGAGATCATGGACCTCATGGAGGAGATCATGGAGGATAAGGTTATGTGTCACCATTGGTTGAGAAATATGTGGGTTAAAGGAGGGAATAGTGGATTTACATTTATGAGTTTGTTATCATAGCTTTTGTATAAATAGGAGTGTTATCTCCTTCATTTGTAGTCTTAATCTTGGTTTGTAATCTTAATATCAATCTTCTTCTTCATTTTGTAATATTAGGTTGGTAGTGAGAAGTTAGATTGGAGAATAAATGTAATGGTTGCAATTGCAATTTGCAATTGATGATGAATAAGACGGAGCTTCTTTGATCCTCTACATTTGACTTGTATTTTTGTGTGCTTGTGAATCCTTGGAAGGTTCCCCATTGCCTAACAAGTACACTTTTAATTTAGTAAGATTTTATTTTATGTTTGTTTGTGAATTTCATTAAATTAAATTATTAGGTTCATATGTTTGGAATTTTAACGATTGACCTTTCATAAGAAGGTAATACTGTTTCTTTCAGTGAATCTGATTTATATTTAATATTTGATTTCATTAGTTCAAATTTATGATTTATATGCTTGAGATATAAATGAATAGTCTCTTGTAAGAGAGATTTAAAATTTCATGCAATCAATAAGAATTAGATTTAATCGCTTTAATTTCATTAGTTTAAATAGTTTGTTGATTAAGATGATTAGAAATATTAATGAAGAGTCTCCTGTAAGGGAGCTTTAATATTTCTCACACATCACAATGTATTTAGATTTCATTTTGATTAAGTAACTAAATAGGTGTTGGAGATCCTAATGAACAACCTCCTATAAGGGAGCTTTGGAATTTATTCACCTAGCTTAGTTTAGTTTGTCTCTAAGTCCATATATATTGGATGATCCTCGAAGTTTACTTACCCGGATTGATAGTAAATGAAACTCTAATTTGCATCCACATTTTAGACCAAACACTCTTGAAAAGATTGAATAAATCAATGCCAATATGAACAAGGATAAATCAGGGCCATGTAAATAAATCATTTGCAGGTGTGAAAGGGGTTTGAGCTATGAGACTAGGTCAACCTTGACCAAATTTACAACACTGTCTAGATTCAATGTACCTGATGAAGAGACATCGCAGTTCTAGAAGGAGGCCCCTCATGTGAAATGAGCTAACTCATCAAGATGGTTTAGGCTTCACAAAGGCTTTCATCTTATAAAAGGAAGGGGAAGGCAGCAAGAGAAGGTTGTTGATTGTCTATATTTCTGAGTATCTTGTCTATTTAGACAAATACCATTCTCTGTTGTTTAGTGGAGAATAGTCTTGCTTAACACTTGGAGTTCCTGTGCAGGGATTTCACCTCTTCCATTGAGGATTCTTGGAAGAGTCTTGCTGATTTGATCCATTATCAGGCTTTGGGCCAAGCTCTAACTCCAACTACAATGCAGATCCAGTGAGGGTTTTTTTGTTTTTGTAGGCTTTAGCAAGTGGAATTCTAGATCTGTTCATATATAGCTTTTATTGGAGCCTCTTCTTAGTGAGTGTTTATTTTAACCTCCTGGAAGAGTGCATCCACTGTTTGAGGTTTAAATTTGTATCTTGGCATCAGGCCATCTCTTTTATTCAAGCTACAACGCAGTTTCCCTTTAGGGACTGTGTTATTTTCAGTGGAGGTTTTGCAGGGTGTTTTGACCCCATTTTTGATGAGAGATCTCTGGTGCTGGGCTTTGCCTTTCACTTTGGTGATCCATGGATTAGCTTGCTGATCCATGTTTTGTTTATATCTGATCTGTTTTAATGTAAAGTCATCTTCAGAAATTTCTAAATCATTTTGCAGATCTGCAACTTAAAACTCATATATACTCTTTGTAATGCATGATTTGGTCAAAACCCCAAGGGGATCTTCTAATAGAATCTTTCTAGAGTACATATTTGAAATAGATATGATATTTCATCCACAGATCTATTCTAGATATAAATTTTAACATACAGCTACTGCAGCTCCATAAAATAACGCCGTTAAACCATTTTTCAATTTATATATGTGTTGCAGCCTTCTTTTCTAAAGATTTCTTGCTCTATTGTCTCCTGTATTCTACTGTATAATGTAAGAGCATCATTGCAATTCTTATTTTCTGCTGTATATTAACAAGTTGATCTTATTTTATGGCCTCCTGCTCATGCTTTCCAAGACTGCGTTATTTCTGAAGCAGTTTGTTGTGCATAGCTGCAGCCCCTCTTGTAGGGTGTTTTTCAGCTAGACTAGGTGGTGGGAGATCTGTTTACCACACCTATTTTGATTTTTTTTTGCTTCCATGTTGGATCTAGTCTCCATATCTATTGATATAAGGGATGAAAACTAATTTCTGTGCATAAATATCCCATAAGTGCATTATTTCAGCAGGCTTGCTGTGCAATCCCAATTTTGGGATATTACAGTGGTATCATAGCTCTTTTCTTGGCACATCCTGTGATTTCCTTTGAGCACCACATCCATGGTGCTTTCAGAATAATATGAAACTCTTACTGAGAGGGAGAAGTGGTATCAAAACAGAAGTCACAAGAAGCTTGATTACACTACTAATGATCAAGACAAGGGTAAAGCCCCTGAAACTGCAAGTGATAAAGAAGGAGAAGAGTTTGCAAGAACTCTTTTGTTTGCCATGAAAGATCTTGCTAGAGAGATCAAAGAAATGAGGATGGACAGAATGAGGGAATCTCCTGGGAGATTTCATCATGGGTAAAGCTCTGACATGTCTTACCACTGGATTGGTCAACCAGTGAGCCAACCACAAGCCCCACAAGCTCCATAACGCTCCACTATGCCTACCTTCTTGGCTGTGGAGAATGAAGGACTACAAGAGAAAGCATCCCTTGAAGACTTCTTTGTGGAATATGAATCTCAGAATCAGAGATTCAGAGACCACTTGAGTTTCCAAGAGTTCTGCCACCTCAAGGACAAAAGAAGACCAAGGCAACAGTATAGGGATGGTGGGTTCTTTCATAATCATGATAGACATCACTCTATGGGTATATTATTTTAGCCCAATTTTGATGGGTCATCCACCAATTCTGCCAAGGCATGGGTAGAAAAGCTGGATATCTACTTTCAGTTGAACAAAGTCCCTGAGATTGAAGCCATCAGGATTGCAACACTGCACTTTGAAGGTGAAGCACACAATTGGTGGTTCCATGGGTTGTCGACATTGGGCCATGCCAATGTGACTACCTAATCTGAATCAATAGAAGACTGGTGGAGAGGTTTGACATAAAGGATCCAGAAGCACCTTTCATGAGCCTTGCAAAGTTAAAGCAATCGAGAAATGCGAGAACTTATATCTTTGAGTTTCTGAGATTATTAGTTATGGTTCCTGATCTGTCTGCAGCAAGGAGGGTGTACATGTTCATCGATGGCTTGGATGAAACTTTGCATGGGTTGGTTAAATATACCAAGCTAATCACTTTTCATGATGCCATTGAGAGGGCTAGAGACCTCCTAGATTCCTTGCCAAAAGTAAAGGAAACTTTCCAGAGCAAGGCCCCTCACCTTTCTAAAGGGAAGGAAGAGAAATATGCTCCTTCCAAGGAGAGCTCATTCAAGAAGCCTCTTGATATTGAACTCAGGAGGGATATGAGAAAGAAGAGACTATGTTTCACCTGCCAAGAGTCATGGGCACTTGGACATAGATGCGATGTTGGGAAAGCACACTAAATAGAAGTCTTCTCAGATTTTGAGGAGGAAGATGAAGATGATGAACCAAGGAGGGATCACAATGCTGGTAATGTTGAGGGAGATCCAACACCATCTAGAGATGGGGATGGAGCCTTTGCTCCAATAGGTGGAACTCTTGAATCTTTGAGAGGAGTGCCTAAGTACTTGACCCTAAGAGTACAAGGTTCAATCACGAATCAGAGGGTATCTGTGCTAATTTACAGTGGGGCAACCCACAAATTTATTAATTCTCATCTTGTGCAGGGGAGAGAAATCCCCATAGTTTTGAGGGATTCTCTATTTTGGTCCCAGGAGATAGGACAATGCAATGCATGCAATATTTCCCATCACTCTCAGTCACTATGGGGTCCTACACTTTGGTGGATCACTTTTTTATAGTTGACATACTAGACACCAATATCATTTTGGGTGTCCAATGGTTAATTACATTGGGGAAAATCACCATTGATTGGAAAGCTTTGCAGATGGAGTGGGTGGACATGAAGAGTGGTAAAACCAAAATTATCCAAGGCATGCATACTTATCCCTCACCTAGCACTTCCACACAAACAACAAAGATGGATTTGTGTAGTGGAAGCAAGGATCTCATAGTCCCTTCTCTTATGTTCATGAAAATTCTGCAAGGGACATTCCTATCTAGTGGAAAACCACCTGGGAGGCCACCAGATTCAGATATTGTGGGGGAGGCCTCACAAAGTGCTGCTCCAAATCTAGATCCATGAGGGATTGGAGTAATGGGAGACCAAGCTACAGCACTGGAGGGCTTGGAACAACTCAAGAGTGAGGGGAATCCTCTTCCTACATCATCATCACCCTCTCTCTTTCCTAGATCTGTGCTGTGGGAGGAGAAGAATGGGAGGAACAACCTTCCAACACACAAATTTTCCATGAGATATGTTAGAGAAGGGATCAACAACATGACAGACACTTCCATGGATGTATCATCAGCGCTGTCATTTTTGAACAGTGTGGATCTGTATTGGAAATCTCAGTTGCTTGTAGAGTATTCCAAAGATCTCCACACAGGTATGATACTAGATGACATGCAGCAAGAAGAGGGTTGCTTAGTCCAAGGGGGAGTCATCTATCATCATGGTAAGGTCTTCTTGGCTACAACTTCCAAGCTCAAGAAGAATATACTATAGCGGGCACATAAATAATTCTTTCTCAGCCATATGCATTCAATGAAGATCTATACCCTGATCATGAGGAGCTTTGATTGGGAAGGCTTGAGAGAGGAACTACATTAGCACTTTCAGGAGTGCATGAGCTATGTGGAGTTGGGACAGCCAATGGAATCTATTCAAGAGTAATTTCAGCCATTCCTTCCTTCTTTTGAGAGAAGGGGAATGCCCATGCACAACTCCATGTGTATGAGGAACTTTGATGGTGAAATATCTCATCATGTAGAGCAAGCTTTATCTTCTGATTTGTCATACTCTTTTACCATGTTTTTGCAGGATATGACTCCTAAGGGGAGTGAGAGATCATGTTGATATCATGGCTTTTGGTGGGCCAATAGAAATGTTGAACTTGGCCACTCCCTTGTTGTGCAAAGGGAGGTTCCTTCTCATGATGGGTGCTTTCCAAAGGCACCAAAATTATCTGACATCTTCAGCCATGTTAAGGTGACTCATGCAAAAAATGTGTGGTGGGAATGTGTTACACAATAATTTGTCACCATCCCTGCAATCCCCGTCTCGCCCATTGCAGGTTCATTTCTATGACCAATAAGCAGTGTCATGCCTTGTAAATACCATCATTGCATCCCTTTCCATGAGGACAACATTCCTTCTGTTGATTATTTCTTGAGCAGACCCCTAAAAACACCTGTTTTTTCCTTGGCACTGGTAGCCCGTTATGTACCCATGCCACTCTGCTTTTGGAAATTTTTTAAAAAAAGAGGTGAAGTTTTGATTACAACAACTTCGTGGATGAGTCATCAGGAGTGGTTTCACCTGAATAACCATGACCTTCCTCCTTTGGCCTCTTGTTTCCACCATATGGGGAACCTCCCAAAGGATAAGGCCTCCCTTCCACTATTGTAGGGATCCCAACCTCCTCCTCTCCTCTATAAATATAGCCTTCATCCATTGATGAAGGGGCTGAAAGGCTGAGAGTCATGAAGTGCCTAAGCTTTGAATCTCCAAATTCCCAAGAGCCTGTGTGCTGTAAGAGCCCTCTTTCTTCCCTTAAGGCCGACTCAAGTAACGAGACTATCGTCGAGAGACTCTGGAGAGGTTTTCCCTTTCCCTGGCGAGCTTTGCGAGACATGAACGACTGGAGACCCATCTGAAGGAGAACACGACATCAGAACATTGGTTGTAATCTATTTCGATTGTTATTTAATGAATGATTACGATTATGGTTCCACTCTGTTTTCAATTATGTTAATATGAGTAGTATCCTTTCTGACTGATATTTAGTTGCGTATGCTGGATTTTATGCTTGTATCTGTTTGTTTCTTGCATGTGCAGGTGTCCATCCGCGGAGATCATGGAGGATCGTGATCTGCCGAGGCTGAGGAACGGGAACGCTCTCTTCTTCAGATCGTAGCATTGGATTCCAGGTAGGCCTCCATCTTTGGTCCTTTCATTCGTAACTAGGAACTTGTGTCGTAACATTTCGTGATTGTTGCTAGACCCCTGCTGGGCTAGTAGGGATCGCCTCTGTCTGCAGAGGGGATTTACCTCCTCAACAATTTGGTGACTCCACTGGGGATCGTCTAGATTTCAATGTCTCGTTTTGATTGTTTCGTGGTTTTCCTTGCTTGGTTGGCCTTTTGGGTTGGCTCTTCTTGTGTTTTGGATTTTGATTCAACCCCAGAGGATCAGATCTGACCTCTGCTTTTCCGAATTTTTACCTTTTAATGGTTGTCTTGATTGGCACGGTTTTTAGCCTGACAGTCGCGCCAATTGGCGCAAGTTGCCAGTTTATCACTCGCGCCATCCCCTGTCTGGCGCAGATTACAGCCAGACAGTCGCGCCATTTCCTGTAGGTGGTAGGGTTACCCTTGTTCGGGAGTTTCTTTTGGTCGGTATTTGGCTTCTGGGTTTGTTTTAGATTCTGCTTGAAGTGGTGAGTCTGGTCTTGGTTGGGAGAAATTCTTTGTTTTTTCATTTTCAGGCGTTGGCACTCGTTGTCAGTTAGTAACCCGTGCCAATTGGCCATTGGCGCTAGTTGTCAATGTACAAGTCGCACCAATTGGCGCTAGTTGTCAATGTACAAGTCGGGCCAATTCCAGGATGTGTGAAATTTGAGATTTTTTCCCTAAATCCTTCACCAGTGTGTCTTTCCCTTCCGGCCTTTCCTCTGTATGAGCATAGATTACATTGCTCATTGTTTGGAATGTCTTCTTTCCATGATTACTTGATGTAAAAGGGAATGAATGCCTTGTTTTGATCTCATGCTTTGGAAGTCCTCTTTGTGTTTTGTCACCTTTTGAGGAATTTTGTTACAAAGTGTTTTGAAACAACGATTGCATTCTTAGTGTTGGTTTACATCTCTTTTGCATTAAGAAGATTTGCGTTGTTTTAGTTTTCGTCTCATAGTTTGCTTTTCGTTAAAATGCATTAGATCACATTGCATCGAAAAGTATTTTTGAGATTTATCATTGGACTTAGACCACATTGTTTAGTGATTGAAAACTAAAAATCGCTTTGTGTGCATTCTCTTTCATTGAAAGCATGCATTAAGTAGATTCTCATTTCATCGAAAAATGCATTGAGTGCATTCTTATTATTTGAAAAGAAAAAGGAAATTGTGCATAGATTACAATTGCATAGTTTTCGAAAAAAAGAATTTTGCATAGATTACATTGCATAATTCGCTTCGTTGAATGTTTTAGAATACTTTTGGATAGTGAAAGTCATCTAGTTTTGAAAAGTTTCGTTTTCAGTTTTGCTGTTTGTTGCATCATTGTTTGAAGCTCTTCCCTTAACTAGATAGCATTCATCGAATTGAAAAGTTTTCTTTTCTCATGTAGCTGCATACAGGAGATTGTCATATGACATACGGTAGGGCCTTGAAACCGAAACATAATTGAATATCAACCATAAAATTTACTCAATTTACCTAAGGAAGCATTGAAACATTAACGGATATTTAGAGGTCTAGGCTAGAGACGTGTTCCGGCGTCGTTAAACCTAGTAGCTGTCGTTCGCCTCTTGGCTTTAGACAGCACTAGTACGGACTTGTGCTCCCCGTACCGTCGCGTATATAAAGGGAGACCCCACTAGGTTTCTATCCTTTATCCGTAGGAAGCCGAGTCTGCCGCCTCATACCCGTGATACACCGGAAACAGCATTCGGGGAGATTACTTGCACGTACGTTAAGTCCTTGGTTGATTTCTCTTTCATTTTGAAACCAAGGTGTATATTGCAGTTCATGGTTATTTGGTACACCCTTTTCGTAGAATTCCTGAGTAGTCAGTTCGATCTTTTCTGACTCTTTAAATTTGAAAAGGTCATCAAGCGCTTGTCCTTTCACGCTTGTTTCCAATATGAAAGTGATAGAGTCACCTTTTGCCTGTTTCTTGACTCTTAAAATATGAAACGGTAGAGTTTTGTTTCAATGTTTTAAAAATTAACTGCCCACGAAATATTCCTGGTTAAAGTTAGTTTCCTTAGGGTGTTGTTCTGAAGATCGTTTCTGATGGCAACTTTTCCAGAGTTCACCAACCAAGGAATCCCCTCCGATGGGAATCCGGGTCCTTTTCCTCCTTTTGGAAATGTTGGCGCTCCTTATATGGCAACGTTGTCCCTTCCTGGGTTAACTGTTGGGTTGCCTATTTGGTTGTTTTCAACCTCTGTGGTCCCGAATGTCTCGGCTACTGTTCAATCAGTTCCTCCACCTGAACAACGTCATGTTGATTCTAAGGTGGACCTCTCCCCTTCTTCGCCTGTTTCTACGTCCTCCTCTTCTACTTTTCCTGGTGAAAGTCTGGATTCAAGTAACTAGGTGGCTAAGAAGAAGAAGAAGAAGACAAAGAAGAGGAAGTCTGATAATCGAGAGGCTAAAGTTGCAGCTACTCCTCCTCTTGATAAACCTTCCAACCCTCCACGGAAAGTCAAGTTCCCCTGCATGTTGTGCACAGGAGACCATCTTCTTCGAGACTGCCCTAGCATTCCCAAGGTGCTTGAAGAATGGTCCAGCGGTCGTCCACCATTGCCTTTGGCTTTCGGGAGTCAGGTTGGGGGCACGTCTTCAACTATTGCTGGTAAGACTCCTAAGAAATAGGGTAAGATTACCAATCCCTGTAAGTTGTGTGAAGGGCACCATGCCATTCACCTTTGTCTCTATATGGATGAAGCCAAAAGAGTTTTGGACAACTCGACTATTTATACACCATGCCTTCCGGCTGGTTATAAACAGCTTTCTTTGAGTCTTCCACCAGTTGATCCAATGATTGGTCAAGAATCATCCTTGGTCAATCCCGCTCCCTCGGAAATTCAAATTCAGGAATCCATCCCTGACCAACCATTGGTTGTGGGATCGGTTGACCTGGTCCCTTCTATGGTGCACCAAGTCTTTTCCGTTGAGAGTGGATCTCACATCCCTTAGGTTCTTCTTGTTTCTTCAGATTCCTCAGACTGGGAGAAAGATTCTCTTGTCCCGATACCTCAAGAAGTTGCTCCTCCACCTCCCGTGATGGAGATCCTGGAGGATTCCCCTCCCACCTTCAAGATGGAGGTCGTGGAGGATGCTACTTCTTCCGTAACACCAGGGGAAGACCATCTCAATTCGATGGTAACCCCTCTGAGTAGTTTGGTCGCTTCCTTTGATTGGAATCGATTTGCAGGATACCGCCTTCCGTCTTATGTGCCTTTCGAGATCACAGTACAGGCTTTTGGTCTGGTCATACCCAGCACCATTATAGATGAAGGCGCGTCTGTTAGTATTCTATCCTCAACTACTTTGCAAGCTTTCGGTTCGCCGCCACTTGCGCTTGTTACGCAGAATCTGTTGGCATTTAACAGAAGAACGAGTCAACCATTAGGGATCCTTCCAAGGTTACCTGTTACTTTGGGAGGTAAAATCGTCCATATGGACGTGATGGTTGTTCCAAGCCCCTTTGAATTCAATTTTCTCTTGGGGCGCGATTACACCTATGCCATGGGAGCACTTGTCTCCTCCCTCTTTCGTGTGGTCTGTTTTCCGCATGAAGGAAGGATTGTGACCTTTGATCAGCTTTCATTCTTTGGTCCTGATGTGGCAGCTGACCCACCATCATCCCTTCCTGGTTTTTATCCACCTGTTGTATCTGCCCCACCGCAGGTCAACTATGTGGCTACCTACCCCGTGCCTGTGCTCAGTGATGATGCTGTAGTTCATAGAGTGCTGGGGGCATTGGGTCCTGACTTCTAGGATGTTTTTCTTCCATCAGGAGTGGAACTCTTGGAAGCGTTGACTTCTTTTTCATTATGATGAAGTCGGTCGGAGCATGGTTCTTTTCCTGTGTCAAGCTCCTTAAAAAATGAAACCGGGTCTCATCGGAGCATAGTTCCTTGTCTTGTGTCAAGCTCCCTAAAAAATGAAACAAGGTTGTCGGAGCAGAGTTCGTTGTCTTGTGTCAAGCTCCTTAAAAAATGAAACAAGCTTGTTGGAGCAGAGTTCCTTATCTTGTGCCAAGCTCCTTAAACCATGAAACAAGGTGTCGTGAGGATAGTTCTTTTAATGTGTCAACCTCATTAAAACAATGAAACACGTTCCCTTTCAATTCGAGTCTTTGTTAAGTTCTCGTAAAATCCCAGTCGAGTCTTTCTCTTGATCTCGTAACTTGAACCTTCACTCCATCTTCATTTCATATGGATTGAAGCTTGGGGGGCATGTACCTCGAATTGAGTCACCATGCTGGGGGCATGCTTACTTTTTCAAGCATATTTTGTTTCTGTTTCAAGCTTGTGTAAAAATGAAACTGGTTTCAAGCATAGTTTGTTTCCGTTTCAAGCTTGTGTAAAAATGAAACCAACTTCAAGCAGAGTTTTCTGATTTCAAGCTTGTGTAAAAATGAAACCTTCCCCATTTTACCCCTCGTGATTGCCATTTTATCAGCCTGTTTTTGCCAGATGAGCCTTGGTTTTCTCACTCCATCGTCACTATCTGCTTGGCCGATCATATGCCTTCACTTGGTTGTTTTACCCATTCCTGAGGAACCGCTGCGATGAGTGGTCTTGTTAGCTAGCCTCTTGACTTTTATCATGTTTTGAGAAGTTCCACCATTACCGGAACCAGTTGCTACCCTTTATACCACTCGTTCCTCCAGGAGGAGTCATCTTTCAGCTCTTTTCTGACTCTCTAAACATGAAAAGATTGTCGAGGCCCTTGTCGTTTCGATCTCGTTAAAATGGACACGAATCGACATCTACCCAGTATACGTTTACCCCTTTTTCGGGCTGGGATGGATTGATTACGAAAAAGGAATACCCTAGCCTATCGCAACTAGGAGGTTTTCTCGGATATTGTTTTCTACCTTTTCGGATCTGAGAAACTATTTACGAAAAGGGACCTTTGGAGTTTACTTTTCTGCTATCTTTTCAAACTCTCTAAATATGAAAAGACGCCAAGTTCTTCCCTTTTCAGACTCGTTAAACCTAAATGGCATCGAAAATTGTCGTGACGACAGTATTTGAGTTTCCGTTTCAAGCTTGTGTAAAAATGAAACTGGTTTCAAGCATAGTTTGTTTCCGTTTCAAGCTTGTGTAAAAATGAAACCAACTTCAAGCAGAGTTTTCTGATTTCAAGCTTGTGTAAAAATGAAACCTTCCCCATTTTACCCCTCGTGATTGCCATTTTATCAGCCCGTTTTTGCCAGATGAGCCTTGGTTTTCTCACTCCATCGTCACTATCTGCTTGGCCGATCATATGCCTTCACTTGGTTGTTTTACCCATTCCTGAGGAACCGCTGCGATGAGTGGTCTTGTTAGCCAGCCTCTTGACTTTTATCATGTTCTGAGTAGTTCCACCATTACCGGAACCAGTAGCTACCCTTTATACCACTCATTCCTCCAGGAGGAGTCACCTTTTAGCTCTTTTCTGACTCTCTAAACATGAAAAGATTGCCGAGGCCCTTGTCGTTTCGATCTCATTAAAATGGACACGAATCGACATCTACCCAGTAGACGTTTACCCCTTTTTCGGGCTGGGATAGATTGATTACGAAAAAGGAATACGCTAGCCTATTGCGACTAGGAGGTTTTCTCGGATATTGTTTTCTACCTTTTCGGATCTGAGAAACTATTTACGAAAAGGGACCTTTGGAGTTTACTTTTCTGCTGTCTTTTCAAACTCTCTAAACATGAAAAGACGCCGAGTTCTTCCTTTGTCAGACTCGTTAAACCTAAATGGCATCGGAAATTGTCGTGACGATAGTATTCGAGTCGCTCCTTCCTAGGGCTCATTAAATGTACTAGGATGGATCCGTCCGAAGGACGGGTTTATATGACAAGCATATGGTATCCTCTTCAAGATTGTGTAAAAATAAAGAGGTACTCACCGAAATGGTGGGGAAAAGTGGAACCAATATCGTTTTCGTCGGCAGTATGTCGCTCTTGAACATGGCACTTGTCTGCATTCGTGTAAGGTTGGGGACATCTCATCTCGTTTCTTCACTTTGCCTCTGTGGGTTTGGATAATCCCTTTTGACCTCTCATCTACTCATTGCCTCGTCACCATGACCTTTGATCCGTTGAAGTCAAATACTTCCAAGTCCACTGTCGTGCCGTTTATATGTTCAAGAGAAGTTGGCCTTTGCAAATATCAACCTTCCTCTGATTCTCATATGATCTTGATTCACAACATCATGTTCCTCTGTCTCGTGTCGATGATGTGGGAAACATTATGGCCCACCTTCGATCAAGGTCACTTCTTGTCGACTTCAGCTCATTATCCAGGAAGTTGATCTAGAGACTCCTTCATGGTACCTTGGAGCCTGCATGCCTCAATGGCAGGTTCGTCGCATTCGACGTGGGGTTTTCATCATTGGCCTCCGATCGAGTGATTCTGTGGGTGTTCGACGCCAACTCATTGATTCACACGTCATAGATTGTACCTGTAGTACCTTGAGGACCATTGTCATTATTGGTGGTTTCTCTCGCGTCTGTTAACAACTTTCATCATCGGCTGGTAATCAGACGATGTTCTTGCATGTTCGACTTCAGCTCACATATTCGCATGCTTGAACTTGTACTTTTTTTGGGTCGAGATGGAGCGCAAGACCCTGGATTGTGTCTGTTGTAATCCAGGCTGCGATTGTGGATTATTATCATTATGTACATGACTCACTGATTGGATGGCTGCGACCATACCTGAGTCTATTTATTTGATCCTCACTAGATGGCTGCGCCCATACCCTGGATCTGGATTGTAGTATACTCTGTTTCGGATGGCTGTGCCCATACCGCATATACATCATGTACTTGAGATATTAGTTGTATTTTTCTACGCAGGTTTTTCGACGGCGGGGCTTCAGTTGAACATGTTCTTGTAAAGCATTTCACCCCTCTCTCTCTCTCTCGGGCCTCATGCTTTAGGGGGAATCTGTTACACAGTAATTTTTCACCATCCCTGCAATCCCCATATCGCCCATTGCAGGTTCATTTTTGTGACCAATAAGCAGTGTCATGCCTTGCAAATACCATCATTGCATCCCTTTCCATGAGGACAACATTCCTTCTGTTGATCATTTCCTGAGCAGACCCCTAAAAACACCTGTTTTTGCATTGGCGCTGGTAGCCCGTTATGTACCCGCGCCAATGGGGGAAAATTAACACTGAGCCCGCGCCAATTGGCGCTCTGTCCCAGTGTTGTACCCGCGCCACTCTGTTTATGGAAAGTTTTTTAAAAAAAGAGGCGAAGTTTCGATTACAACAACTTCGTGGATGAGTCATCGGGAGTGGTTTCGCCTGAATAACCACGACCTTCCTCCTTTGGCCTCTTGTTTCCACCATATGGGGAACCTCCCAAAGGATAAGGCCTCCCTTCCACTATTGTAGGGATCCAAACCTCCTCCTCTCCTCTATAAATATAGCCTTCATCCATTGATGAAGGGGCTGAAAGGCTGATAGTCTTGAAGTGCCTAAGCTTTGAATCTCCAAATTCCCAAGAGCCTTTGTGCCGTAAGAGCCCTCTTTCTTCCCTTAAGGCCAACTCAAGTAAGGAGACTATTGTCGAGAGACTCAGGAGAGGTTTTCCCTTTCCCTGGCGAGCTTTGCGAGACGTGAACGACTGGAGACCCATCCGAAGGAGACCACGACGTCAGAACTTTGGTTGTAATCTCTTTCAATTGTTATTTAATGAATGATTATGATTATGGTTCCACTCTGTTTTCGATTATGTTAATATGAGTAGTATCCTTTCTGATTGATATTTAGTTGCGTATGCTGGATTTTATGCTTGTATCTATTTGTTTCTTGCATGTGCAGGTGTCCATCCGCGGAGATCGTGGAGGATCGTGATCTGCCGAGGCTGAGGAACGGGAACGCTCTCTTCTTCAGATCGTAGCATTGGATTCCAGGTAGGCCTCCATCTTTGGTCCTTTCATTCGTAACTAGGAACTTGCGTCGTAACATTTCGTGATTGTTGCTAGACCCCTGCTGGGCTAGTAGGGATTGCCTCTGTCCATAGAGGGGATTTACCTCCTCAACAGAATTCCACTTACACCACCTTGATCTAATACAGGCAGGAGATGCACTGCGCTGGCATCACATGTGCGACTTTGACCCACCTCTTCAAGGTCAAATTTCTGTTTGCATATATGTAGTTTTTCTCCCATACTTGGATGATATAGTTGCACTGTTTATGGGATTGTATGGAGGAAGTATGGGTAGTTTGTATGTACCACATGGATTGGGACTTCTCTATGTGCCTTATGCTACATGTTTTAGAGAAAGCATTGCTCCATCCATGTTTATTTCTGTTTAATTTTTCACTCCTTGTGGGATGAACTATGCACCTATTATGATGACCTTGGAGGAAAAATTCATGTTGTATTGGCTTGGTGAACACTTGGCTTATGAGGAGGATTTGATCCTTGATGGTGTCACCAATGGAGGAGTGGAAGAACTGCAACACTCACCCTATCAGTTGCTTGAGGACAAGAAACATTTTGGAGGGGAGGACTGTAATATTCCTACTTTTCCTGAGCTAAGAGGAATACACATTTTTGTTTTACTTTCTGTTGCATGAATAAATGAATAAAGGAGGTCATGTGAAACTCCTGAAAAGACTAAATAAATCAATGCCCATATGAACAAGGATAAATCAGGGCCATGTAAATAAATCACTTGCAGGTGTGAAAGGGGTTTGAGCTATGAGACTGGGTCAACCTTGACCAAATCTACAGTGCTGTCTAGATTCAATGTACATCATGAAGGGACAACGTAGTTCTAGAAGGAAGCCCCTCATGTGAAAGGAGATAACTCATCAAGATGGTTTAGGGTTTTTAAAGGATTTCATATTATAAACGAAGGGGAAGGCAACAATAGAAGGTTGTTGATTGTCTATGTTTCTGAGTATCTTGTCTGTTTACAAAAATACCATTCTCTGTTGTTCAGTGGAGAATAGTGCTGCTCAGCACTTGGAGTTCCTGTGCAGGGATTTCACCTCTTCCATTGAGGATTCTTGGAGGAGTATTGCTAATTTGATCCAATATCAGACTTTGGGCCAAGCTCTACTTCCAACTGCAACGCAGATCCAGTGAGGGTTTGTTTGCTTTTGTAGGCTGTAGCATGTGGAATTCTAGATCTGTTCATATTTAGCTTGTATTGAAGCCTCTTCTCAGTGAGTGCATCTTTTAAACTCCTAGAAGAGTTGACTCCACTGTTTGAGCTTTAGATTTGTATCTTGGCATCAGGCCATCTCTATTATTCAATCTATAGTGTAGTTTCCCTTGAGGGACTGCATTATTTTTAGTGGAGGTTTTGTAGGGTGTTTTGACCCCATTTTTGATGAGAGATCTCTGGTGCTGGGATTTGCCTTTCACTTTGATGATCCATGGATTGGCTTGCTGATCCATGTTATGTTTAGATCTGATATGTTTTAATGTAAAGTCATCTTTAGAAATTTCTGAATCATTTTTCAGATCTGCAACTTAAAACTCAGATCCACTCTTTGTAATGCATGATTTGGTCGAAACCCCAAGGGGATATTGTAATATAGTCTTTCTAGAGTACATATCTGAAATAGATCTAATATTTCATCCATATATTTGTTCTAGATCTGAAGTGTAACATTCAGCTATTGCAGCTCCATAAAATAACACTGTTAAGCCATTTTTCAATTTATATATGTGTTACAGCCTTCTTTTCTGAATATTTCTTGCTCTATTGTCTCCTGTATTCTACTGTATAATGTAAGAGCATAATTGTAATTATGATTTTATGTTGTATTTTCACAAGTTGATCTTATTTGATGGCCTCCTACTCATGCTTTCCAAGACTGCGTTATTTCTGAAGCATTTTATTGTGCATAGCTACAACCCCTCTTGTAGGGTGTTTTTCAGCTAGACTAGGTGGTGGGAGATCTGTTTACCACACCTAGTTTGATTTTTTTTTCTCCCATTTTGGATATAGAATCTAGATCTACTAATCTAATGGATCCAAGGGTTTTAAACTCATTTTTGTGCATAAATATCCCAGAAGTGCATTATTTCAGTAGGCTTGCTGTGAAATCCCAATTTTGGGATATTACAATCTTGAAATGGTGTTGGAGGATGACATGCTGAAGGTAGTCCCCATGCCATGACTGGGCGGATTGGCTGGTTCTGGGTTATTAAACCTGCTGCAGATGCCTCACTTTGGCTACTACAATATCACTGACCGAATTGTGCGACAACTGCTAGCTTTGGTCCATGACGGAAGCTTGTGGATCCAAGACCACATTCCCATTGATGCTGCGTTCATTCAGCAAATTACTGGTCTTCCCATGAAGGGGATGGATCCCATGGAGCGTGTTGGTAATAAATATGAGCAACAGATCACAGATAAGGTGCACGACGACTACCACATTGAAAATAATACTATGGGGTTAATGATTAGCACTATTAGCGACCCCGGTGCGTGCATGGGAATCTTGTTGCTAGCATGCAAAATGATGCACAAATTCCAGGTTGCCATTGTACCCGTGTATGTAATTAAGTTGGCTATCCATTGCGAAAAAGGGGTCTACTTCAACTGGTCCCAGTTCTTGTGTAATGAATTTTTGGAGAATGTGCGCAAGGCCCAGGATCATGGAATGGAATTCTGCTACTTCTGGTTGCTGCTCCTCATCACGTTGGTCACATGGATAGCCCTGGAAGACTCAGTCCTCCCCAAGCTTGAGCCAGATATGTGCAAAGGGGTGTGGTATGAAAATCTGTGGGATTTAAAGGATGAGCAGCACATTGAGGATAATAAGGTATTCTGGGTCCTATTTCAAAGCGGGCTCACAACAATAATCCACTCTCAGATGTGCTTGTCACCACTGATCTATGAAAAGTATAAGAGCATCACAACGTTCCAGGTCATGATGCACAATGTGTAGATCTGGGGCTGCAAGGATCTAGCAAGGGTATCACTGCCATATATGTTTGTTGATGAGGAAATCAACCGCCTCATTTCCACTTGGCCACCACACTGGAAACTGGGCTTCAAATCAGGTGCGGCTGATATCATAGGTACGAGTGCCAAGAAAACCACCCCGCTGGATACCACCAAAGAGACAAAAGGACATGGCAAGGATGCTGAGAAGGGTGCAAAGCAAGATTCACAGCAGGATCTTGGCACAGTGTAATATTCCCAATTTTTCACTTGATATTTAGAATATTAGAGTTCTTAATTTTCGTAATGAATTAAGTAAATAAAAGGGTGGAGGGACCCATAATCCTCAAGATGAATAAATATCCAATTTTTGTGTGTGAATGTGGATTAATTAAGCCTAGATATACATAAAGGAGGTAGTGGAGAAACTACTAATGTGAATGGATTGGAGATCATGTCTCAATAATGAGATAGATCATGGAGGTTGATACAACCAACTAAGATCTTAGAAGGAATAAAAAAAAATATCATCGAGCATTCATGATGAGATGATGGAGGAGTCATGCAATTAATGCACACATGATGGAGAGGGTGTACATTGCACCTAGACATGATGGATGACTTGGAGAGACAACACAGTAAAAAATAGAGGATCATGTCCACATGCACAACACAGTTTAGATGAGGGCCAAGGCATGGGAAGGCTCATAAAATATATAAAGGAGATGAAGAAAACAATGAAGGAAGGCTATTGATTATAGATTTTGAGGTTTGCTTAAATATGGAATTGTCATGTGACATTCCATTGCTTTCTTGGGTTGTTTAGCAAAGATTGCTAGTGCTATTTAGAAGAGGGTGTTCCTGGTCGGGAATCCCTCCTCTTTTATTGAGTGATATCTTGGAAGAGGGTTGTACTTCATTATAAATTAGGCATTGGTGCCACTTATATTTTCCATCATCTGCAGAACATATACCTTAAGAAACTACGCAATTTTTGAAGATCAGTTTGCAAGGGGGAGGTTGTCTTCAGTATTTCAGCTAGAGAACCAGTGTAGGTTTATTCCTATAACCTTGGTCTTGAAGACCAGCATACCCAGGGCTCCATATCAGATCTTGCATTAGGCCAAAATTTATTGACCTCCTGGCAACAGTAATTCCATCAATAATTACATTGTCCATTATTGCAGATCTAAAGGAGGAAGGAAGTTGCTAGCATTTCAGCTAGTAATCTTGTGAGGGATCATCCCCTCACCTTGTCATCAGTATTTCCATCAGCCTGGAGCCTATTGCAGCATATTTCAGCAGGAATAGGGCCTCTCTCTCTTATACAATGCAGTTTCTGTAGCAGCTTCATATTAAGTTGCTACAAATTGAAGGAGGAAGAAGAGGAGACAAGATATAAAGCTCCTAGCTTGTAGATCTAAAGGAGGGATCAACCCTCAAGGTACAGATCTGTTTATACAGCATATTGTAGCCATGTTTAGATCATATCTAGCTCCAGATATTTAAACCAAACAGACAAAGGATCAAACCATAGGAGGGTGATTTTCCAAAGTTGTAGATCTGAAAAATCCTTTCTAGGTTATCTTGGGTTCCCATCACATTGGCCAGATCTGGAATCTTGGCATCATCAGAGCTCTTGAGCTCCATAGATCTGCATTTCATTTTGCAGTCATTCATGCATATTAGTAGTAGAAGGGATAACATAGTATTGGTTCCTGTAAGCTCACCAGTTACGCAGTGCTAGTTGTAGCATCGTTGCAGGGTGATTCTATGCCATTTCTTTGGCTAGATCTTCTCATTTTCTGTACATTGTGTAATTGAATCATATCCATATAATAAAATGGCTCAGCTTCTCTATATATTCTGAGGTTATCTTTTGATTTAATTTTTACTTAGTTGCAATTCTTATATTGTGTTTAAGTATGACTTCATTCTCCCTTGAGGGATATTACAGTGGTATCAGAGCATGTTGGCTTGAGGGGTCCTGACCCAGGTTCAGAGGTTAAGGTTTGCCAACAAACCCCTATACTACTGGCCCTTTCAGCAATGACCTAAATTTGTAGGCCAAAGTCTCGCTCGAAGTAGTATAGGAGGGTACTGGAACTAGGTTTCCACTCCCGAAGAGACAGTAGGTAAGTTAAGTTCGCAGCTTCCAAGGTTAGCAATAGACAGATCTATTGACTGAAAGGTTCGCAACGGAAATAACACAAAGTGCAACTAAACCCAAACAAGATGTTATCAAATACATATCTATTCAAGATCTTTGCATCCACATGCATCTTTCCAATTATCAGAACAGAGAAAAGTATTCGCAGCTAATCATAATTATAGATCATAAATATAGACACTTCGCAGCCTAAGAAAATAACACAGTCACTTTTCGTAGCTTAAATCAGTAACACAGAAGCATCTAGAACTTGACCAGATAACAAAAATTCACATCAACAATAATTTTCAACAGATTTAGATATTCCAACAATACTTCTGCATTCCTTAGTCTTTCATATCTACTTACAATACCCAAAACCAGCCCACGCACATAGCCTAGCGGGGTTTGCACATAGCAGGACTGAGGATCTCTGCGTGTTAGGGTCCTGAGATTTGGCAGATTGGTAGACCAAATGATAGGGTAACATGGAACCAATATTTAGAGTCCTAGGACCTAGCCTTCCTGGACTCAGAGAGGGATCTTTCTATTGGGTGCAAAGGATGTGTTCTTTTTTCTTTAGGGTTTTGATTTTAGGCTAGTTGTTAAGTGTAGGGTTTGTTGATTTTTTTGGTTGGGTAAGATGGTCAAGTGGAATAGGTGGAGTGAGATATTATCAAAGCCATTGGGATATGGAGTCAAATGAAGTCAAGGGTGTCTAAATGATGAAATAGAGTGTGTTGCAGGGCCAATTTAGCAAGGTTAATGGATCCTTAGGGTGAGGTATGAGGTGTAGTGAACATCAAGTTTTGGAAAAAACAAGGAGGTATTAAATAAATATAGTTAAAAGATACAACTCATGAGTTAGGGCAAACCATTAAGCTCAATGAACAATACTTAAACTGATAAATATCCAAGATAAACATTCCAGTGAAACATAGAAAGCACAAGAGCTTTTAACTTTAGAAATTCACCTTCATAATTTGGGAAAACATATAAGATAAAAAAAAAAACTAAATCTATGAATAGGGAACTCCTAAACATCATATATTAAGCTATTGAGAACTCTCAAACAAGTTGGTAAGCTTGGACAAAGGGCAAGATCGAACGAGACCTCTTTGACTTAACTTAGCAATCAATATTCCACAGAAAGGCTTTAGGATAAGGTTTTGAAAGCTTCAAATAAGAAGGGCATACCATGAATCATACTTGCAAACTAGCATACTGACTATACATGAAACAGAAACAAGTTTTGGTGGACCTAAGGAGCAATCAATAATTCCTTAAGATGACCAAAAGATGAAAACATCAAAGCTATAACAAATAGGAGGACTGAGGTGCCTCAAAGAGCATGTCTCAACCTATACTTTTATGATTTATAGCAACCAAGAAGAATGAAACATAATAAGAACAAGAAACATTAACAAGTTAAGAAGACATCACCATTCACCAAGCTAAAGAATCCTACAAACAAGCCTCTCCATCATCAAGCCAAACAAGCCATTCATCTACTTCACAAAACCAATTTCTTCTCAAAGCTTCTAAAGCCGTGTATATTGCTCTTCAAGCTCATCAAATGCCAAGAAAATACATGAGGGCCTCATGCTCTATTTATGGAGCAAAGGAGGAATAAAACCCTAAATATGGTAGGAAAATGTCAAATTCAACCATAAATGTCATTTATGGCCAAGAGACCATGCAAGGCCCAAGGCACATAATATCCTAAGAAATAAATGCCAAAATAACTATTTGCACCTAATTCTAGAGTGTTTTGCCTCAAAAAATTCAAAAATATCAATTTGCAATAAATGAGTGTGTTTTGTTGACTTTTAGTCCAAAACACACTTAGATAGTCTCTGGACGTAGCGCCACTTCAGAAAAAAAATAGGGTCTTTTGTGACTAAGTTTTGGACCCCTTCCCGATGCCGGATTAGGCTCTGTGATGGCTCGTTCGAAAGACTAATGAGTCTACCTTCTATAAATTATTGCGTTTTCCTGAATGAGCACCATTTTCCTGTTCAAAAATCCATTCTCCCAACACTACTCTATGCATAACGCCACTTCCAGTAGAAAATAGGCTTTGTTGTAGCCAAATTTTGGACCACTTCCTGATGTCAGATTTTGCTCCGTGATGGCTCGTTGGAAAGCTTTTCAAGTTGTATTTCTAGATATACATTTTTTTCTGAATGAGTGCCATTTTCCTATTCAATAATAAATTCTCCCAACACTGCTCTTTGCGCAGCACCTTGCTTGAAAATGAGGTAGAACGGTCAAATTTTAGGTGTTTTTTGACATTTTGGGGGGTCAAAACTGCTGCAAATGGTCTAAAATTTTGTAAGAGGACTCCTGATGATGAGAAGAATCCAAAAATATCAATTTTTCAATATGAGGATGCACCCAAATTTTTTGTAGCACCAAGGGTGCTGCACACAGAGGCCTCAAAATTTCAAAAAAATAAAATTTGCTTAGAATTCCCTCAAATTTGGTGGACAACTTCTTCAAGGGGTTTGAGAAGCCTGTGGAAAATCTTGAGCCATGTCTCTAAGTTTTTCTTGCTCTTTACCTTCTTTGAGTGCTTAAATTTTAATGAAGAGGTGTGATAGTGGCTTTGTAGGTGCCTTGATCATGGCTATGATCCTTATTGCGATCCTCAACTTCTTCATTTTCTTTATTGGCATTGTTAGTCATCATATTTTCTGCCCCATAATTGTCTTTAACATCATCAACACTCTCATGCTCTTCACTGATTTTCTTCATTGTCATTTTTTTCTTCATTTAAGCTACTTGTATTTTGATTGTTGGGGTCATCATTAATACTGGCACCCTCTGCACTTTCATCACTATCATCATGCTCATCATGAATACCACTTTCATATTTGTCTTTGGCACTATCATCATATTCATCTGTGTTCGTATCTTCTAACTCTTTGTCACTGTTTTGCTATTTGTGCCTCACTATTTTCCTCTTGAATTTCATGTTCACTTTCTTATTGACTGTCACCCTCATCATTGTCTTCACTATCTTCTAGGTCCTCATATTGTTCATAAACATCACCTTTTTTTGTACTTGGGAGTGATTCAATTGTATCATTACCATCATTTCCTTCCTCCAAGTGCTCACTGTTTTTGTCTTCATGACTGCCATGTTCAACTCCCTCTTCCTTGTCATCACCATCCTCCTTCTCTTCCTCATTAAACTCTGTGTCTACCCTACTGATTTCTTCATCTCCAGACATGGTGACTGATTGTGTCTTTGAACAAAATGGTTTTTATCTTGGTGAGAGCTTTTAGCTCTAGATAGGAAAAATGAGTGATGGTGAGGGAAATTTTTAAAAAATGGAGGCAAAATGGAAGAAGTCAAGGAATAATTTCTGAGTTTAGAAGTAGGCTTAGCTTTTATTGAGTGTATTTATGCTAATGATCACTCTCCAACTGGTAATTTCTTTCCCTAGAAGGTTAAATGAGAGTTTTCCATGAATATTAGGGTTTTTAGCCAATTTAGGTTATGGTTACTCTCCTTTGATTATGAATGAAGAAATATCAATTTGGAGGGAAAATAAAATGACTACCAATCTTGTATAACTCATGCAGGAGCCTCGGGAAAACTTGAGGAGGAGAAAAAATGAGTTTGAGCAATTTTTGGCAAATTTGGCCAAATCTCCTCTGTGTGCCGCGCCACTTTGTTTGTGCATAGTGCCAATTTGCAGAGGGCATTTGGAGGCCTTCCTGGTGTTAGAATGAGCTCCTTGATAGCCTGTTGGAAAGCTTGTTGAGTCTAATTTCCAAAACGGCTTTTTTGTTTACCTTTGGTGTTCACTTACCTATCCAAAAGCGGATGTTCCCAAAACTGGTCAAAAAGTGCTAAATGATGGTGGAGAAATGCAGAGTGTTGGTGCATAAAAATTTTGGAGGCCTTCCTTAACTCCAAATTGAGCTCATGATAGCTCTGAAAATCTGCTGGTGCAAAGGGGCATGGTATGAAAATCTATGGGATTCAAAGGATGAGTAGCATATTGAGGATAATAAGGTCTTCTGGGTCCTATTTCAAAGCGGGCTCACAGCAGCAATCCACTCTCAGATGCACTTGTCACTAGTGATCTATGATAAGTATAAGAGCATCACAACATTCCAGGTCATGATGAACAATGTGCAGATCTGGGGCTGCAATGATCCAGCGATGGTATCACTGCCATATATGGTCGTTGACAAGGAAATCAACCGCCTCATTTCCACATGGCCACCACACTAGAAACTGGGCTTCAAATCAGGTGCAGCTGATATCACAGGTATGAGTGCCAAGAAAACCACCCCGCTATATACCACCAAAGAGACAGAAGGACATGGCAAGGACGCTGAGAAGGGTGTAGAGCAAAATTCACAACAGGATCTTGACACAGTGTAATATTCCCAAATTTTCACTTGATATTTAGAATATTAGAGTTCTTAATTTTCTTAATGAATTAAGTAAATAAAAGGGTGGAGGGACCCATAATCCTCAAGATGAATAAATATACACTTTTTATGTGTGAATGCGGATTAATTAAGCCTAGATCTACATAAAGGAGGTAGTGGAGAAACTAGTAACATGAATGGATTGGAGATCATGTCTCATTAATGAGATAGATCATGGAGGTTGATACAACCAACTAAGATCTTAGAAGGAATAAAGCAAAAGATCATCGAGCATTCATGATGAGATGATGGAGGAGTCATGCAATTAATGCACACATGATGGAGAGGGTGTACATTGCACCTAGACATGATGGATGACTTGGAGAGAATGTTAGGTCCCTGTAATTAGCAAGGTTGGAAAAATTCCAACTACAGGGGTAACATCAAACTGCTTTGGGATTCAAGGATCTAGCACTCCTAAATCCAGAGAGGTATCTCTCTATAAATGAGTTTAAAGATGTGATATTTAAAGCCTGAAATATGGTATTAGGCTAGTTATGAATAGCATGAGTTTTTTTTTTTTGTTTTGGTTGGGCAAAGACATGATGAAGGTGAAGGCAGTTAAAAATGAAGGGTGAAGATGTCTGCAAATGAAGGAATGATTTGGTTGATAGAAAAAGGCAAAGATAGTTTTAACCCATTGGGCTATGGAGTCATAGGAGGATTTTAATTGGACAACAAGGTTTAAGAAGGATCCATGGGGCAAGTCACTTATGTCAAAGGATATCCTAAGATGATTTATGGAGTGAAACAGATAGGGAGTGGAGAGCAAAACAAAATGAATAACAGTGCACAGTATAAGATCAAGTAAGTGATTTTAAACTATCTTGATTTCAACATGTGCTTAGGGAGACAAAACATAAAAGAATTCTGTGATCAGGTAAGTACTTTTAAACTAGCCTGCATTGAAGTACTTTGAGTTTAGAGAAACAAAATATAAAAGCATTCTGAGATCAGGTAAGTTCTTTTAAACTAACTTGCTTTGAAGTACTTTCAGTCAAAAAACATTCAAAAATAGTTAGAACAGCTTAAGATCAGGTGAGTACTTTGAAACCAACCTGCTTTTAGCATATTCTAAAGGAAAACATTGATGATCATCATAATGAGCAATCTAAATCAGGCAAGTGCTTTGAAACCAACCTAATTTAATATACTCATTATTAACAAGAGAACAACATAGAAAATAAAGCTTTCAGTAAGAGTAGGGTACTACTGAGAGTAAGTCCTAGCTCTATGTTTGCTGTTCCTTATGAGAGAAAATTAACAAAGTGAAAACTTAAAGAAAATAACAATTGACAGTGAGGAACACATCACCATTGACACAAATCAGGATCCCATAAATCAACAACTTGTATTTGATGTTCAAACCAGTTACAATCAGCAAGCCCGGAGGGTCTCTACAACTTCAAACTTCTCATATCAGCTTATTTATCTTCAAATTGCACACAGTGCATCAGCAGCTTCAGAAAACCATTACATGCATTCAGATGTCCAGAGACCAACATTTGCTTATGTTCTATAGAGGTATTTATAGAGAAATGAGGAAGTGGTAGGATTTCCCAAGGATCAAATATCATTAATTATGTAATCATTTCTAACTCTGCTCCATAACATCTATTCCTTCCTTTCGAGGCATAATGATCGAAAGATGTGCTTCTGAAATGTTCTTAATATTCTAAAATGGTTATGCTGACAATTAGAGATAAGATTCTTTGATTTGTATTAATTGTTTAGCTGTCTTCAGGTAAACACCTCTTGTTCAGGTAATGACTAAGTTTCATTGATTTCTGTGAGGCCGTAGGTGTCTTTAGGAGTTGGAGAGGGTTCAATTGGCCTCTGCTTATGGCGGTGGAGGGTTTCTCAGCTCGACAGATGTCTTCGTCTTTCCCTAAAACACCTTAAATTTACTTGAGATCTGTGTTTTGGGTCTTCAAACTCCTGTTCTGGTTCATTCTGTCTTCGACGCTGATACTCTTTGATCGACGCTTGATTAACTATGTTTTCTGGTGTGCAAGGCTATACAGGGGTCAAATGGCATCAATGCCTCATGAATTCATTGATAAAATGAGAATTAAAAACCTTGCAAGTGATTTTTTGGTGAATCACAGGTGGGAGGGTCGTCATCCTCGACCTGTGAATTTTTCTTCAGCATGGCAGAAAAAACCATTTAAACCTTGCAAAAATACGAAAACATATTAAAAAATCCTGCATATATAGGCTGTCTGCTTCAGAAGGCACATGGAGAGAGCGTGGCCATTGGATGGAATCATCCAACGGTCGAGATTGATCGGGAAAAGTCAAAGAGACGGCGGAAGAAAATTTTAAATCAGAACTGTCGATCATGCATAGATCGACGGTGGGAAGCGGAGGCGAAAAATAATGTGGAGGAGTCATTTTTTGGAGAAAATCGGTTAAAAAACCTTTGTTTCGGCAAAAAATAGTGTGTGGGGTTCAGGATGATCGTGGGCCATCGAATGAGATCGGCCCACACGATCAACGGTGGAGATCGGGTGCCAATAAAATTTAGAAAATACACCCGGACATCAAAAATCCAATGAAATCATGTTAAGTAAAGTTCCCGGGTCTGGAAATGCTGACTGGACGAGGAAAAAACGGAGACCCGCCCAATAGAAATCTGCCACGTGGATGTTGATGTGGCACTGGGACCGGGAAATGGCGGGGCATGCAATCAAATCTGGATTGTCGATCTCAGGAGGAGATCGACGGTTGAGGACGCGTCGGAGGGCGACAGACGGTGGGCCAGGGGCACTGTTTGCCAAGGTTAACTCCCGCGCATCTTCGAGGAGCGACTACCGTTGGATGGCCCGCCCTAGATCGGACGGTGCACAGCAATATTAGGCTGGATCTGTGGATGAACGTTAACGCACGATGGGGGGCGGTTTTCAAATAGTGTTGGTGCCACGCGTCAACCGTTGTATGGAATCGCTCCGAAATGAAAAATACCTCCAGCCCTCAGAAGGCGGTGCGATGGATATCACTGGTTTCTGCACAGTGTTTGGCACGGCGGGGATCACCGACCACGATAGGTTCCGCACCATCGATCAACGGATCAGATCGATGGTGGAGATTAATTTGGAATTTTGCACCGGTGGAAAAGTTTTTTCATAGTAAATCCGACAAATTTAATATATAACCAAACGTTTTAAACTTTGGGCGGAAATGTTTATTCAAAATGGCTTGGCGCCCGATTGCAGGGCCTATGGGCACATGGAGAAGCATATGACCAGGGTTATAGAGTTAGGGACTTAGCCCAAGGGGGCTTAAACCCTTAATATGAAAATGTGATTTTTTTTTCATGGATCTTTAATGGTTTTCAAAGGGTTTTGGGGGTTTCGATAAGGCCAAAAAGGATATTAAAACCTTATGAAAGGGATTTTGATGAAGGGGACATGGAAAAATTATGAGAATGAGGGATCTTGATGGGGAACAAGAGAGTAAAAATGAAGGTTAGTTTCTGAGTGCAGGAAGGGGGAAAAAAAGGGGATTTTGCAGCAGTCTTTCTCATGGAATTCAACAGAATTTTCTGAGCTTGAAATGGGAACAACAATGAATATTGAAACAAGGATATGATGTCTTCCAGAGGCTTCAAGAGATACACTTTTTGCAATGAAACTGTTCCTTGAAGGCTAAACAATGTTTTGGCCAAATTTTAATAGAAAAAATTTTATAGGCGGCCAACAATGGCTCCACTTGGGGATGGTGCCTTCCTGAAGGCATCAAGAACTTCAGACTTACATTCTCTGGAGGGCTGATCAATGCCTTATCCATTGAGCTGCCTTCTTTGCTTGGATGCTCTTCTTTTTCCTGAAAGCATATTAGAAACCATGGAAAACAATGGATCTTCATCAACAAGCTTTCTACCTACCCAATCCTACTGATCTAACATTTTTTTTTCTTCATTTTAGAGTGCACTTGAACTGGAAAACTCTTTACAACATTTTATTTATTTTGTAAACAGGAAATATAATCTATTTCTACTCCTTATTTCTCCATGGACTCAGATTAAACAGTTGAGTCCATATAATTCTCTACCTAATCTACTATCTGTTGGGATTAAACTGTCCAACAGATTTTATTCTCTAAATTCTACAACAAAAGTTTAAAATCAGTCAAGTCAAGATTAAGTTGTTTGACTTGCTATGATCCATGGCATAAAAGCAAGCTACACATAGACATTTATTTTGCATAAAAATTAAAATAAAAAATGGAAGGCTTAAGATCTGAAAGTTCATGCACTTCCTTCACCTTTCTATAGCTCTGATTGCCTCTTGATTGAGTTGTTCTTTCTTTTTCTCTGGTTCAGATTTTGAGCTGATTAGAACTAGATTTACCTCTATTTTGACTCAGAATAAAACATAGTTTGGAGTCAATTATTTCTTGGAAACTTAGGTTCAGGTTTTGAGTAGGTTTGAACCTTTAATTTCTAACCTAATCTATCTACTGATAAGCCAAGTTTAAACCGTTTGGCAAATCAAATTCACTATCCTATCAGCAGTAAATTTGAAACTAATTAGTCAAGATTAGGCTGTTTGACTAACTAGGAGTGTGTTTTTCAGGAGTGGCATTTGAGCTTGCACACTTTCAGATTTGTTTATCTTTTTGGTATGGGGCTATACCTTTATTTTTTATTTTTATTTTTATTTTTTTCCCATATGTGTCCTCTTTTATTTTATTTTCTATTGCTTTTGTATTTTTTCCTTTTGTGATACTGAACAAAGAAATGGTATTTACAATGGAAATGAAAGATTCAAAATTGAACTCAGCAGTAGTAATGCTCAAGCACTCTGCCATTGACAGGACCCCCAAACAGATCTGTGCCATCTAAATCTTGCAGAAAAAAGGCATTTGGACCAATGGTGGACTGAATAATATAAGGACCTTGCCACAAACAGTCAAATTTTCCATGTTTACCCTTATCCTCTCTTCTGGAGTCCCACTTGAGTACCTTATCTCCAATGTTGAAGTCACAAGCTTTTTTTCTTTTGTCAAACAAATTATTTATATTCTCTTGCACCTTCTGAGCTCTATTGTAAACCTCTTCCCTTATCTGCTGGAGATGTATTGTCTGATTAATCCTCCTTATCATGCTGCCCTCTTCTGACTATATTTATTGGACTAACTTTATCACTGGTACACTTAGGCTGGTAGGAAACACTGCATCTGCTCCATAAACAAGCTGGTATGGGGACATTCCAATGGACTTATTTGTGGTCAACCTGTTTGCCCATAAAGCATGCACCAACTTGTTATGCCATGATTTTTTATTCTCTTCAAGCAGCTTCTTGATGATGGTCACCAAAATTTTATTTGATGATTCAGCTAACCCATTACCTTGAGGGTAATAAGCAGTAGAATGACCAAGTATAATCTGATACCTGTGACAAAAATCAATCATATTTTTGGAACCAAAAGCAGCAGCATTATCAGTAATAATCTTCCTAGGACAGCCAAATCTAGACAGGATATGATCTTTAAGAAATTTTATAATGACAGAATCTGTGGCATTCCTAGAAGGTATGGCCTCTATCCATTTGGTGAGTAGTCAGTGGCTGTGAGAATCCATTTGTGTTGGGCAGATGAAGCAGGATAGATTTATCCTATGAAATATAGGCCCCATTGTTGAAAAGGATCTTCAACAGTGATAGGTTGTAATGGTTAAGGGAGGAGTTTTCTTTTTCCTTCAAAAATTTGGCATTTGTGACAGGAAACTATCATTTTATGGACATCTTGAAAGAGGGTGGGCCAGTAATAGCCAGCTCTAAGGATTTTATTGGCTGTGGTTTTCCAGTAAAGATGACCTCCACATTCTCCTTCATGGAATTCATGCTTGATCCTCTCTGCATCAACTTCAAGCAAACATTTAAGCAATAAACCATTAGTATTTTTCCAATATAAACATTCATTCAAAATGCAATAATTCCTAGCTTTCAACTTTAAAAACCTTGCCTTTTTTCTTGATAAATCAGGAGGAGCATTAAGATTTGTAAGTACATACAAGATATTAGTATACCAAGGTGAGCTTTGAAACTGCTCTTCCACAGTGGGAGCAGGTAATTCTTCCTTTTCATCCAAGGCATCTACCATGTTGATGTCAAGGGCTTGTAGATTAGATTCAACCATTAATTGAGCTAAGCCCTGACCTTTAATGAGTTTGGTGGGTTTGATTTCCAAATCATACTCTAGTATTGTTGCAATCCATTTTCCCCTCTTTCCATCTAGGTCTTGTGACAAGATGTCTTTTACCACTATGTTAGGCACATAAGCAATGATGTGAGAATGTAGAATATACACCCTGAAGTCCTTTAAGGCCTTTACCAAAGCATAGGCCTATTTTTCCATTATGTTATATTTCAAGGGTGCATCCCTTAAAGCCTTACTGAAAAAAGCAATAGGCTGTTCCTGTCCCTATGGGTTTTTCTGCAATAGGACAGCAGCCACAATATGCTCTGAGGCAAAGGAAAAAATAAGAAAATCCGTTGAAAAGTTAGGGTTGATCAGGATAGGTGCCCGGGTGAGTGCATGTTCTACCAATTCGAAGGATTTTTTGGCTTCTACAGTCCATTTCACTCCTACTTCTTTCTTGAGCATATTAGTCATGTTTCTAAGGAGCTCTGCTAAGTTGGGAATAAACCTCCTCAAGAAGTTAATTTTTCCAATAAAGGACTGTAATTCTTTTATGTTCGTTGGTTGGCTAATCTGTAGTATTCCCTCAACTCTCTTTGGATATATTTTAATCCCTTCTTCTGATATGATATGGCCAAGGAGTTTACCTTCTTGTAGGCCAAACACTGTTTTTTTGGGATTTAAAGATAATCCAAACCTTCTATACTTTTCAAGGAACTTTCTTAGATGTTTCAGGTGCTCTTCATCAGATTTGGAATAAACTGTTTGGGCTCAACCTAGTCTCCTAAATTGAGTTCATTTAATTGTCAACAAGGGTTGGTAAACTGCTAAAGTGAAGTGCACTGTATGTGCCTAGGTGTTTGTTTCTTACTGCATTGTGTTTAGTGTTTTATGATGTTTTTGGTCTTTTGATGGTTTTATGTTGACAAGGAAAAGAACTAAATGCTGGTGGAAAGAAGCTATTGGTTAAAAACAAAGCAAAGCCTAAGTTATGAATGATAAATGACAAATGCAAAGACTGAAACAGAACCAAACCTAAACTATGACTTAAGCAGAATACAAAGCTTGATAATGACTTCAAGAAAATGAATCACAACATAAACTTAACTTATCCAATCCATTTATTAAGGATATTTTGGAAGAGCTTGAGGAATGGGCAGCTAAGTGAAAAAATTCTCCTAACTAAACAATTAAACAATTAGCTTATAATGATACAACATCTTATCCATTATTAGAGGTTTGTTGAAACATATTTGGAGAAGAACATTGGTAACATCATAAGATCTCTACTCTAGAACTAGCTCCTAATTCTATTCTGCAACTTAGTTTAACATCACTAAACCTTACTCAAAAGTTATAGATTTCTTTTTAGAGTAGTCTTTTGAGGAAAGGCTTTGTTTATGAAATGGTAAAAAGGTTGCAAAAGTACTCCAGGCCTTGGACTGATATTATCTTCTGTTCATATGATTATGAGTCAATATATGTTTGGAACAAAAGAAGTTTTGTAAATAATGAAGGCCGTGGTATTTAAGTTTAACAACTAATGTAATTTAATATGCAATGGATGACAACTAAATGTGGAATGTAAATACAGTGGGCTAAGCTAGAACTGAACTAGAGTGCTACCAGTCTACAATAAACAGTGCTAAACTAACAAGTCATTATCAAACTTAAAATGAAATAACATAGCATGAATTGAATGCAATTTGACTCCGGAGTGCCCTAACTAAGTTATCATGCAATTAATCTATGGAATTCTACAGCCTATTTTGTCCATCATGAATGGTATTTTGGAAGAGCTTGTTAGAACAATCCTGGTTGTACAATTCAATGCAAATGCAAACATAAAGACTGAAAGCAATTACAATTAAAAACTAAGACATCACAACTATTTCCTACCCATTGTTATGATATTTTGGAAGAGCGTTTTAAGAGTAAGATAAGCTATGCTACTTAGTGTAAACAAGCAACTGAAACCTTCAGTATCACAGTCATGCCTTAGTCATCATAATGATTTTTTGGAAGAGTTTACTAGAATAAGTTCAACTGTGATAATGAACAAAATAAATTGCAATTAAAATCTATAACACTACAGCCATTTCTCATTTCTTATAATGATCTTTTGGAAGAGTTTCTTAGAACAAGTATAGCTATAGTGACTAATGAATTAACTATGAACTCAAACTTCAAAAACGTGAAAACGAACTAAGATACTTATCTAAGTTACGAAATTAAAGCCGTTCAGGAGGTAGGGGCCCTCTACCACCAGACGGAATCTAACTCAAAATCAACTCAATGCGTTCAAAGCAATGATGTCTTCTTCATTAAAGGAAAATAACTTAAAACAGAGTATTCTCGGTCTTTAGAAAAATAGTAGTCAATCCATGAAATCTAATCAAAATCTAGAGCTTGTCTCTCGGTTTCCCGAGTGCATTTATAACAAATCTTTATAACAGAACTTGCAACAATAAGGGGATCATTGTCTTTTCATATCAAAATCGTACTAGGACTCTAAAGATGGCAGCGTAAAAGGAAAAAGTGTTAGAAAATTAAATATTACAGAGCAATGAAACACATAAAAATATGCGGAAAATACAAGCACACAAAACACATAAAACCAGAGAGACACAGATATACGTAGTTCACCCAGTTTGGGCTACGTCCACCCAGAACAGCCAGTCCTTCCTTTATATTATCCAACAAAAATGAAGAGACAAAACCTACAGCAGATCCGCTGTAATATCCTCTGTTCTCTCTCACAGTCTCCCTATCTGTTTCTCACTCCGAGAATACACTCATAATACACAGCCGCAATACAATGCCCTCATATATAGAAGGGGGTTGCCTTCTAGGGCAAAAAACCCTAATCTAAACATAATTTCTACTGTCAGATTATTTGCCTAATGAACAGCCCAGATTGACTAGAAATTACTATACTTTTACAAGGCAATTTTACATCTGTTTTTAGCTTTGGGGGCGCTGCCCCCGAACCCCCCACGACAGCGATTAAATTTCGGGCGGCGTTGCCGCCCCTTTTAAGGTACAGGGGTCCAAAGCTATGATACAAAGTAAACAAGATAATCAGGCTCCACACCCAACAAAAAGGACATCTGGACTGTCCTTTTCCTATTATAAGTCTGCCTCCTTGAATGAGTTCCCATGTACAAAACCACGTCCAGAATTCAGTTCATTTTTCATGGTGAGAAACAAACGTTGAGGACATGATGTGGAATATACCCATGTGTGGCTTTTCCTGAGAGGACACCTGGAACATGCTTGAACGTGAAGACAGCTGCAGAATTGGCGGTTAGCTACGGAATGTCTGCATTCTGTAGCTAGTTTCAGTTCACAATGCATTACAATGACAAAATCACAAAACTTAGCAAGTTAGCCATGTTATTCATTCTAAAAGTAATTTTAACTAATTTCATTGATCATTTGGGCCTGGGATAACAATGGACAAAGGAAAATGGAGTGAAGTAAGATAAAAGAAAGAAAAATCTTGGGGCTCAACATACCCCCACTGCTGACTTCTTGCATGTCCTCATGCAACTTATTCCATAAACTCAGAGACTTCTGCAAGAACATCTAACCCCCTCCTTCTTCTTTGCCTGGAAATTAAAGGTCTTCTGGGTTTTCTGATGACTAGTTTGAACCTTAAGTTGATAAGTGCCCTGATTAGCTTCTTGTTCCTCTTTTTCAACTTTTCATTAGCCTTTTCCACTTTGTCCATATGTAGAGATAAGGTTGAGTTCATATCGGTTTTGAGTTTGACTTGTTCCTTCAGAATATCATTCTCATTTTTTATGTGTCTATTAAGTATTTCCAGCTCATACCTATCCCTTCTTAACACATCTATTTCGGACAGTGGAGGACTAGGGGTTCTATCTCTACTCTCTGAAGCTTTCCTTTCCAATGTTTCAACATAGTCATAAAATTCTTGCTGAGCAGGGTCAATTTCAGGGGTTTCTTCATTAAAATCTTCTTCAACATCTTCTTCAATAGATGTTTCCTCATCTTCTATATTTATCACCCCTGTTTGTTTGATCTGTGTTTTCCTTAGTTTCCCCCTGAGTCTATGGCTTCTTCTTGGCTGGGATGATCCCTCTCCTTTTTCCGTGGCAGATTTTCTGATTACCCTCTCTTTCTTAAGTTGTCTCTTAATCTGAGTCAACTTCTCAGAGATTATTTCTTCACTACTTTCCTGTACTATTTTGTCAATTTCAATTTTAGAGGCTCTCCATTTTCTGCTTCTCCTTGTAGGCTGATGTTCAGGTGAAGGCTCTTTTGGTTCCTCAAAGTGATTTCTTACCAATAAATTATCCCAAGTATCTTTTGTTTTGGCTAAATGGTGTTCAATTAAAATCTTAACCAAGCCATGATGGTATAGAGTTGTCTCTAGGAATTGGACTCTCCTTTGAACACTTGAAGCCATCTTTTTTAAACTTTGAAGCAAGAAATAGGGAAAATTTAGCTCTTCCTCTAAGAAATGCATTATCAACCTAATATGGTAAACATAGAAAGTACCATATCTACCTTCACAAGTGATAAATTTTTGTAAGATAAGCAATATGTTTCTCCATTTATTCTTTAATGCAGAGCTTGGAATTCCCTTTTTAAACACAGTGACATCCATACCTGGTGATTTGAGGATCTGCTTCCATGATTCATTATGAAATTCTCTATTTTTAAACCATCTTTCTCCATGTCTAAGCAATCCTGTTGCTTCTGCAATAAAAATATCTGTGACAGTGAATTTAACATCTCCAACTTCAACCTCGGATCCTTTGAATGTCCTTGCAAATGTTTTAGTAACTTCTTTGTGGAAGCCATTAAATTTCTCGAGGAATTGTAGCCATCCTACCTGTTGCAACATTTCTCTGCTTTGAGGGTATCCTTCTAGGTATTTTGTGCCCACTGGTTCAGTTCTCACGATGAGGCCCATAATTTCTTCTTCAATCTTCGGATTAGTACTCTTTTTGCTCACGAAGACAATGACTTCAACCTTCAAAATGATATTCCTCTGCTTTACAGTGATAGTGCTTTAATCTTCAAACTGATATATCTCTGCTTCATGGTGATAGTGGCTTCAAATTTCAAACTGATATACCTCTGCTTCACGGTGACAGTGGCTTCAACTTTCAAACTGATATACCTCTGCTTCACGGTGACAGTGGCTTTAACTTTCAAGCTAATATACCTTTGCTCACGGTGATAGAGATACCTCTGTTTTACAGAATGAAATGATGAAGGGTTGGCTACGGGATGGAGTAATAGGGAGTGGTTATGGAACGAGTTAATGAAGTGAGGTGAAAACAAATCAATCAGTGAAAAGACTGTAGAGATTTTTTTACAACGGATTCAAAAATCATCATTAAATGATTTGGCTGGGTGACGTAAGAAAATCAAACACTTCAGCCTTTTAACCGCTTAAATGATGATCGGGTATAGAATTTTAAATGAAGGATTTTTATCCAAAGTTTTGTGGAGGGTATATTTGGCATGATCAATAAAAATAATCAAAACAACTTTTCGAATGATTCATTACTAAAACTATACTAAATTTTATGATATGCCATTATAATCAAAACTTGTTACCTTTTCTTTTCATCTTCTTTTTGTGGTCTTCATATACTTTGTTCTCCTATGGAAACCATTACTTTGCGAGTCTTCATAATCCTTCTTGATTTTTCTTGTTCATGGATATACTGGATCATCTTGTTGCAATTCAAATTTTTGTTGATCAGTGCCTTCAGGATCTGTAGCTGTGGAATAACTTTCTGGCTGCGGAAAGTCTGATTAGCTGCAGAATGTACCTATAGAGAATTTTAATCATGGAATGGAGTGGTTTGGAATATACATGGAATATTTTATGGAATGGGTGAAGATAGATGATGAAACATGGTATAATGGAATATGTATGAAGTGAATGATGGAATGGGATGGATTGCAATTTATGAAATGGAGTGGAAGAATATAAGAAATGGCCTGCAATCCATGACATGTGTTATTCATTTGCAGAAAAAAACCAAACTTTAAATTTTGATATGGAAATGAGGTGGATGAAGTATGGAATGAGATGAATGAAATATGGAATGAAGTGAAGTATGAATGAATGAATGAAATGGAGTATGGATGGATAAGTAAATGGAATGAAATGAGATGGATCATAAGTGTAATGGATCTGAACTTATGATTTTGTAACAGCTGCTTGCAGAAACAAAATGGAAAAGTTAGAGTGTCAGAAAGACTCTGATTTTCAGCCTATCTTTTCTGTATAAACATGCCAATCAGTGATTGGTTTTCATGTTTATACTTTATTTATTTATTTATTATTATTATTATTATTTTTTTTCTTTTTTCAAAGAAATGCTTCAGAAAATTCAATCAAGTTGATGAAGAAGAAAGATTCTTCTTCATTAACTTCACATCACTGTTTTCCTAGAACTTCTTGAAAAATTCTTCTCTTGAGAGTGGTTTGTGATACAACTTCAATCTATGACCATTCACAAGAAAAGTGACCTCTTCTTCATCTATCGTCCTGATTTTTACTGCTCCATTGTCAAAAATTTCAACAATTTGATATGGCCCAAGCCAATGTGTTTGAAATTTACCTTGAAAATCCTTGAATTTTGAATCAAACAAGAGAGCCCAGTCACCTTCTTTGAACTTCCTCTCTTTGATGTACTTTTCATGCCATCTAGTCCTTTACTGTTGGACTAGACTTGTTTTCTGAACTGCATCTTGTCTGATCTCATCCAATTCATTAATTTGCTCCAATCTATGCTTTTGTGCCTCCGTTAAATCAAGTCCTAGCTGAACTGCCATTTTGAAAGTTTGAATCTGGAACTCTATGGGAAACAAAAATTGCTTTCCATAAACAAGTTCATAAGGAGTATGACATGTTGTGTTTCTCCATGTAGTTCTGTAGGCCCACAAGGCTTCAGGAAGCCTATCTACCCAATATCTTCTATGTAAATGAACAGTCTTTGTTAGGATTCCTTCAATGACCTTATTATTAGATTCCACTTGACCATTTGCTTGTGGATGATAAGGAGTAGATTTTCTATGCCTGATTTTGTACCTCTCCATCATTTGTTCCACTAGCCTTGATGTAAATTGAGCTCCTTGATCTGTAACAATTTCCCTTGGGACACCAAAACGAGTAAAAATATCCTCAAAAATAAAAGTAACTACAGATGCTTCATTAGAAAAAAGTAATGGCTTGGCCTCCACCCATTTGGTAACATAATCAGTGCAAACTAATATATATCTCTTTTGTCTTGATGGAGGACTAATAGGTCCTACAAAATCCAAAGCCCATTTTTCAAAAGGTTCAATATGTACTTGAGGTTGTAATGGCATCTCACTTGAAGGAGAAGGTTTCCCTACCCTTTGGCAACTGTCACACCTTTTGACATACTCTTTAGCATCTTTAAACAAGGATGGCCAATAATATCCTAAATGAAGAGTCTTATAAGCTGTCCTTTTATCAGCAAAGTGTCCGCCACAAGGTTCATCATGACATGCTTTGAGAATCTCAGGCATCTCATCTTCTAGAACACATCTTCTAATGATCAAATCTGGACCTGTCTTGTACAACTCATTAGCAACCCATGAATATTTTGCACTGTCAAAAATGATTTTTCTTTTATCTCTTGCATTCATTATTGAAGGAAATTTTCCTAAAACTAAATAATTAGCAATGTCAGCAAACCAAGGAGTTTGAGTAGAAATTGCAAAAAGATATTCATCAGGAAATTGATCTTCAACTGGAGTGTCATCTTTGATGTTTTGGAGTCTAGATAGGAAATCAACTACTGTGTTTTGTTTTCCAAGCCTATCTAGAATGGTAATGTTGAATTCTTGTAAAAGCAATAACCATCTTGTGACTCTGCCATTAGTAATTTATTTGTTCTTTAGGTATCTAATTTCAGAATGATCTGTGTGAACAAAAGTTTCATAGCCTGTTATATAGTGTTTGAATTTGTTTATGGCATGAAAAACAGCTAAAAAATCTTTTTCAGTTACAGTATAGTTTAACTCTGAAGGAGTCAAATTTTTACTGGTATAGTAGATGGCATAAGGAATCAGGTCTTTTTGTCCCAATACTGCTCCTAGAGCTGTATCTGAGGCATCTGTTGAAATATGAAAAGGTAACTTCCAGTTAGGTCCCCTTAAAATAGGTGCTTCAAAATTTTTTGTTTTCAGGGTCTCAAAGGCTAACTGGCAATCAGAATTCCATTTGAATTCACAGTCTTTGGTAAGTAATTTGAAGAGTGGAGATGCTATCTTGGTGAAGTTTTCTATAAACCTCCGATAATATCCTGTAAATCCTAGAAAACTCCTAACATCCTTTTGACAACTTGGAATAGATAAGTTAGAGATGACTTCAACTTTTGACTCATCAACTCTAATCCCATCCCCTGAAATATGATGCCCCAAAACAATACCTTCAGTAAACATCATGAAACATTTCTCATGACTAAGTGAAAGATTTTCTTCCTGACATCTCTTTAAAACTTTTTCCAAGTTTGCTAAGGCTTCTTCAAATGTGTTTCCATAAACTGTGAAATCATCTATGTATACCTCTACACAATCATGTATTAGATCTGAAAAAATTCCTAATACTGCCCTTTGGAATGTTGCAGGTGCATTGCATAATCCAAATGGAAATACTCGGTAAGCATAGGTACCCCAAGGATAGGTAAATGTGGTTTTGTCTTGATCTTCAAGTGCTACTTTGATTTGGTTGTAACCACTAAACCCATCTAGGAATGAGAAGTACTTTTTGCCAGCTAATGTATCTAACACTTGATCTATGAAAGGTAAGGGAAAATGGTCTTTAAGAGTAGCTTTGTTTAGTTCCCGGTAGTCAATACATACCCTCCATTTACTATTTTTCTTTGGCACAATTTCCAAAGGAGAAACCCACTGACTATCTGAAATGGGATAGATGAAGTTGACATTTAACAATTTTTGCAATTCTTCTTTAACAATCTCCCTAAGATTTGGATTCATTCGTCTTTGAGGTTGTCTGATTGGTTTGCAATTTTCCTCTATATAGATGTGATGAGTGCAAGTCTTGGGGCTTATCCCTTTCATGTCAGTGTATTCCCATGCATATGAAGAAGAATGTCTCTGTAATACTTTGACTAACTCTTCTTGTTGAGATTTTTCTAGGTTCTTGTTTATGTTCAAAGTTTTTCCTGGAAATATCTCACTTGTAGAGCTGCCAAATTTATCCATAGAATGAAGAGACATATGTCTTGATGACAAAAACTCAATGTTGGATCCCTCTTGAAATGGTTCATGTTTGTATTCTGAAGAGGATTCAAAGTTTTCTAGAGTATTCAGAATTTGATTATCTTCACTAATTTCTGAAATTGTGAAGAGGGGTTGTAAATCTTCTTCATCCTCTATCCATTGAGTATCATCTAAATCTGTAATTTTCCTAGCTGGAGGATACAAAGTGAATTTATTAGTTGAACTACCATCAGAGATGTACATATCACCGGATATACAACTAATAAAAGCATTAGCTGTAGCCAACCAAGGTCTTCCTAATATAACAGGATGTCCTCCTAGATTATTCTTAGGAGTTAGGATCATGAAATCCACAGGGTACTCCCAAGAATCTAGGGACACTGGAATGTCTTCTATTACCCCATCGGGTTTGATCACAGATCTATCTGCTAATTGTAATAGTGTGGGTGTAAAGAGAAGATTAGGAAGTTTCAGTTTATCCATGATTTGTCTACTCATGATATTGATTGCTGCTCCTAAATAAATGAGTGTGTTTTGGATTTCAATTCCATTGATGTGAATTTTGACAACTGGATTTCCTGGGTCAAGATACTTTGGAATAGAAATCTTTCCCATCATAATGTCTGCTATTTGTCCTGCCAGTTGAATTTTCTTTGTTTCTCTTATTCTTTTCTTGTTTTCTTCATGCTCAACTCCTTTATTGTTTTGGCTAAAATTGGAATTTCCTTGATGGCTTGTAATAATGGAATTTTAATGCAAACATTTCTCAGCTCATCTAGGAAATCATAATTAGGCACCATAATTTGTTTTTCTACACCTCTATCAATTTGTAATCTTTCTGGAAAGGGAGATATAGAAGTAGATGTGGATGGTTGCTCTAATACAGGAGTTGAAATTATTGGATCTTTTTGCTTTAATTTTTCAGTGTTTGGGTCTTGAAAATATGTATCTTCTTCAAGACTTTTATTCACTCGTAGAGAATCTTCCTCAGAGTTATCTTGTTCTTGTATGATCACAGAAGGTTTCCTCTTTTCAAGTATTCTTCCAGACCTAAGTTGAACATCACTAAGGTCTATAGGAGTAATTAGATAAGTTGGAAATTGTTGGCCTTCTATCATGTATGTGTTCTGAGGATTTTTATTATTGGGGTTTGGTATGGGTTGAGCAGGCAACTGATTTGATTTTTGAGGAAATGGTAATGGAAGTGGTTGATTTTGATGTGGTAGGTTCTGATGATGTTGTTGAGGATTTTGTTGAAATTTTTTTTGAGGATTTTGAGGATAAAAATGTGGGTATGGTGGATAGGATGGTGGATACTGATAGTACTGAGAGTATCTTCCATACGGATTTTGTGCTCCTTGTGCCCAAGCTTGAGATTGATTTTGAAATTGAGGCCAAGGTTGCTGCCAAGAATTCCAAGGTGGAGGTTGGTTATACATTTGATCATGGAATCCTTGTGTTTGAGGTCCTTGCCAAGGCCTTCTAGAGACAAAATTGAGAGATTCTGTGGAATTTGTAGGAGTTTCCTCTTGAAAGACAGCTTCGAGAACAGGAAGGGAAGGACAATTCTTGGTCTCATGTTTTTCAGAACAAATGACATAGGTCTCTACAACTTTTACATCCAAAGGGCATTCTCTCAAGGCATGTTTCTTTCTACATTTGGGACAAAACACTGCTAAGGCATCAGATTCAACTTTTTGCTTGTTTTGTATCTTAAGGGTGTCTATTTGTTCACTAAGACTCCCTAAGATATCAAATTTGAAATCATCAAGCATATGTCCTATTTTTGACCTATTTACTGTCCCAGAAGCAGACTTACTTGCCCTTGCAAGAGCAGGATCTCTTAGACTTTTTACAGTTTTAGATTTCCCTCTTGAAAGGTTGATACATAACTCAGATATTTCAGGTAATGTGAGATGTGATATATCCCCTTTTCCCATCATGTTAAGGATATCCAAACATTCATCCCTAATTGTTTTCAACAAAAGAGCTTTTAAGGTGTCTTGATCTAAGTTTTCCATTTTTGCTCTTTTGATGTTGTAATGAAATCTCTCCAACAAATCTTCCAAGTTTTCATCTTCTTTTTGTAACATCTTAAACACTTCTTCCTTATGATTGACCAGCATACAAAAATCCAAATACCTCTCTAGAAATTCTTGTTTCATGTCTTCCCATGTCCTAATAGAACTTTTGATCAAACTCATAAACCACTTCAATGCTGCTCCTTTCAATGTTGAAGGAAATAGTTTAAGTTTTTGAGCATCTTGTAAGTAGTCATAAGTTCTACACAAGATTTCAAATTCAAATAAGAAGGTTTCAGGATCTTCAGTTTTAAGTCCATAGAAGTTTGGAAGGACAGAGGGTGAAATGTTTTTCATGGTTGTGTTGGTTTCTTCATCTATTATAGGGAACCCAAAAGAGCTTCCCATTTCTCTTCTACCTCTTCCTCCTTCTGCACCTCTACCTCCTTCTCCTCTACCTCTACCTCTACCTCCAAATAATGTGTGTTCTCCATTAAAGACTCCTCCTCCCCCTTCTTCTGCCATGGTTGATTCTCTTGTGGAAGTGGAAAAGTTTGTGTCCCTAACAGGAGTCTTTGGATCTTCTTCTAAGGCAGGTTCAGTGGATGAAGTGGAAGGTTTCTCTAATGGAATATCTAATCTTAGGTCTTCTAGAAGTCCAGGATCAGTAAAGGATGGAATGTGGGTTTGAGTTGAAGGTGTACTAGCTCTTGGTCTAGGTGAAACAAGTGGTGTTCTAGGAATCAAACTTCTGCTTCTGCTGCTTATGAATCTACCCCTTGAGTCTCTCTCTCTACACATATAATTGTTTTTGGGAGTTAAGAAACAAAGGTTACCTAGTTTTCACTTCCCCGGCAACGGCGCCAAAATGTTTGGGCTCAACCTAGTCTCCTAAATTGAGTTCATTTAATTGTCAACCAGGGTTGGTAAACTGCTGAAGTGAAGTGCACTGTATGTGCCTAGGTGTTTGTTTCTTAATGCATTGTGTTTAGTGTTTTATGATGTTTTTGGTCTTTTGATGGTTTTATGTTCACAAGGAAAAGAACTAAATGCTGGTGGAAAGAAGCTACTGGTTAAAAACAAAGCAAAGCCTAAGTTATGAATGACAAATGCAAAGAATGAAACAGAACCAAACCTAAACTATGACTTAAGCAGAATACAAAGCTTGATAATGAATTCAAGGAAATGAATCAAAACATAAGCTTAACTTGTCCAATTCTTTCATTAAAGGTATTTTGGAAGAGCTTGAGAAATGGGCAGCTAAGTATACAAATTCTCCTAACTAAACAATTAAACAATTAGCTTATAATGATACAACATCTTATCCATGATTAAAGGTTTGTTGAAGCATATTTGGAGAAGAACATTGGTAACATCATAAGATCTCTACTCTAAGACTAGCTCCTAATTCTATTCTGCAACTTAGTTTAACATCACTAAACTTTACTCAAAAGTTATAGATTTCTTTTTAAAGTAGTCTTTTGAGGAAAGGCTTTGTTTATGAAATGGTAAAGAGGTTGCAAAAGTACTTCAGGCCTTGGGCTGATACTGTCTTCTGTCCAGATGATTATGAGTTAATATAGGTTTGGAACAAAAGAAGTTTTGTAAATAATGAAGGCCGTGGTGTTTAAGTTTAACAACTAATGTAAATTAATATGCAATGGATGACAACTAAATGTGGAATGTAAATACAGTGGCTCAACTAGAACTGAACTACCAGTCTACAATAAACAGTGCTAAACTAACAAGCCATTATCAAACTTAAAATGAAATAACAGAGCATGAATTCAATGCAATTTGACTCCGGAGTTCCCTAACTAAGTTATCATGAAATTAATCTATGGGATTCTATAGCATATTTTGTCCATCATGAATGGTGTTTTGGAAGAGCTTCTTAGGACAATCCTGGCTATACAATTCAATGCAAATGCAAACATGAAAACTGAAAGCAATTACAATTAAAAACTAAGACATCACAGCTATTTCCTACCCATTGTTATGATATTTTGGAAGAGCGTTTTAAGAGTAAGATCAGCTATGCTACTTAGTGTAAACAAACAACTGAAACCTTCAGTATCACAGTCATGCCTTAGTCATCATAATGATTTTTTGGAAGAGTTTACTAGAATAAGTTCAACTGTGATAATGAACAAAATAAATTGCAATTAAAATCTATAACACTACAACCATTTCTCATTCATTATAATGATCTTTTGGAAGAGTTTCTTAGAACAAGTATAGCTATAGTGACTAATGAAATTAACTATGAACTCAAACTTCAAAAACGTGAAAATGAACTAAGATACTTATCTAAGTTACGAAAGTAAAGCCGTTCAGGAGGCAGGGGCCCTCTACCACCAGACGGAATCTAACTCAAAATCAACTCAACGCGTTCAAAGCAATGCTATCTTCTTCATTAAAGGAAAATAACTTAAAACAGAGTATTCTCGATCTTCAGAAAAATAGCAGTCAATCCATGAAATCTAATCAAAATCTAGAGCTTGTCTCTCGGTTTCCCGAGTGCATTTATAACAAATCTTTATAATAGAACTTTCAACAATACGGGGATCATTGTATTTTCATATCAAAATTGTACTAGGAATCTAAAGATGGCAGCGTAAAGGGACAAAGGACATCTGGACTCTCCTTGTCCTATTAGAAGTCTTCCTCCTTGAATGAGTTCCCACGTACAAAACCAGGTCCAGAATTCGGTTCATTCTTCATGGTGAGCAACAAACGTTGAGGACATGATGTGGAATATACCCATGTGTGGATTTTCCTTAGAGGACACCTGGAACATGCTTGAACGTGAAGACAACTGCAGAATTGGTGGTTAGCTACGGAATGTCTGCATTCTATAGCTAGTTTCAGTTCAAAATGCATTACAATGACAAAATCACAAAACTTAGCAAGTTAGCCATGTTATTCATTCTAAAAGTAATTTTAACTAATTTCATTGATCATTTGGGCCTGGGATAACAATGGACAAAGGAAAATGGAGTGAAGTAAGATAAAAGAAAGAGAAATCTTGGGGCTCAACATAAACTGTTATGTCATCAAGGTAAATTACAATGAAGTGCCCTATCTCCTCTGAAAATGCAATGTCCATGGCCCTTTGGAAAGTCGCCCCAGCGTTCATTAACCCAAAAGGAATTTTCACATACATGAAAGTGCCCCAAGGAGTGGTGAAAGTTGTCTTGAGTTGGTCTTCTGGGAGTACTAAAACTTGGTTATACCCTGAAAAACCATCTAATAGAGAAATCCTCTTTGAACCAACTACCCTTTGTAGAATGTGTTCCATTTTGGGTAAATGGTAATTTTCCTTTAGGGAGGCTCTGTTAAGGTTTCTGAAATCAATGCACAATCTGATTTCTCCTGTCTTTTTCCTCACAACTACAAGGTTAGAAACCCAATCTAAAAACCTCACAGGCACTATGATTCCTGCCTCATACATTTTCTTTATTTCCTTTTCTACTAGAGGTAGTTGTATTGGATTAATTCGACACAGTTTTTGCCTAAAGGGTTTTTTGTTTTCTTTCAATGGGATCTTGTGCTGGATGATTTGTGTATCATAGGCCTTTAAGTCTTCATAGCTCTAGGAAAACACATCAAAAAACTCTTTAAATAAGTCAATGAATTTATTTTTCATGTCTGTTGGCAAGGAGCCAGCTAATTTAATCATTTTAGGCTGATCTTTGGTGCCTATGTTGCATTCCTTGACATCAGACTCGGTGTATTATATAATGGGTTTCTTTGCTACGTCGTTAAAATCAAACAGGTCTTCTAATGGTGCTAACCCCCAAGGTACGTTCTTGTCCTTTGACGACAATATCTCAGTGTCTTCATTTTATGTGTCCTCGTACTCTTCCGTATGAATTCCCAGTTTTTAATTAACATGTCAATTTTTACGGAACCGGATAGTTTACCTCCTCCAGGGGACTCTTTGTTGAGGAAATGTTCATCAGATTTATAAAGTGAATCAGATAGCTCAAATTCGTTCCTGCCAAGCAGGAAATCCTCTATCTGCTTGTCGCCCTCGAAGACCTACCAATATTTTTCATTATCTGGCACTGCAGGTCTATATTTTGTTTGAATGATGATTTGTTTATCACTAGGTGATTTTTGACATGAACTAGCAGCGCATGCCAGCCCGTTTGCAATTATGTTTTGACTTCTTGGGACAAACACGAGCTCATATCTTGTAAACGTGTTTAGGAAATCTATGGCATTATTTCGGTATACCCTTAGTCAAGGATGCTTAATGGCATACTCCCCGTTTAGTTGTTTGATGACTAATTCTGAGTCTCCCTGAACAATTATCTTCTTGGCTCCTAGTTCTTTCAATAGACGCAATCCTAGGATGAGAGCCTCATACTCTGCGATGTTATTGGTGCATTTGAAATCTAGCTTGAAAGCATGGCATTCAGAGTAATTGTTCTTAGTGTCGACCAACCATACCCCAGCTCCTGCACTCTTTTTAGTGCAAGACCCGTCAAATTTCATGACCCATAAGGGATTGTTTGTAGGGTTAACATCGTTTTCATCCCTATTGCATTGTTCATAGTTATATTCTATTTTGGGATCTACAACCTGTTGTGCTGGGTCTTGTTCTTTAGGATTTTCATGGAGTTGAGTGTAAGGGGTAGTCTGTTGTTTGCCATCTTGGCTATGTTCACTCTGGTTCATTGTTTCAACATACTGTTCAAAATTTTCTTTCTCGTTTTCTTCCATATCTAGAATTGCCATCATTTCTAGATTAGGGGCCTCTGACTAGTCATCTGAGTCACTGTGCTCTGGCTCTGACTGCTTTGTGGATTCATTATTGTAAAAGATAAACGAATCCAGGTCAGTATGGGCAGAGTAAATGGGATAATTTTCAGGCTTTTCTAAGCTACTGACCATGAATTTCATGTGTGACTCTCTGTATAGTCTTCTGAGCTGGCTAAAGATAGGAATAGTGGCATATGTTCCATCCATCTGTATGGTACCTTGCAGCTTGGCACCCCATTATCTTGACAACATCATGCCATAATTAGGAGGCACATCAGCCACCACAACATCCATCACCATGCACTTGGCTGGGATTTGAGTCAAACTCACACAAAGGTCTTTGATTAGACCTAGACACTTCACTCTGTTGGAATCAAAAGAATATAAATCCTTGTAAGGTCTGGTTATTTCTAGTCCTAACCTTTCCATTATCACCTTCGGCATAAGGTTGTGAGAGGCTCCAGAGTCATGCATATCATTATGCAGGATCTTGTCATGAACATTTAAACTCAAAGAAAAGGGGGGAACAGGTCCCTCTTGAAATCTACCTTCAATCTTAGGACCAAAAATCTGGCTGGTCATCATTAAGATTGACTGTATCATTATTGTCCTCAATATTTAAAGCCTTCAAAATTCGGGTCCTATATACACTCTGGGCAGCTAACTCATTTAGGGGGATAGAGATTCTGATCTTTGAAATTTCCTTCTCAAGGCTGAAAGGAATTTGGCTCTTTGAAGGACTTGTCTCAACCTTACTAGATGCTAGTCTATCAGCAACATCAGCTTGCTAATTTGTTCTATTAGTATTTGAAAAAATGGTCTTAACAGGAGTACTAACTGAAGTGGTAGTAATACTACTGTCTGCACTCTATTTTTCATTGTTTTGAGTGCCCTTCTCTCTACTTTTATCAGAATTTACAGTCACTGTTTTATCCTTTTGTTTGAAAATTTTAGGCTTGTTTGTAGTGTTGTTTTGTGAAGATTTGTCAGAGGTTTTGGTGTTGAGAGTTTGTTGACTAGTTTTACTTCTAAGGTCATATTATTTTTGGGACTCTATGATGACATTTTCCATGTCTTGAAAATAAATTTCATCATCATCTTCGTTGTCATCATAAGGGGTATAAAGACCTTGTTTTCTATCATAATGAATCTGAAAGTCATCATTATCTACTCCCAGCATGTTGATATCATCTTCCTCTTTTATCTCATCTGTTTACTCAACCTCACTTATATAGTTTTGATGAAAAGGAGGAGTGATCAGTTGATCATCTTCCCTAGGTCTGTTTGGAGGTTGGTTCCTTCTAAAATTCTGATTTTGGTTCTGGTTTTTGTTTTGAGGAGCAGTTTGGTTTTGAATTGCTTGTGCTCTCTCAAGGATGCTCATTTTCTTCATAATCTCCTCCATCATTTTTTCCATCTTTTAGTTGGAAGTAGAAGGTGCATTTTCCTCTCTAAAGGCCACTCTCTTTTCAATTTTCATTCTTTCTCTCTTCTCCATCAAGTTGACTTCCACAGAAAGAGCACCCTTTTGCATATCTTCAAAAGTTGCAAAATCTCTCTGTCTTAGCTGATAGGCCATCTCGGGGTCAAACCCTTCAGGAAAATTGTTTAAAGCTGAGCCCTGTGGAGGTTTTAGTTCTGGGGAAAGTGCATTATACACACTATTGAATCTAGTGCAATAAGCTTGCACACTTTCCCCAGCATCTCTATGGAGTTTCTTGTAGTCAGAAAGGACTTGGAGAGGGTTTTTATTTACTTCCCATTTGTTTAAGAATGTTTGATGGAAGGCTTGAAGATCATTAATACTATGGGGGGTTAAACCTTTAAACCATTTTCTTGCTTCTCCCCCTAAGCTCTGAGCAAATAATCTAAGCTTGACAGAATCATTATCAATTTCATTTCTGTCAAAGTAGTCATTCATCTTATCCACATGTTGTGATGCAGTTGTAGCATTGCTAGCATCATACAATGAAATTTTAGACTGATAGTCCTGTGGAAGATTGACCAATGGTACAGGAAGAAATAAGGGAGCATATCATGCTACCATGATATGTGGCGGGGGTGGATTCATAAGAAGGAAAGTGGGCTGAAGTGGGGTGGTTTGAACAGTGGATATAGGATGAACAGAAACAGATGGACCAGGAATATATTGCTGAGCTGATCTTGGATGAGAGACACCTGAGTTGTGAAGAAAATGTGAATCAGGAGGTTTTGTTTCTCTGCTACCAGGATGTTCACTTGTTTCAGGAGATGAAAGTGAAGACTAAGAATTTGACTGACCTAGGTCACTAAGAGACCTAGTTCTAAATGGATTTACTAAGTCAGCTTGTGATTGTGGTAGAGCTGAAATATTTTCAGGGACTGAATTAGATCTCAAGGGTGAGCTGAAAATAGTTGAGAGTTTAATCCTAGGAGACCTCCTAAGGATACTTTCTGGGTTATCAATTATCTCGGGTGGACCAGGGTCAGGATAGGCTCTAGTGTGAATCTTTCTAGGAGCCAATATGTTGTGTTTTTCAGACCCAACTTAAACAAAAATAGTTTAACCAGATATGACAATCTTTAAAAGGTCAACTAATTTGTTTATAAAAATTTTAATCCTACAGTCCTCTAACTAAGTTTGAATGATATTAAATTGATAGGGTTCTTCCCAGTGGAGTCTTAAGGTCTATTAAGGATTGTGGAGTCGCCAAGTGGAAGTTTTTAGCTCTTTTGGAGGTAAAAGGTTTAATGGTCCACTACCATGTTTATTGAATACCAACCTAAAATATTTTTAGGTTATTTTCTGAGTTTCTGTGGTTGTATGGAAAATTAAAGAGTCCATAAAAGCTGGCCAAGCAACTATAAACTCTAAAAGTTCCCCAGCGGAGTCGCCATTATGTTAGGTCCCTGTAATTAGCAAGGTTGGAAAAAGTACAACTACAGGGGTAGCATCAAACCTCTTTGGGATTCAAGGATCTAGCCCTCCTGAATCCAGAGAGGGATCTCTCTATAAATGAGTTTAAAGATGTGATCTTTAAAGCCCGAAATGTGGTATTAGGCTAGTTATGAAGAGCATGAGTTTTGTTTTGTTTGTTTTGGTTGGGCAAAGACATGATGAAGGTGAAGGAAGTTCAAAATGAAGGGTGAAGATATCTTCAAGTGAAGGAATGATTTGGTTGATAGAAAAAGGCAAAGATAGTTTTAACCCATTGGGCTATGGAGTCATAGGAGGATTTTAATTGGACAACAAGGTTTAAGAAGGATCCATGGGGCAAGTCACTTATGTCAAAGGATATCTTAAGGTGATTTATGGAGTGAAACAGATAGGAAGTGGAGAAAAAAACAAAATGAAGAACAGTGCACAATCTAAGATCAAGTAAGTGCTTTTAAACTATCTTGCTTTCAACATGTGCTTAGGGAGACAAAACATAAAAGAATTCTGTGATTAGGTAAGTACTTTTAAACTAGCCTGCATTGAAGTAATTTGAGTTTAGAGAAAAAAAATATAAAATCATTCTGAGATCAGGTAAGTGCTTTTAAACTAACCTGCTTTGAAGTACTTTCAGTCAAAAAACATTCAAAAACAGTTATAACAGCTTGAGATCAGGTGAGTACTTTGAAACCAACCTGCTTTCAGCATATTCTAAAGGAAAACATTGATGATCATGATAATGAGAAATCTAGATTAGGCAAGTGCTTTGAAACCAACTTGCTTTAATATAATCAGTATTAACAAGAGAAAAAAATAGAAAATAAAGCTTTCAGTAAGAGTAGGGTACTACTGAGAGTAAGTCCTAGCTCTATGTTTGCTGTTCCTTATGAGAGAAAATGAACAGAGTGAAAACTTAAAGAAAATAACAATTGACAGTGAGGAACACATCACCATTGACACAAATCAGGATCCCATAAATCAGCAGCTTGTATTTGATGTTCAAACCAATTACAATCAGCAATCCCGGAGGGTCTCTACAACTTCAAACTTCTCATATCAGCTTATTTATCTTCAAATTGCACATAGTGCATCAGCTGCTTCAGAAAACCATTACATGCATTCAGATGTCCAGAGACCAACACTTTCTCATGTTCTATAGAGATATTTATAGAGAAATGAGGAAGTGGGAGGATTTCCCAAGGATCAAATATCATTAATTATGTAATCATTTCTAACTCTGCTCCATAACATCTGTTCCTGCCTTTTGAGGCATAATGATCGAAAGATGTGCTTCTGAATTGTTCCTAATCTTCTAAAATGGTTCTACCGACAATTAGAGATAAGATTCTTTGATTTGTATTAATTGTTCAACTGTCTTCAGGTAAACACCTCTTGTTCAGGTAATGAATAAGCTTCATGATTTCTGTGAGGCTGTAGGTGTCTTTAGGAGCTAGAGAGAGTTCAATTGGCCTTTGCTTACGGTGGTGGAGGGTTTCTCAGATCGACAAATGTCTTTGTCTTTCCCTAAAACACCTTTAATTTACTTGAGATCTATGCTTTGGGTCTTCAAACTCCTTTTCTGGTTCATTCTATCTTCGACATTGATACTCTTTGATCGGCGCTTGATTAACTGTGTTTTCTGGTGTGCAGGGCTGTACAGTGGTCGAATGGCATCAATGCCTCATGAATTCATTGATAAAATGCGAATTAAAAACCCTGCAAGTGATTTTGTGGTGAATCGCAGGTGGGAGGGTCGTCACCATCGACCTGTGAATTTTTCTTCAGCATGGCAAAAAAAACCATTTAAACCCTGCAAAAATACGAAAAACTATTAAAAAATCCTGCATAGATAGGTTAACTACTTCAGAAGGCACATGGAGAGAGCGTGGCTGTTGGATGGCATCATCCAACGGTCGATATTGATCGTGAAAAGTCAAAGAGATGGCAGAAGAAAAGTTTAAATCAGAACCGTCGATCGCGCAGAGATCGACGGTGGGAAGTGGAGGCAAAAAATAACGTGGAGGAGTCAATTTTTGGAGAAAATCGTTTAAAAAACCTTTGTTTCGGCGAAAAATAGTGTGTGGGGTTCGGGATGATCGTGGGCCGTTGGATGAGATCAGCCCACACGATCAACGGTGGAGATCAGGCGCCAATAAACTTTAGAAAATACACCCGGACATCAAAAATCCAATTAAATCATGTTAAGTAAAGTTCCCGAGTCCAGAAATGCTGACTGGACGAGGAAAATACAGAGACCCGCCCAATAGAAATCTGTTGCATGGATGTTGATGTGGCGCTGGGACCGGGCAACGGCGGCGCATGCAATCAAATATGGACCATCGATCTCAAGAGGAGATCGATGGTTGAGGACGCATCGGAGGGCGACGGACGGTGGGCTAGGGGCGCTTTTTGCCTAGGTTAACTCCCACGCATCTTCAGGGAGCGACTACCGTCGGATAGCCCGCCCCAGATCGGATGGTGCACAACAATATTGCGTTGGATCTATGGATGAACGTTAACGCGTGATGGGGGGGTGATTTTCAAATAGTGCTGGCGCCACACATCAACCGTTGTATGGAATCGCTTCGAAATGAAAAATACCTCCAGCCCTCAGAAGGCGGTGCGATGGATACTGCTGGTTTCTGCATAGTGTTTGGCGCGGCGAGGACCACCAACCATGATAGGTTCCACACCGTTGATTAGCGGATCAGATTGACGGCGGAGATTAACTTGGAATTTTGCACCGGTGGAAAAGTTTTTTCATAGTAAATCCGACAAATTTAATATATAACCAAAGGTTTTAAACTTTGGGCAGAAATATTTATTCAAAATGGCTTGGCGCCCGATTGCAGGGCCTGTGGGCACATGGAGAATCATATGAACGGGGGTTATAGAGTTAGGGACTTAGCCCAAGGGGGCTTAAACCCTTAATATGAAAATGTGATTTTTTTTTCATGGATCTCCAATGGTTTTCAAAGGGTTTTGGGGGTTTTGAAAAGGCCAAAAAGGATCTTAAAACCTTATGAAAGGGATTTTGATGAAGCGGAGATGGAAAAATTACGAGAATGAGGGATCTTGATGGGGAAAAAGAGAGTAAAAATGAAGGTTAGTTTCTGAGTGCAAGAAGGGGAAAAAAAGAGGATTTTGCAGCAGTCTTTCTCATGGAATTCAACAGAATTTTCTGAGCTTGAAATGGGAACAAAAATGAAGATTGAAACAAGGATATGATGTCTTCTAGAGGCTTCAAGAGATATGTTAGTGCTCGAATCTGCCTTAGGCCGAAGGAAAGCAGGATTCAAGGTAACATCAAACCAAGCTCGGCCTCGTAGCTAGCCCTACGAGGACAGGAGATGGCTCTCTCTGGGTCTATCTCGGCAAAAGATGTCCAATAGAGCCTGAGATGACCTATAATGAATACTGATTTTAGGCTAGTAAATAAATATGAAGGAGGTATTTTGATGAATGACTGGGTTTCAGGGATGTATGGGACATGGAACAACATGAGTTGAGAAATTAACTCAAAGTTACAGAGTGTTTCATGAGGCAAGACAGGCAGGAAGTTTAGCAATCAGATTTGAAATAATATGGAGTGGAAAGACTGTTGAGAGGTTTGAAAAGGGCATATATAATGAATCCTTACCAAACAGAAGAAAATACACTGAAACATGAACGCTTTCCCAAGGCAGAGCAATAACTGGATTCTACCTTTCCTACTTAAAAGCATTCAACTGGAGATGATTATGAATGAAATGTAAAACATAACAAGATACATATGAAACAGAAAGAAGAAACATATGCTAAACTCACGCCACATGAATCTCATAAACCAGAGCTGTATCCTTTCATTAATCCTCTGTCAAAATTGTACAGTGAAAGCTCTGAGTTTTTCTCCCACAATTTCCCAGAACTCTGCCCCTTTACAAATGATTTTCTATACAATAAATAAACTCAATTATGAGAAAACAAATCGATCAAAATATGGAGCTGTTTCAACTGAAATTATAAAGATAGAAAAGAGCCATTAATATGTTTCTCTGATGACCAATGGAGAGGCGGAAACTGATAGACCTCTGAATCGTAACTGAAGTCAAAAATAGGTAATCGAATCCTATTGCTCTGCTGCGATAGATATCTTTGTTCTAATTTTGGCTTTCGGTCTTTGACTTTACACCTTCCCTTTGCCGTTTAAATAAAAGCTAAATTTTAATAAATTTTTTTGAATTTTTCCTTTAATAAAGGGAAACGGAATTCCGCCAATCCCAGCCCATGATAAAAACTGACACTCCTTCTGCTTGAAGTGAACAAATGAAAGCAATAACTGAACAGAAAACTGGAGACAAAAGAAACACTGAAAAGCCAAATTCAAACAATTGTTGCACTACAAAACGAATGGTTTGAATCCATTTTTCAAATCTTTGTCGCCTTAGCTCTTTCTGACCATGAAATTTGTTTCAAAACATCATTTTCCATTGTATTCGAATCAACATCTACATCTTCTGTGTTATCTCTGGGATCTCTAGTTGCATTAAGACTGCTTCTCTCCAGCGGTGCTAGAATCGTCAGGTCAAGGCCCTTCTCCTTGAGCATCACAACGAAATTAGGATCAAGCCCTTTATCCTGCAAAAGACTGGTTAATTCCTGATCACCTTTCTTTTTTTGAGCTTAAGCATTGAACTAATCCTTGGATCATTCAATCTTTCCTGGAAAACTCTTGCTCATGTAAAATCTAGGCTTTGCTGATTATCAAAAGTCCCCCTTGATGTATTTGACTCAAACCCGTGACTTTCTGTTCCACTACTTGAACCAAATGCTGGATGCTTGTTGTGTTTTGAGTAGTGTCTTTCTGTTTGCTAATCGACTGAAGTTATTCCATTGTCAAATTCCAGGATAGTGGAAGGACAAGAACTATTGTGTAATGCCAAGCTTTGGCCTTCCATTATCCAAGCTCTTGGCACTATTTTCATCCACATGAGAATCTTCAGTACCAACATGTGTCATACCATTCCAAGCTGCCCCACCATCACTTTGACCTTGAACATTACTGCTATAGATAGCCTCAATAGCAGTTTCAATTTTAGCAGCTTCAACGCTACTGCCACGCTTTGCAATTGATTCGTAGCCTTCAGAAAAACTTGAAGAACTACCAGGGATTTTCCTCCTAAATCCCTCCCTCAGACGAATCACGGTGCTCTCCAAAGCACCTCTCCTAGCAGCTGATGGACTCACAACATATAAATGGTGAATAACAGCTGCTCCTAACAACACTGAAGCCACCATTGCATAGCTAATGCAACGACCAAGATATCTGTACAGCTGCAGTTTCATCCACAATTCTAGCGACAATTTCTCCCTTTAAACATACACAACATAAAAATGAGGTCAGAAATCGATTCCATAGAGAGTTTTGGGTGCCATCATTTTCCACGAAGTATTCCGATCATTAGATGAAACAAGATCGCCAAGAATTGCTTTTGTAGGTTGTTCCCACCTAAATTAGACTGTATTTAATTGCCTTTGTTACAATACAGAAAAGGAATGGCTTGGTTTCATCTCGAGAAAATATACAAAAGTCAATACTCTCACCCTGATCACGTGTTAAAGTAACTAATGGTGCAATCTTTATGACGTCCAATACTCTTGCATAGGGGACAAAACCATATCTAATACGTTCAGTTTCCAATTCGAAAAACTTGCTTAGAGCCAATGAAAATGAAATTGTTTTGATTTTTTGGAAGCAGTGATGGATTTCTAGCTTGAAGGTTCTGTGCACTGTGCAGGCTGCCTAGTGCGCCGCGCCATGTGGGTGCGCCGCGCTAGTGTAAAATTACACTATGAAATTTCGCCCAATGCGTCGTGTCGTGCCTATGCACCGCACTTAACTTCAATGCACTGCGCACTGGATTTCACCCACAATTTCGGCTTTCAAACTACTGACTCTGCCCTCCACGATCTTCCTCTTTTCTCTGTGATAACTTTTGTATACAAACAAAACTTTGAACTTGGAAAAATCTTATCAATGAATTTTGATTTTCATTTTAACCAAACCACTTTTGTAATGCTTCAGAATTTAGGCACTTTCATGTTTTTAATGCAAACTCTGCTTTTATTGTCTCCTTTGAATTTTTGGACTTGGATGATGAAAATCTTTGTCTGCTTGCAGGGATGATTATATTGGATTTCGGAAAAGGATCAGGAGAGGCTACATGTGAACATCTTCAACTGAAAAATTTGAATAATTACATATTTGAAAACAAATTTAATGATTTCTTCTTCAAAACAGAGTTTTGAAGAAGAATCACTCTTGAGCATTATTTGATGATGAAATTTTGTAATGGAAACTGATTTGGAACCTCTCATGCAGACTAAGTCGACAAAACCCTAGACCTAAAAACTCTAACAGACTCTTTGCTGACCAAAGACCATCCATGACTGTGAATGACTGAAACATTGACTTCGATGAATTCTGATGAACTTTAATGATCAATCACAAGCCAACAGATACATGACATGAGGAAAATAAACAACAAGGCCCTTCCGTCAGATTATGGCATGCTCCCTAGCGAAATGCAATTGATTGAATCGAGCGAGACACCTAAAAATGAAATGCAAAAAGATTTTTTGATCTCTGACGGAGGATTGACAAGACCGACTCTAACATGGGCTCCAATGGGGATGGTAGCTCCTTGGAGGTGCCAAGAACGACAGATCTTTGGGAGAGCAGACCAGTGCCTTTTGTCCATTGGGCTATGGAATCCATTATTTTGACAAATCGACACAAGACTGTTGACTGATTTATTGACTAAAAATTCGACTCAAACTAACTCAATACAAACTGAAATGACTAAAAATACTTGACTCGAAAAATGATTCATGACTGACTTAAAACAGAAATTTACAAAGCTTTTAAAAAAGAGGGAGCAATCCATCAAGATTTGAAAGCATGATGACAACCACCTGCATACTGATGAAATATGTACAATTATGTATAGTGGGCCTTCCAATGTAACCAATCAAGCAGACGCCTTCTTGATTGATTCTCCTGATCAAATTTCCCGGTCAAAAATAGGTACTTGTAAATGGGCATCCAAAAACCTAATTGACCATGATCTCCTTCATCACTGAATTCTGCAATAATCACCTTCACTGCTGACTGCAACAGATTTGCCAGTGGATCCTGAAAAACATGAAGATTTACCTCCTGCTGAAGAAACAAGGTGTCCTTTTCTTTTGATTTTGATATTCCTTCATAATGTACTTCAGTAAAAACATGTTCATGGTCCTAAAAAAAAACTGAACAAACAGATGAGCAGATCTCCTCTTGAGAAAACATTTCAAAACATGAGACATATGAAGAAGAATCTGAAAGGGAATCCTGAAAGGTCTGATATTCTGTAGTCTGAATATACTGTAGGTCATCTTCATATGATATGACAGCTAGATTCTCATTACATTCATCAATCATGAGAAAAGAAACTTCAAATTATTCTTGAAACGCAACACTATCATTTCTATCATCTACCATAAATTCATCAAGAGAAACTTTTTCACTTACTTGAACAAAGATCTCATCTTGTTTTTCATAAACTGACTGGTTTACCTCCTCATGAAGGCTTTGTTCTAAAGAAATGAGAACATTTGGATCCATAATTCTTTTTTCTCTGTCTTCTTCATTTCGGATGACCTCAACAGCAGAGTTCTCCTTCATGGGATTCAGCACAAGATATTCTTGGTCATCACAATCTGAATCTGAAATGGCTGACTTAACGTTATCACATTCTGAAATTGAAATGTGACTTCCCTGCATGCTGTCTTCTTCTATGGACAGATCTGAAACGAAACTCTCTCTTTCATCATCTTCAACCATATGGCAATCTTCAACCTGCTGATCTTGATAAGTATCCTTCAAGACTTCTGTGTGCTGCTGTAGCTAATTTTCATACAATGCTTCCATGATTTCTCCGTCCATCAATTCATTTTCTCCATAAAAAGTCTCAAGATATTCAATGAAACTATCGATGTGTTCACAACAATTCTGCACTAACATTAAAGATGGACAAGATTCTCTGTACCTTTCAAAGAATTTTGTATGAAAATCTTTTAGACAATAAATAGAAGTAGGTGGCAAATTTTCATACCAAGATCGGGCTTCATCTTCTAGAGTAGCCATAAACCTCTTCATCAAACAATCTTCAAGAAAATCGACATTTAATTTATGCACATGGATGTGAAATTTCACTAGATGAAGAGCAACGTCATTACCTTCCACATTTCTGACTATAGGCAAATTCTGAAGCCAATCTACCTTGGGCATATTATTTGGAAAACCTGGGATGTGATCTCGGCTCATGGGAGCGTATCTTCTTGCAACTTGTTCCATATTGAAAATATTAAAGCTACTAATCTCCCTGTAGTGAAGTCATCATGAAGCATTGATTTCCGTATTTTTCAGTGAAATCGCCAGGTGAAAGATTTCAGCCTTCTTATGTCTGATCGTTGTCCACCATCGACAATCATCTCTGACCTTGATACATGTACTGGGGCAAGACAATCTACAAATCAAGGGTCACATTCACAAGCTAGACCATCTCTCCCCAGTTTGGTCGCCACTATGTTAGTTCTCGAATCTGCCTTAGGCTGAAGGAAGGCAAAACTCAAGATAACACCAAACCAAGCTCAGCCTCGTAGCTAGCCCTACGAGGACATGAGAGGGCTCTCTCTGGGTCTATCTCGTCAAAAGATGTCCAATAGGGGATGAGATGACTCAATGAATACTGATTTTAGGCTAGTAAATAAATATGAAAGAGGTAGTTTAATGAATGAATGGGCTTTAGGGATGTATGGGACAAAGAACTGCATGAAACTGAGAAATTAAATCAAAGACACAGAGTGTTTCATGAGGCAAGATAGGCAGGAAGTTTAGCAATCAGATTTGAAATAATATGGAGTGTGTATACTGTCGAGAGGTTTGAAAGGGCATATGTAATGAATCCTTATCAAACAGAAGAAATACACAGAAACATGAACGCTTTCACAAGGCAGAGCAATAAACATGGATTCTACCTTTCCTACTTAAAAGAATTCAACTGGAGATGATTATGAATGAAATGTAAAACATAACAAGTTACATATGAAACAGAAAGAAGAAACATATGCTAAACTCACGCCACATGAATCTCATAAACCAGAGCTGCAACCTTTCATTAATTCTCTGTCAAAGTTGTACAGTGAAGTGCTGAGAGTTTCTCCCCCACGTTTTCCAGAACTCTGCCCCTTTACAAATGATTTTATATACAATAAATAAAATCAATTATGAGAAAACAAATCGATCAAAATATGGAGCTGTTTCAACTGAAATTATAAAGATAGAAAAGAGCCATTCATTTGTTTCTCTGATGACCAATGGAGAGGCGGAAACTGATAGACCCCTGAATCGTAACTGAAGTCAAAAATAGGTAATCAAATCTTATTGCTCTGCTGCGATAGATATCTTCGCTCTAATTTTGGCTTTCGGTCTTTGACTTTCCACCTTCCCTTTGCCGTTTAAATAAAAGCTAACTTTTAATAAAAAATTTTGAATTTTGCCTTTAATAAAGGGAAACAGAATTCCGCCAATCCCAGCCCATGATAAAAACTGACACTCCTTCTGCTTGAAGTGAACGAATGAAAGCAATAACTGAACAGAAAATTGGAGACAAAAGCAATGCTGAAAAGCCAAATTCAAACAATTGTTGCACTACAAAACGAATGGTTTGAATCCATTTTTCAAATCTTTGTCGCCTTAGCTCTTTCTGACCATGAAAGTTGTTTCAAAACATCATTTTCCATTGTATTCGAATCAACGTTTGCATCTTCTATGTTATCTCTGGGATCTCTAGTTGCATTAAGACTGCTTCTCTCCAACGGTGCTAGAATCTTCGGGTCAAGGCCCTTCTCCTTGAGCATCACAGCGAAATTAGGATCAAGCCCTTTATCCTGCAAAAGACTGGTTAATTCCTGATCACCTTTCTTGTTTTGAGCTTAAGCATTGAACTAATCCTTGGATCATTCAATCTTTCCTGGAAAACTCTTGCTCATGTAAAATCTAGGCTTTTCTGATTATCAGAAGTCCCCCTTGATGTATTTGACTCAAACCCGTGACTTTCTGTTCCACTACTTGAACCAACTACTGGATGCTTGTTGCGTTCTGAGCAATGTCTTTCTTTTTGCTGAACGACTGAAGTTATTCCATTGTCAAATTCCAGGATAGTGGAAGGACAAGAACTATTGTGTAATGCCAAGCTTCGGCCTTCCATTATCCAAGCTCTTGGCACTATTTTCATCCACATGAGAATCTTCAGTACCAGCATGTGTCATACCATTCCAAGCTACCCCACCATCACTTTGACCTTGAACGTTACTGCTACAGATAGCCTCAATAGCAGTTTCAATTTTAGCAGCTTCAACGCTACTGCCACGCTTTGCACTTGATTCGCAGCCTTCAGAAAAAATTGAAGAACTGCCAGGGCTTTTCCTCCTAAATCCCTCCCTCAGACGAATCACGGTGCTCTCCAAAGCATCTCTCCTTGCAGATGATGGACTCACAACATATAAATGGTGAATAACAGCTGCTCCTAACAACATTGAAGCCACCATTGCATAGCTAATGAAACGACCAAGATATCTGTACAGATGCAGTTTCATCCACGATTCCAGCGGCAATTTCTCCCTTTAAACATACACAACATAAAAATGAGGTCAGAAATCGATTCCATAGAGAGTTTTGGGTGCCATCGTTTTTCACGAAGTATTCCGATCATCAGATGAAACAGGATCGCCAAGAATTTCTTTTGCAGGCTGTTCCAACCTGAATTAGACTGTATTTAATTGCCTTTGTTATAGTACAGAAAAGGAATGGCTTGGTTTCATCTCGAGAAAATCTACAAAAGTCAATACTCTCACCCTGATCACATGTTAAAGTAACTAATGGTGCAATATTTATGACGTCCAATACTCTTGCATAGGGGACAAAGCCATATCTGATACATTCAGTTTCCAATTCGAAAAACTTTCTTAGAGCCAACGAAAATGAAATTGTTTTGATTTTTTGGAAGCAGTGATGGATTTCTAGCTTGAAGGTTCTGTGCGCCGCGCAGGCTGCCCAGTGCGCCACGCCATGTGGGTGAGCCACGCTAGTGTAAAATTACACTATGAAATTTTTCCCAATGCGTCGCGTCGCGCCTATGCGTCGCGCCTATGCGTCGCGCTCAACTTCAATGCGCCACGCACTGGATTTCACCCACAATTCCGGCTTTCAAACTACTGACTCCGCCCTCCACGATCTTCCTCTTTGCTCTGTGTTAAATTTTGTATACAAACGAAACTTTGAACTTGAAAAAATCTTATCAATGCATTTTGATTTTCATTTTAACCAACCCACTTTTGTAATGCTTCAGAATTTAGGCACTTTCACGTTTTTAATGCAAACTCTTCTTTTATTGTCTCCTTTGAATTTTTGGACTTGGATGATGAAACTCTTTGTCTGCTTGCAGGGATGATTATATTGGATTTCGGCAAAGGATCAGGAGAGGCTGCATGTGAACATCTTCAACTGAAAAACTTTGAATAATTACATATTTGAAAACAAATTTAATGATTTCTTCTTCAAAACAGAGTTTTGAAGAAGAATCACTCTTGAGCATTATTTGATGATGAAATTTTGTAATGGAAACTGATTTGGAACCTCTCATGCAGACTAAGTCGACAAAACCATATACCTAAAAACTCTAACATACTCTTTGCTGACCAAAGACCATCCATGACTGTGAATGACTGAAACATTGACTTTGATGAATTCTGATGAACTTTAATGATCAATCACAAGCCAGCAGATACATGACATGAGGAAAATAAACAACAAGGTCCTTCCGTCAGATTATGGCATGCTCCCTAGCGAAATGCAACTGAGTGAATTGAGCGAGACACCTAAAAATGAAATTCAAAAAGAGTTTTTGATCTCTGACAGAGGACTGACAAGACCGACTCTAACAAGATACACTTTCTTCAATGAAACTGTTCCTTGAAGGCTAAATAATGTTTTGGCCACCTTTTGATAGAACAAATTTTATAGGTTGCCAACAGAGACAACACAGTAAAAAATGGAGGATCATGTCCACATGCACAACACAGTTTAGATGAGGGCCAAGGCATGGGAAGGCTCATAAACTATATAAAGGAGATGAAGAAAACAGTGAAGGCAGGCTATTGATTATATATTTTGAGGTTTGTTTAAATATGGAATTATCATGTGACATTCCATTGCTTTCTTGGGTTGTTTATAAAAGATTGCTAGTGCTATTTAGCAGAGGGTGTTCCTGGTCGGGAATCCCTCCTCTTTCATTTAGTGATATCTTGGAAGAGGGTTGTACTTCATTATACATCAGGCATTGGTGCCACTTATATTTTCCATCATCTGCAGAACATATACCTTCAGGAACTATGCAATTTCTGAAGACCAGTTTGGAAGGGCGAGGTTGTCTTCAGTATTTCAGCTGGAGAACCAGTGTAGGTTTATTCCTATAACCTTGGGCTTGAATATTAGCATACCCAGGGCTCCATATCAGATCTTGCATTAGGCCAAAATTTATTGACCTCCTGGAAACAGTAATTCCATCAAGAATTACACTGTCCATTATTGTAGATCTAAAGGAGGAAGGAAGTTGCTAGCATTTCAGCTAGTAATCCTGTGAGGGATCATCCCCTCACCTTGTCATCAGTATTTCCATCAGCCTGGAGCCTATTGCAGCATATTTCAACAGGCATAGGGCCTCTCTCTCTTATACAACGTAGTTTCTGTAGCAGCTGCTGTTACACCATTTTTTGGTCATCTAACCTATTATCATTAGATGGACCCAAGTACACCATGTAAGACCAATTTTACCCTAAGTAAAATTGCTTTCACTATGTTAAAACAGGAAACCCCAAAAGGAAATATTAAACAAACCTATATTTGTTTGATTTTCCTCATGGAATAATTAATTAAACCATAATTTAATTATTATTCCCGGTCATGTTTAACCCAAAACAAAGAAATTAATTAGATAAACCTTTATTTATCTTATTATTTTCTAGGAATAATTATTTAAATCTTATTTAGATAATATTCCTTGTTAAATATGACCAAATCACCCACAAATAATTAAATAAATCATTATCTATTTAATTATCCTTCAACCACTTCCTTAAATAATTAAATAAATCATTATTTATTTGATTATCTTCTAACCGCTTCCTTAAAAAGATAAATAAATCATTTATTTATTTATTTTGACAAATTAATGGATTTGACCCAAGTCAAATACCTTTTCCCTCCAACAAATATAATAAAATATTCCATAAAAAGTGGATGTAGATCTAGTTAACCCATGCACCAAGATCTAGAATGACCCAATATTTTGTTATAAATAGGAGGGTTTTTCCTACCATTCTTCACCTTTTGTTGCCTATTAGATCACTCTGGATCTATACACTTGGTCCCATTTTTTCCATCATTTGCTGTGTGAGCTCCCATTGAGCTCCATTCTTTACATTGGGTTTTCTACACCAACAAGAGAGAGAAATCTTAGATCTGAAGTGCTAAGGACTTCCAAGAACCCATCCCACTGAGGAGAATTGGATACGCCTTCTTGTTTTCCTCCCAGGTGCCCGATTAATATAAAAATTCTTTCAAAAATTGTTCTTGTCTTGTCTATTGGTATATGGAGCAAACCCTTGTTTTTACTGCTTAATGTCTTTCCATGCATAGATCTGGTGTTTTGCAGCTCTTTTCTTGTCTAACTAACTGCAGATCTGAAGATATTGGCAGCCACTTTTGTTGTTAGGGCTATTAGTTATGCGTAGCTAAAGAGGTCCCTTTTCGTACACTTCGACAAAGGATTCATACTAACAAATGGCGAATCCACACGGGTTTTAAATTACGACTGTTGTCGTTTTTCATATTCCTGCATATCCAGCTACTTCAGACCCTAGGGTTTCTTTTCAGCTATTTATTTTTCCTATTTTTATGTTTTTTTTCTCACATAAAACCTTAAAACATCAAAATTTCTAACTTTCGTGTGTTTCTGGCCCTATTGCGTAGGTAAGCGACACCAGCCGCAACTCAGACGGCAAATTTTCTGAAAATCTGCCGCCGAGACAACCGGAATGGGGGGTCGCACTTTTTGGCCCATAACCTGCAACCTGGACCTCCAGGTCGCACTTTTCTACCCCTTTTCTGCGACCTACACTGAAAACAGGTCAGAACCTGTGACCTGCCAGTTTTTCAGTGATTTTTCTGCAAATTTTCTAGGTTTTGCTGCAGCTTCTGTCAGGGTCTTCCAGCCTTTGTCTCAGCCCGCTTTGACCAAGTTCTGATATGTTTTTACTCATCTAAGTGGGAACCTAGCCCCCTAGGGCTTTAGTACCCTCCACTTTTTGTGGAAGAGTTTTAGCTGTTTCAGCCGTCTGTTTTTCAGAGCTTCAGCCTCCTTTTTTCCAGATCTGTAACCTCCCTTTCAGATCCTTTGTAATCAGCTCTTCTACCTCTCAAATCACCTCCTGAAGATTTGCTTGGATCTACTTTTAGGGCCTCCTCCTTGCCCCCTCCGCTTTTTGCTGATTACCTTCATTTTTCCAGCCACCTTGCCTCTGTCTCTTGGCTGTGATCTGCACCTCTTTTCAGCAACTTTATCCTTTAGATCCCCGTCCCTTTTGACCCTAGATCTATTGGCCTCTTTTTATGTGTGTTTTGACTAGATTTTGGCCCTCTTTTAGAGTAGTTTTGAGAGACCCGCCTTTTTGGGATAGATTGATGCATGGTTAGCTGTTAAATGTTATGTTATTTCAGCATTATATATTGTTCTTTGCAGATTTATTTTCAGTTACGCAGCACACTTTTTCTTGCTCTCAAAACGAAAAGGGTTTAAAAATTAAAATTAACGCACACCACACACTGACCCTAAGTGAAGAAGCACCTGGTTAACACCACCTGGCAAAGACTCTAAAATCAATCGTCACTGCACCTTGTCTGCCCTTGACCTCACTTGATTCTGTCCATTTCTGCCTGTGTCAGTTTCCTTGTTCCTGTCATCATTGCGCCCCCAAGGCGCCTTTCCCGGAGACTTCTTGGCCTTCACCCTCAGTTTCCGGTTGATCGACCTGCTCCGCCCTACCGTCGTCGAGCCAGTCCTCCTTCGATTTCGCACTCCGACTCCTCTCCTGATTCATCGGGTTCTCCTTCTCCTCCTGGTTCTCCCCCTACCGCCTTCACTATGTCTGGTCCAGGGCCTAAAGCTAGCGGTTCTCCCGGTCCTAATGCCGGCCCTACTACTAGCGGAACCGCCACAGGAACTACCCCGGCCACACCCTTGCTGCCGTACATTGCAGGCCTCAGCCTCCCCGATTTCCATCAGTTGATCAATGACCCTATCCGCCACAATGTTGGTTGGCCTGCCATGCCAACCAAGCTCCCCTCCGACATCCCTAAGTTCGAAGGCCTTACTGGAGAAGATCCAACCAATCATGTCCGATCATTCCACATGTGGTGTTCCTCCAATTCCATTACCGATGACTCCATCCATCTTCGTTTGTTCCAACGCACGCTTACCGGTGAAGCTTCTAAATGGTATGTTGAACAAGCCACCTCTTCCCATACCATCTTTACGACCCTTGCCCAAGACTTTTTATCTTATTTCCAGCTCCCTCTCCGATACGATACTGGCACGGAGCTCTTGACTTCCTTCAAGCAATCCTCTTCAACCCGCCTTTCCGCCCATGTTCAGGAATGGCGAAGAAGACAGAGCTTATGTCGAGCCCCTCCCTTTGAAGATTGGGTTTATATGGACTGGTTCCTTCGCACCCTTCCAGCTCCCATCGGCAAAGATGTCGCTTCCCATTTTCCTCAAACCGAAGAAGCCGCCCTCCAAATAGCCTTGAAATATGACCTGATCTATGCTCAATCTGGTTATGTTTATATCGTTCTTCCTGACCTCCCCAGGCTCGGTGGCGCTAACGCCCCGGGGGCATCTCATTCCACCGACGGTATCGTTGGAGCCCTTTCCCATCCATATGCTCAACCTCCTGTGGGCTATGGTCTCCCTCAGGGAGGGGCCAGCACCCCTAGCACTCTTCCCCCTCCCGGTAGCATGTATCCAGGATACGACATGCCTCCTCCTTTTGCCCAACCTCCTGCTTACCTCAATGTTGCCCAATCTAACCATTACCTTTATCCGCAGCCTGGTGCGCCAGCTCCTCCAGCATATGCGCTTCCATCTCCCTTGCCTCCTCCAAACCCGCAACAACACTTACAGCCCCCTCCAGGGCAAGTATTTGCACAGTAGGGCGTGACTAATCCCCCTTCTTCTCAAAGAAGGTAGAGAGGAAATCAAAACCAATCTACCCCTGGTACCCATGGACCCAATTTTAGTGTGGACCCTAACACTGCCAACGAGCAACATGGCATTCAACCCAAGCCGGACAGGCAGCTTCGCACCAACAAGCCTTGTTCATGTTGCGGTGTTTATGGTCATTACACCCACGATTGTCCCCTCTAACCCAGATGCGGCAGATGTGGGTGTCTCAAGCCACATTGCACGGACAACACGCCTCCCCTCATGCTCCTCCTAATGTGGCCACTACCCAACCAGCTGTGTTTACTGATCCTTTCCCTCAGCAAGGATTCATGGCTACCCAACCGCCTCACAGCCAGGTCGCCACTCCCCCTTCTCTTTCTGGTTCTTCCGATTACCAGATCCTTATGATGCACTCTGATCCTTCCCCAACCGTCGACCTTCACCTTCAAACTCAGTCTCGCCAGTACCCCAAGCCTCCTGCTCAGTCTGCCTCCGAGCCTCCTTTTTTAGGTTCTACAGAGCCTCTTTCGACACTGAATGGACCCTTACTGTTGAGGAGGTAAATCCCCTCTGCGGACAGAGGCGATCCCTACTAGCCCAGCAGGGGTCTAGCAACAAACAAACAATGCTATGACGCAAGCTCCTAGTTACGAATGAAAGACTTGGGATAAGAGCCTACCTGGATTCCAACGCCTCCTCCAGTCGTGCCCTTCCCAAAAGAAGGCTCTACTATCTGCCGTGGCCGCTGTAGATCCTGCTGATGACCAAATGATTGTTTTCGACGCCACTCAATCGAAGCCATCTCCCTTTCCTGCTTCGTCGCCTTCCAAATCACGGTCAAAATCCAGACGCAAACGTTTCCCGGTGCATAATTGATGAGGGGGCATCCACCTGCGTGATGTCCGCTTCGGTTTGGAAGCAACTCGGATCTCCTGAGCTGGCCCCTTCCACGATCACCCTTCGAGCGTGGGACGGCCATGCCTCCCGACCCATTGGCCTATTTCGTAATTTTCCTATCACTCTCGCCGGTAAGACTGTTTGCGTTGACGTCGAAGTCATTGACGCCCCGCTAGACTACAACATTCTGTTGGGGCGAAGCTACACCTATGCTATGTCTGCTGTCCCATCCGCGGTTTTCCGCAAGATGTCTTTCCCCCATAATGGAAAGATAGTCACCATTAACCAGTTGACATATCATGAGCCAAAATCTCAGACCTCACCTGAGACGACCATCTCATGCAGCCAACAAGCAAGCGAGTCGATTCCTTGACCGGTGTCTCCCGGCGTTTACAAAGATTCCTTTGAAGAGGACTTTTCCTACTCTCCCATCCTCCTCCTATCCTTGATCCCGACTCATCGAATGTTTGCATGATGCCAATCGTCTCGGGCCGCCCCGGTACTTCCACAGCTTGCTCCGACTAGTCGGCAACCTCCCCCTCGCCCTCATGGCAAGCTCTAGCCATTCTTCTCAGCCAGCCAGACCTCCTCCTTCTGGCCCTCCCCCTACAGCTGGTATCCTTGAACCCCTTTATCTGCCTGGATCGGTTCCTCCTGGCCTTAACCATCTCGAAGCCGTCCCTCCTGGCCATTACCCTGCTAGGCAGATCGCTTTCCTGGCTCCCCCTCCTGGAGTATTTTCTGTCCCCGTCATGGCCACCCTCTCTCTCCCTAACTTGACCCTTGGGATTCCCGTTTGGTACCTTGATCCTCCAGCCCCCACCTTGCCTGGTCAACCCAAACCTTATATTGCTTTGACCCCGGTTCAACCGGTCCCCATGACTTCTCCCGCTGCATCAGTGCCTCAGTCACCTCAACAGGAACCACCTCCTGTTGCGACCGTTTCGGGTAAGAAGGGCAAAGCTCGCAAGGGGGCATCAAAGGACAAGGCTGCCCTGACAAACCCTGCTCCTCCTCAGCCTCCAAAGCATACCATCCAGTGTGCTTTGTGTGATGTTGTCGGTCACGCCTCCCATACCTGTCCTGAATTGCTTCATCTCAAGCCCATGGTTAATGTCACGTTCCCTGAGTCCGCGGTCCCAGAAGCCTCTGTTCCTTCCGCGACCGCGACCAAGAACCCCAAGACTATTCACACCAACCACCCCTGTGCTTTGTGTGATCTCCATGGCCATTACACCCATCTTTGTCCCCGCCTCGAGGACTTCCGCACCTCTATCGCCGTGGTCCACCAATTCGAGGCCAAGCGCAATGAGTCCACCTCTCCCCTATTTGCGCATTCTGCTTCAGCAGAACTACCAGATATGACTGCTCCCATTGACATTCCCCCTCCTGATGTCGAGATGACGGAGCCTTTGTCCAACATTTTTTACCTATCATCATCCATGAGACCCTCGGGGAACATTCCATCTGAATCCTCCCCTGTTGTTTCGCTTGACCTTCCTTCAGTGATCATCTTGGGCTCAACATCGGTAGATCCTTTATCTCCTTACTCTTCGGTCACCCCTTGTGACGATGCGCATGTGAACCTCTCTTCTCATGATGATGATTCCGGTCACTTCACCACGTCAGGTGGTCTTTCTTCCACCAGTCACCCCATCTTCTATCGCGATGATGACATTATGGAAAAAATCCCCACCCCTGACGTTATCTATTCCCCCTTACATCGAACCCATGCGTTCACACCACATCCACCTTGTGGCCATTACATTGAAACCCACTGTTTTGGTAAGGGGGCACCCACATTTGAGAGACCAAGAGAAGCAATTCTCCATAACTCTCCTAGTGGATCTGGTCGTGTTGACTTTAGTCCCAGTATTATTCCACATTTCGAAGAACCTCTAGAGTCCCATATCACTTCAGATCACTCTAGGGATGATACCCCTTATCGTTCCCTCATCTTACATCAGCAACCCAGTCTCTTAGACATTATTGTTGACCAACCTATAGCTTTTCTATGAGAGCATCAGTTCATTATCCCCATATCCTCTTTTTGGGATAGTGACACCAGGTATGCCAACTCGGAAACTTAAAGTTCATTTGATCCCTATATGCAGTACCAAAAGAGATTGGTAATCCTCCATTTCCTTTCTCAAAACTGCATAACCATAACCAGCACAAATGGCACACCACATCATTACAATGTGTTTAGATTCCCCTTTTTCTAAATACATTTTGGCATGACCACACCATGCTCGGGGGCACCCATGCCCCTCAACCATAACCCTCCTCACCTCGTTTTTGGAGAGGAGGTTGTCTTACCAATCGAGTGTGAAATCCCTTCCCTTCATCTGGCTGTTGAACTTCTCCTTGACACCCAACCTCTAGAACAACGACTTATCCTGCTCGAGCGTGCCTCTGAAGACCGCTGTGTTGCATTGCAAACCATAGAAGCGGCCAAGAAATGCACCAAAGCTCTATAGGACCGAAAAGTCCAGCCTCGTCCTTTTCACGAAGGTGACCTTGTTCTAGTATATGAGCAGGCCCATGATGTCCTTGGTCACGGGAAGTTCGACTCATTATGGCTAGGCCCTTATGTCATCAGTAAGGGTCTTGGTAAGGGGGCATACTTTTTAGAGGACTTCGAAGGCAATCCTCTTCCTAATCCTCGCAATGCACTCTATCTTAAGAAATATTACCCTTAGCATTTCCCTTCTGAGATGCGTGTTTTATTTTCTGTTAGATAGCCAGCATCTTTTTTGTACTTTCATCCTTCGCCAGGACCTATTTTGTCCAAGAAGGGCCACTTCACCTCCACTTTAAATCGAATTTCCTCACTTATGACACTTGTACTTGGGGCACCACTTCGCCTCCATACTTGTCCATGTTCGTGTCAATTTTCGTCATGAGTTCCCACCTTGTACTCATGTTTTCATGGTCCCCCATTGGGCCTTTACTGTGTGGCAGCACCATCGAGTCGCCCTTGTTTAGCACATCCAAGTTGAGTCATCATCGCATTCATGGAGTCTATCCCGAGTCCCTTTGTACCCCGCCATAGCCCTCCATCCTTCATTGCTTGGTCTCTCTCTTGTGTCGCACATTATGACCTTCAGTCCCACTATCCCCTATCCCTTATGATATTGTGTCAGTAGCTGCCATGTCATTCATGCCCTTTATGCTCTAACAAGGGAAGTCGTCCATTCGCTACTCAGTCCTTTCCATTTCCCTATCATCATTAGTGTCAGTCTGTTCGTCGCTCTACTATTTTCTCTCGCGCCTTAGTTGAGGATTTCTCATTGCCTCACCTATGGTGGACCTCCTTTTGTCGACATCCGCTCATTCATTCCAGAAGCCAGGTCTAGAGGGCGGTGTACCTTGGTTCCAGCTTCCACTCTTGTTCGGTGCCTCGGATCAGGCAAAGGGATCTCTCATTTCCTTTTGACTTGATTTTTTCTCCAGCTCCTTTCAGCATGAACAAGATCCGTATACTTGATGGTTCAGTGATACAGCAATAGCTCTTGATGATTCCTAGGTGTGTGTGAGATGTCTCAACCCTCATGAGGGGGTGGCCCTGCAGGTAGCCCCCCACATGCTCGGATGACCTCTTCCTTGCAGCCTTCGATGCAGCTCCAGATATTTGATGATGTTGGCCTTAGCCACTTGCAGCGCCTCTTTGATTTGCATGTATCAGTCAGATTTTGTGAGCCCTTCCCCATTTTCAGGGGGCATTTGGGTTGTATTTGTATCTCATGTACTCAGATATTATTGTACAAGTCCTGGCTGTTATCCCAGGCACAGCATGTATGTGGGATTCCTCATTGTATTTTTATCTGGCTCATGATTATGCCGGTTGTACTCTATGGTTCGGTCCCTTGTTTACTGGACACACTATTATTTTGTACTTTGTCTCGGCGGGCATAGGTATGCCTCCCCCGCCGCCTTCAGCACAGGTACCCTCTCATAAAAAGAGACTTGTTGCACCTGCGAGTCTCGTCTCCTCGGGGTCTAGTTCTTCAGCACACTATCTACCTTGCATTTCTCTCTCTGACTTCCCTTTTGTTGTCTAGTGATTGAGTGCTTACAACGTACTTCGGTCATACGATTTGCTCCTGACACTCGCACGCTGGGGGGCAATCTGTTACACCATTTTTGGTCATCTAACCTATTATCATTAGATGGACCCAAGTACACCATGTAAGACCAATTTTACCCTAAGTAAAATTGCCTTCACTATGTTAAATAACTTAATAAACCACATTTATTAGGTTGTTTATGGTCAAAACAGGAAACCCCAAAAGGAAATATTAAACAAACCTATATTTGTTTGATTTTCCTCATGGAATAATTAATTAAACCATAATTTAATTATTATTCCCAGTCATGTTTAACCCAACAACAAAGAAATTAATTAGATAAACCTTTATTTATCTTATTATTTTCTAGGAATAATTATTTAAATCTTATTTAGATAATATTCCTTGTTAAATATGACCAAATCACCCCCAAATAATTAAATAAATCATTATTTATTTAATTATCTTTCAACCACTTCCTTAAATAATTAAATAAATCATTATTTATTTGATTATCTTCTAACCGCTTCCTTAAAAAGATAAAGAAATCATTTATTTATTTATTTTTAACAAATTAAGGGATTTGACCCAAGTCAAATACCTTTTCCCTCCAACAAATATAATAAAATATTCCATAAAAAGTGGATCTAGATCTGGTTAACCCATGCACCAAGATCTAGAATGACCCAATATTTTGTTATAAATAGGAGGGTTTTTCCTACCATTCTTTACCTTTTGTTGCCTATTAGATCACTCTGGATCTATACACTTGGTCACATTTTTCCATCATTTGCTGTGTGAGCTCCCATTGAGCTCTATTCTTTGCATTAGGTTTTCTACACCAACAAGAGAGAGAAATCTTAGATCTGAAGTGTTGAGGACTTCCAAGAACCCATCCCACTGAGGAGAATTGGATACGCCTTCTTGTTTTCCTCCCAGGTGCCCAATTAATACAAAAATTCTTTCAAAAAATTGTTCTTGTCTTGTCTATTGGTATATGGAGCAAACCCTTGTTTTTACTGCTTAATGTCTTTCCATGCATAGATCTGGGTTTTTGCGGCTCTTTTCTTGTTCAACTAACCGCATATCTGAAGATATTGGCAGCCACTTTTGTTGTTAGGGCTATTAGTTATGTGTAGCTAAAGTGGTCCTTTTTCGTACACTTCGACAAAGGATTCATACTAACAAATCCCACACCACAATAGGACTATTAATTCTCCAAAAGTCGAAATATTTCAGAGCATACACACTTGAAGTGACACACATACAAAATGAAGAATCCAAGATCAAACAAAACCTTTTGTCCTTAAGGAGGTCCAAATGACTGCTTCAGGACTGCGGGCAAGTTTAGCATTTCATTCTTATAGTGGTACTAGAACAATACTCCTTGTTTTTCAGAGTATAAGAATCAAATCAATACTAGGCCTCTTGTTTGATTTGGCCAGACTTTGATGAACTCAATTCCTGTTAAAAATTTCAAGCTGCCTCTTATTCTGACATACAAATAACTGTTAGACTCCTATGCAAAATCATGTCACTATGAAAACTCAACATTTACTAAAAAATTTCATAGTCAATGTAAGGATCCCAGAGGAAAAATATCTCCTATGCTATCTCTCATTTTAGCTACATACCTAATGAGTCATGCTTTCAAGGTAGAATATCTCACTTCTCAGTTGTATTGCATTCTCTTCTTGCTTGGGCTTGTCCTCACCTGTGCTTTGATATACATGGATTGCAATTATAGCATACACCATGGAAATTTTGTAACAAGCCACATGGCTTAAATGTGTCAACAACTAAACCTTTAATTCTATATAGTAACATTGAACTACTACCAATGCCTTGAAGGAGTTACAACTCTACTAGATTTCACCCTCAATACCTCTACTAGATGTCTCCATCATAACCAGTTCATTTGATATATAGTTGAGCAGTGCTCAGGTGCAGCCAGACATCTTCATTCTCTTATTGTAACAGTACCCATGATGCCTGGAGGTGCTTCTATCACTACTTTTCATGCTGCAGGGATAAAGAATGTCTATATAGTATAAGATCGACCATGTTGTGCAGTCCCTCTGTTCTTTGAGTTATGAGACTGATAAATTTGATTACACCCATTGCAAATGAAATTATTGGGCTTCTCCCCATTTTGACGTAAATACAGTATTCTTCCTTCATATTTGTTTGTCCAAGGAAGCTTCCCTGTAGAGTCCAGATCTGCCTATCTGTTCTATTGGACTCAGACAGAAAACCCATCAAACCCTTCTTCAAAACAATGTTACATGAGGCAGAAAATGGTAGGATTTGTTGAAAACAAACCTGGATTTGCCAAACCCACCACCACTAAAGGTCCTCCTGAAATGGAAGGCAACAAAGCAATAGTGCCATTAGGACAAGAAAATGGTCGTCAAGTTCTAGGTGACATTGGGAATGTTGTTTCTGCCATGCCCCAAAGGAATCGACGTGCTGTTGGTTCTAAAGAATTTTTTTCTGTTCAATTGTCTAGTGACAAGGAAATATGTTGCCACATTAGCAAACAATCAACATTTTGTACAGGATTCCCAACCTGTGAATAGACCTGATGAGAATCTGTGGGTGGGAGCGATGCAAAAAAGACACTCTCATTTACAGGGAACAATAAACATCAAATTGCGCATGAAATTGATATGGAAGATCATATGACATTAGAGCCGACTATACCTTTTGTGGTTCAGACTAAGGAAAGATATGAAGTGGAAATGGTAGATTCAGTTGATCCGATGTCAAACATCGACGAGTATGATGCAGGAGACCCAATGGCTGTTTCAGAATATATACAAGACATTTACATTTTGTATAAAACTAGGGAGAATTTTAGTTGTGTTCCACATGACTACATGTCCCAGCAATCAGACATAAATGAGAGAATGAGGGCTATCCTGATTGTCTGGCTCATTGAGTTGCACATGAAGTTTGAGCTCATGGATGAAACTCTATTTTTGACTGTCAACATTGTTGACAGACAAATTTCAAGACAGAAAGTGATGAGAAAGCATTTGCATCTTGTAGGTGTCACCGCCATGCTTTTGGAATGCAAGTATGAGGAGGCCTCTATTCATGTGGTTGATAACTTCGTTCTTATCTCTGACAATGCATACACTAAAGGATAAGTTTTACAAATGGAGAGATTGATACTTAGTACTCTGCACTTCAATATGGCAGTGCCAACTCCTTATGTCTTCATGAAGAGATTGTTGAAGGTAGCTCAATCTGATGAAGAGACAAAGAGATTGTCTTTTTTCTGCATGGAGCTTTTCCTGGTGGAGTACGCTATGTTGAGATATCAACACTCCATGCTTGCGGTGGCCACAGTTTATACTGCACAATGTATCCTGAAAAGAATTCCATGTTGGAATGGAAGTATTGAATGCAACTTTGGGAATCTGCCAAGATGATGGTGCATTATCATCAGCAGGCAGGGGAAGGGAAGCTTATTAATGTTCACAGGAAATACTCTGCCTCCAAATACGACCGTGTAGCCAAGATAGAACCAGTTATCTTTATTAGAGACATGGTCCTCTAGGACACTGACAGATTAACAATCATTTTATAGCATGGTTTACTAACTATGCAAGCACATGTCATGTCTTTTATTAGGTTTTTATTTTATGGATACGTATTGTAGTTGGAGTTCATATGCTAAATTAAGCTTTGAAGTGATCATGATGACATCCTAATTCTTTGATGGACAAGAAGAGCACTGGCTTAAGTTTAGTACCATCAGGATTTCCAATAATTGCTAAAACAAATAAATTGATGGTGTCTCAAGGGCTGGCTCAAAGCACTGAATATTCCTCTGACCCTCAAGCTACTGCGGGTATATCTGGTGGAGCACTTAGTAGTGGGCCTAATATCAATCTGAATACACAAAATGGATCCATTGTATCGAGTAAAGGTAGAGGGCTGTCCATAGTGCCAAGTTCTCTATTGCCTACTGATGTTTCTGTTGTATTACAAAGTCCCTATTGGATTCGTATCATTTATCGCAAGAAGTTTGCAGTTGATATGTGCTGCTTTGCTAGTGATCAAGTATGGCTGCAGCCAACTATACCACCTAAGGGTGGTTCTCCTGAAGGAGACTCAATGCTCTATCCACAATTTCAGCAAGTTATCGTGAGGTATGTTGATGTCAGATTAAATACTATGGAAAATCATCTTAATCCACATTTAGGGGTCCCAGGAACTTCAATTAATTCAAGTATGAATGTTGGGCAGTCTCCCATCAGCAGTGCCAATGAAGTAGGCACCGTTTCTCCTAGAATTTCTCAAGCAACACCATTAACCCGAAGGGAAGACACTATATTAAATAGAGTAACTAACATAAAAAATGTGTTGGAAACGCAATGTTTGGTGGCACATAAAGAGGGAATGAATTTGGTTGAGTTTCCTAAGACTACAAGAACTGATCTGCCAGTGGATGAGGATGAAGAGAGGTCTATTTATGTTCAACTTGGGAATGATAGTGGTTATGGAGGTGGTTGGGTCCCTCTTGCTTCTCTTAAAAAAAAACTATGCGGCATTGCGAAGTATCTTGGAATTCTATGGTCATTTTACTAGTTACTAGACATTCTGCGCTAGAATTTGAAAGCAGATGGAGAATTGGTTGATTACTTATTCTGTGATCCAACTTTTATTTTTCGTGTCAGGGGCCATGCGTATGAACTATGAAGTAAGTTTTCCTAATTTAGGAGGACAAAATAAACTTCCAATTCAACTTCGTATGCAAGGTATAAGTGTGGAGAATTATAACATGTACATGCTAGCACAACAGCAACAAAAACCACTACCACGAAAGCAAACAAATAGGCAAGATGAACTAAAATTTCAGGAAATTGATGAACTATGTGACTTTTTTAGCAGGGGCCATGAGTATGAAGTAAGTTTTCCTGATTTAGGAGGACAAAATAAAATTCCAATTCAACTTCATATGCAAGGTCTGAGTGTGGATAATTATAACCTGTACACACTAGTGCAGTAGCAACACCAACCACTACCACGAAAGCAAACAAATAGCCAAGATGAACTAAACTCTCAGGAAATTGGTGAACTATGTGACTTTTTTAGCAGGCGAGTTGTATCGGAACCATATGATGCATTTAAAATTGCTTCCTTTGTCACTTTGTTATTGATGCCAATATGAGTTCTTCGAGAATTTTTGAAGCTCATTGCATGGAAGCAGGGGATATCTCAAGATCAAGGTGCTGATACAGTTCCCTCATAAAGGCCCTGTGTTGAATTATGCTTAGACAATCACTTACAGATGAATTCTTACACAGTAATGTCTCTAGACAATGCAAATCTGGATTTTTCAGATAAAGCAGCCAGTGCTCTGTCAAAGAGCAACATTCATTATGATCGCCCACACAATGCAGTGGATTTTAAGCTCATTTTTTTCCTTGATCCTGCTTATTTTTCTCGTGTAGATGCTACTAGTGGTGCAGGTGGGTTGCTTCAATGTGTTTCCTTAAGATTGAAATATGATTTTGGTGAAAATCTAAACATGTCTCTTCTAAGCATGGAAGTTAGTCATCGTGGATGTGCTAGCAGCTAGTGGGCCTTGTACTAAGGATTGGGAGAGCTATAAACAGAGAGTAGCTAAAGAAGTGAAAATTGTTGGACGTGGAAGTGGAGTTTGTGGGAGTTCAATGGATGTTAGTCAAGGAAGACTGCAATCTGTGGCTGAAACAATAAAGCATTATTTTCAATCTTCTTTTCTTCATCTCTGATAGGGTGCAACCGATAACACCTTCTGTAGGTGGCTTCACAGCTTGAGTTTTTACTATTGTACTATTGACCTGTCCCTGGCTTCTTTCCTATTGTCCACACAATCTAGTGGATTTTTGGTTTACTGTAGTCCTTGATCCTGCTTCTGTTCATGATGTAAATGCTGGAAGTGCAGCTTGGTTTCTTCACTGTGTTCCTAGAAGGTTGAAATATGCATTTGGTGAAAATCCTAATTTCTTTTCGAGTGGAGATTGCTAGAAGTGAAAGTGGAACAGGTGGGAGTTCAGTGGAAATTTGTTAAGGAAACTGCACATTGTAGTTGAAACTTCCAGCACTCCTAGTGATCTTCTTTGATTCAGCACCAAAAGGTGTACATGGTAGCACTCCCCTTAGGTGGCTTTGGAGCTTGAGCTCTTATTATTTTACTATAGCCCTATCTGTGGCTTCTTCATCTTCATCATGCACCATTCGGTGAACTGTGGATAATGTCGTAGAGTCTACCTCTGTGAAAAGGCTTGACAAAAGATGAAGGATATTTGGTAGAAACAATCCATCTGCCTGAAGATACCATTACATAATGCATTATAATTTTGTTCCATCTAATATCTCCTATTTATAGCATGGTCAAATATTTCAGATGCAACTTTGACTAAAAACAACTGCATTATTTTAACCAAATTGTTGGCAATGCCAATTTTCTTGCAACTTTGTTCCTGTACAAAAAAATGATTCACTTTGGCCTGTAAGTTGATTTTGATGTGTATTAGACAATCCTTCTGTCTCCTGTGTGATTTAAGTTGGTTATGAAATTCTGTATCTATTACAAGTCGAAAATTCTTGTCAAAGTTGTATTATTCCTTGTATCTTCATAATCTTTAGTAGATGACCGTCATGTGACAATTTAGTAATGACTAATAGACATGGAAACTCACCAACTATCACAGCTATGATTGCAAGCAGAGCTTCCAGACTACCATAGGAGAACTTGATGGACATGTTACTTTGAAAATAAATCTAGTAAAAAAGAGGTCTGGGAAATAAAATTTGAGCATTATAAAAATAATAATATCTTCAAATACTTGTCATGTTTATATCAAACATATTTTGTAGAGAAACTATGTATTGATTTCTATAAATGTTGAAAAACTGAGACATGGGTTTCAAGTGTTTGTCCGTCTTTCTGTCTAGGCTTTGTGAAGTTTGCAATAATTCTTTTGTTTTCATGAGAATAATTGTGCAAGAATATGACAGAACAATTCTGGAGTCAAAGGCAATTTATTATAAGTTTTAACTCAATGGTGCTGCAGAAAATGGTTTCCAAGGATGGTGGGAAAATGATAAATAAAATTCCTAACTTATAAATATAGTACTTATGGTAAAAAGATAAATAGGATCACTAATTTTCAGTGTGCAAGGATAGTGGAAAATGATAATGATAAATAGGATCACTAAATTATAAATGTCACTAATGGTCATGAGGGACCTTAAGCATCTCAATAAGAAGTCCTTAAAATGGTAAAATTTTATGTCTTAAAAGTAGTCTCTGGGAAACCATTGGAGAGGTGATGAATATTTTTAAAATGCACAGGTGATTGATTATTATCAACTGAATCCTAGACTTCATGCTTGAGCCTCTATTGAGCTATAACAAGGAACATAAACCCTTGGCATTTCTTGCATAGCAACCCTTGGTCATCGTAGACGATTTGACCCAATGACTTGGAACCAGTGTCTTTATTCTTCTTTTGGAAATCTCTAAGGGGCTATTTTGATAGGATCTTGGAAGGTGAGTTTATCATGCTTGGTTTTGTCATGATGGTAGCTTTTGCAATGGCATTGAACAGGACTTGCTTGGTCTCTTGGACAGTTGCTTGTAGCTTCTTCAATGCCTCCTTCTTTGTTGTCAAACATTGGTAACTAAGCAGTCATTTCGGTGAACCTCTCCTTTTACCAATTACCTAGCTAAATGAATTTGCTTCATAATTGCAAGAGTTACAAGATGCTCTTGTATAATTCTTACCTCATGTTGGTGAAAGAGTCTTGGCGTTTGGCTAGCTCTTTTTCCAACTCATGTGCTTTTTGCATCTAATATCAACTTTCCTCTTGGATCTATCTATTTAAGTCTCTTAAGTATTCAAGCCTCTCCCCATTCAAAGCTTTTCCCATGCTAGGTGTCCTTCAACTCAAAGTGCTAAGAAGTCTTGACATGAAGAAGTTTTAAGGCATCTTAATTTTGACTGTGGTAACAACTAAATTTAGATTATAGCAGCATCAAAAAAATGGACTTAGGCACTTTGTGTTACTTGGATTCTTGAGACAGTTCTTTTGGAGTATCACTCAGAGACTATTTGGAGCACTCCCAAAGTCATTATCTATAATAGTCACTAAACATTTTAGAAGCAAAATTTGGATTTGACATAGAGAATTCTTTGGAGTAGTATTGTTGAAGTTTATTGAAGCACTTCCTTTAGAACATCCTTGTTGAAGATTGTAGAAGCATCATTTGGATAGTCTCATTAAAAAAAAAAAAACCTTTGGAGTAGTCTTGGAAATTTGTTAAGGAAACTGCACGTTGTGGCTGAAACTTCCAGCACTCCTAGCGATCTTCTTTGCTTCAGCTCCAAAAGGTGTAAATGGTAACACTCTCTTTAGGTGGCTTCACAGCTTGAGTTTTTATTATTTTACTATAACCCTGTTTGTGGCTTCTTCGTCTTCATCATGCACCATTCGGTGAACTATGGATAATGTCATAGAGTCTACTTCCATGAAACGGCTTGACAAAAGAGGAAGGATATTTGGTAGAAAAAATCCATCTGCCTGAAGATACCATTACATAATGCATTCTAATTTTGTTCCATCTAATATATCCTATTTATAGCATGGTCAAATATTTCAGATGCAGCTTTGACTAACAACAACTGCATTCTTTTAGCCAAATTGTCGGCAATGTGAACTTTCCTGCAACCTTGTTCCTGTACAGAAAAATGATTCACTTTGGCCTGTAAGTTGATTTTGATGTGTATTAGACAATCCTAATTCTTCAATCTTCTATTACTAACTGAGAATGACACTGGTAGGTGGTGGTCATGATATGTTAAGATGGTCTGATCTCTTTATCTATTAGAAAAAGAAGTGAGCATGCTCATCCTCCTCCATTGGAGTGATTAGGGATGAAATTTAATATTTAATAAATCTCTGTAAACCAAAAGATACATACAGAGCTTCCGGAGGGATGACTGGTGCAGGATCAACTTCTTCTCACTCATGTTACAAGTTGCCAACAACTGGCTAAGCAAAGGTATTTCACAGCTGCTGGACTTATGGTTTTAAGTCAGATCAGTTTGGTAGGCTCATGATATGAGGAGAACTGGTTGTAAATTCAACAACCAAAGCGTTGTTAGTAGTTGAATAGTTTCCACTCCGCTGGTTGTGATTTGAGATAATAACAATAATGATTCAGAGTAACTATTTTCATAATTAAAAAAAACCATCCAATCAACCTTAAAACCAATACCCTGTCATGTAAAAAATTTCTATCAAACAACTTTTTAAAACATCGCTTTAAGATTTCATTTTGTAGGACCAAATTGCAAAACCCATTACCATGAAATCATTAAAACAAAAATCCCAAACATAAGACATTCCAGAAATCTTGAGAAAATCTCTTAGAGAGTGCATAATTTAATCCAAGCTCTAGTAAATTTCCCTTCATCATAAACTCTAACAGAATGTTATGCATTAGAATATAACTAATCTCCAACAAAACAAAAGTAGCAGGGGTTTCCACATATAATCCCATCAGCAGGAAATCATTTAAAGAAAAAAATGCAAACATGCGACATTCAAGACAGCTTGAGAAACATTCTTTGAGAATGCATAATTTAATCAAACCTTAATTAAATTTTCCCCTTATTCCAAACTCTAACAGAGTGCCATGCATTAGAATATATTTAACCTGAAACTGATCTGCAACAAAATAAAAATAGCAACGATTTCCACGAATATCAATTGGGATTTTGTACTTATAACAACCAACCGCCATGTAAACCTAAGAAAACCAGAGAGGGCGCTGATAAAATCTAGCCCAACATGGATACGACCATAGGTTTATGAATAGAAACCAATAGAATTGGAGACAAATGTAGAATACTAACCAATTCGGTGACAGGAACGGGAAACCCATGTTGGGCGTAGCCTTGCGTTAGTTCTTTGGCATCATCGCAGGTCTGCAAAAGAGATTCATAGGTATTGAAATTGACTGAGATTCCCTTCTGGTGCATTTGATGGAGTACACCCAGAGCTTCGTTCTACTGGCCTCGCTTGCACTTGCTGCAATATGTTGATGATGCAGGTACCGAGGTCGACAGCGGTACCAATTCTGAATCAATGTGTTTTGTGGACATTTTCATGGCAATCCTCCTTCTCAGGAAAATGAAATTCCAAATGAAAAAGGCCAATGTGAAAAGAATATTATTTAAATATAACAAATATTTTGATTTTTTAGAATATTATTTGAATATAATAAATATTTTAATTTTTTTTAAGTTATTAAAAGTTATAAATTTTTTATGTTTTTAAAAAAAAAGGCAATTGTATTTGTAAGTTATTTTGTTTTCTCCTAGATAGTGTTAATAAAAAATATATTTTAATAACTAACTTAACACATCACCAGCCTAAGTTGACCATCTTGACAAAATATTGGTTTTTTCAATGAACTAAAATGCCTTTAATGAACACAACCAAATGTGCATGATGTTGAACAAGTAAACCAACATGACATACCTTTAACAATAGTAACAATGTGTGCAATTTGTGGATTGGGAAAACAAACTAACATACCTATGACAATCAAAATTAACCATACATGCCTATCATGATCAACCCTTCACAAGTTCTGTTGATTTCGTACAAAATTAAGCATGTCATGCAACTCTTAGACTAACTTTGATGCATATACAAATTGAGTTTGTATTTACTTGTTAGAATTGTGTTAAAGTGTTTCCTCTTTAAATGTCACAGGTTTGAAGCCAAAGGTAATTAATATACCTCCATGGATTAAATAGTTAAATCATTTCATGAAGGGCATCCATTGACCCACGAACAAGGGGGTCTCACATGCCAATTTAGCATATACCTATATTATAACTTTATATTAAATACTATTATTAATTCCTTGTATTAATAGGAGCGCTTTTAATGTTTAATATATAGTTAATTAGATTACCCCTTGACTAATTAGTGAAGTATTTAACATTGGATGAGAGAGTTGTAAGGTTGAAATTTGTATACCTCATGTTAATTTGGGTATTTGTATAATTTCAATGCGAAATTGGATTTCATACGTATCCATGGATCCATTAAAGCCATTTACACATGGCAACCAAAGACATTCAATAATTGCGTTAGAACTAGTAGTTTGGAGGAGTTAATTATCAAATTCATCCAAGGGTTTCCATACTAGAGAAATTAGGGTATGTGATTGATTTATGGGCTAATGTTTGAATGATATGAGGAGACGAGTTAGTGCAAGTCCTTCTTATGGTAAGGCCCTACACCTCTTCCTTTATTTCTTAAAGTAAACTTGAAAGAAGTGATTACAAATATATGATACATATAATGTGAAAACCATTGACAACATCGCGACATTAAACATTTACACGAGATGCAACTTATTTCATGTTCAATAGATTTTTTTCCTTTAAAAAAGAGATATATGGTACCATGATATAATATATTGATTCACCAACATTGACCACCAAAAAAATGAACTAAACGACAAATGTTATGTATGGTGAATATCATCCACCATAAACTATAACTATTAGCCACTCTGACAGCCCTAAGTTTATGGTCACTCATTGAACATGACTCCAAGAGTTGTTTTGAGCTTCTTAAACTTATTCTTTCCCAAAAGACTGACAAGGATGCCTCATTACTGTAGCATTTTTTCTATGTCTTTCATCAAATTCTCTACAACCACGTTTTTATGTTATCCTCAATTAACATTTAATTCCATGTGTTTTCTTATTGCGTGTTTTAAAGGGTTTCCTTCATTCTCATGGCAGACACATAGTTGCATTCATGGGTCCCTCTTTGTTTTGGGGACCATCTCACAATTTGCAGTGGTTTCTCTCTAAATGAACACATGGCAAGCATGGTATGATCAACCAAAACATATTAGCATGTAAAAGGCCATCGATTTCGAGTTAATCCCTACCCTACGCCATGGCAAAATTTTTGGTTTCAATAAATTTTGGCAATGAATAACATCATTGTGGGTAAAAAGGTAATGCATTTTTTCTTGGCATCTGCTTGTTGCACTGCTTAGGGGTTTAAAGGTTTAAGGGGTTAGGGGATTTAGAAGTTAAGGATTTTATGAGTTAGGGGATAGGGGTTAATGGGGTTAAGTTTAGGGGGTTAAATTGGTTAGGGTTTTAGGGGTTTAGGGCATTAAATGGGTTATGGGTTGGGAATTAGGGTTTAAGGGGTGAGGGATTTAGGATTTATAGGTTTAGGGTTTAGGTGGTTAAATGGGTTAGGGGTTTAGGCGTGTAGGGTGTTAAATGGGCTAGGGGTTAAGGCTTTAGGGGTTAGGGGTTAAGGGTTTAGAGGATTATGGTTTATGGGTTAAATGGGTTAGGGGTTGGGAATTAGTACTCAAGGGGTTGGGGGTTAAGATGATAGTTTCATTGGTCTCTGTTTGTGCACAATAGTTATTTATTATTTGTGTCTCATTGTAACAATTTTTTAGGCACTGCTGCTTGTTGTCATTTCTTATTTATTTATTAATTTCTAGTATTTTTTAGCCTTTTATTTACATTTATTGATGAAAATGGCTATTGCAATTAAACCAAATGTATGTTCAATCTCCAGTTTCAAACTTAGCCACAGTGTTGTCACACAATTTAAGTCCAGAGAATGGACATCTATTGAAGTCCCAATAACCACACTGCACCTCAGACTTCTACATAAAAGCTTAAGTTCGAGCGTCCCAAATCCAATATAAAGTTGGCAATTATACTCTTTCTCCACCTGATTGTGTCCTACAAATACCCTGTTTATTGCAAAAACATACTAATGTTGTTGACCTTGTTGCTTAACAGACCAAGGAAATAGATGAGACTGAGAGGTATGGAAAGAACTACAAATTTGGAGAGAGTAAAAAATACTAGGATGATTTAAAGGATAAGCTTGAAGAATGTAACAGTGATGAAACAACTGAAATTTTTCTAGAACAAACAATTGATAATGTCAAAAATTCTTCTATACCAGTCAAGCAAGACTACATTCATGTGAGAGTAAGAAGAGGCCAAGCGACCAATAGGAATAGCCTAGCAGAGAGGGTATGGTTCAATATTTTTAATGAAAGATTTGATCTATATTTTTTATATCAAATATTAATCATTTTAATCTTTCCAACAAGGGGGAATTAACCTGATCGTAGGTCCCAACTAGACCTGCTCTCGTTTGGAATCAATAATCCTAATGAGTTTTAAGGATTGTTATAAGGGTTAGCGAAATAATGAGTTAGTGGTTAATGGATTAGGGATTAGGGGATTAGGTCTTAGGGTTAGGGATTATAGGAATAATGAGTTAGTGGTTAAAGGGTTAAGGATTCAAGGGTTAGGGGTTAGGGGATTTAGGTGCACTTAGAGATTAGGGGAATAATGAGTTAGAGGTTAAGGGATCAGGGATTGGGGTTAGGGGAATAACGAGTTATTGATTAAGGGGTTAGGGATTGAGGGGTTAAGGGTTAGGTGATTTAGGCACATTCACGGGTTAGGGGAATAATGAGTTATTGGTTAAGGGATTAGGGATTGGGGGCTTATGGGTTAGGGGATTTAGGCGCAGTTAGGGATTAGGTGAATAACGAGTTAGTGGTTAATGGATTAGGGAATAGGGGCTTAGGGGTTAGGGGATTTAACAGTGAAGGATTTTAGGTGTTAGGGGTGAGGGGTTAATGGGCTATGGGTTGAGAGTTACTGGCTTCACGTTGGAAATTCATGTGAAAAATAATTATGTATTGGAGTTTAGAGGTTGTGAAAGGATAAGGCAAGGGAAGATGAGGGAGCCCAACATTATACTCCTAAATATGGTTTGGTGTTGATGCTGATGGTGGCCTCTGAAGAGGAAGCATAAACATTGCAGGAAGGTTTACGGAGGGAGTGGCTTGTGTGTGCTTGTCGTGGGAATTTGTTGGTGCAATGTGCTCAATCGATCCTTGTTGCTTAGTTTCTTAGCCATTGACTATGTCTGGGTTGATGATAGGAAGTTGAAGGGAAGTGAGATCACTCATTTCCATTTTTCTTGGCTTTCAGTGAGCCTATTTTTTTGTGATAATAGAGGAAGCTAGAATTTGCAGTCCAGGAAATCTCGAGGGTGGTGGAAGAAAACTAGTTTTTTTTTCCAAATATTGTGCCCTCCAGCATGGGTGTGACGGTGTTTGGTGGATTGGTGTGTGGTATCTATGTGGATAATTTGGAGGATGTTCACTTCCCCAGGGGAAGTTACGCTCATGCGTCGGCTACTTTTTCATCGTTTGTTGTTTAAGTTCCTATGTTGGTTTGGTGGGTGATGGTATTTGGTTTCGCTGGTGGTGGAAGTATTTATCTGGTAGTGGGATGTGTCTTTGTGCTTCCTTGTGGTGGTGGGAGATGAAATTTGGCTCCTTTGCTGATGGTGTTTGTTTTCTATAGTGGGGGGTCTGGTATCTCGACTCTTCACATAGCGGGGTTCCTCGACCTTGGAAAATTATGAAGCCCCTGGTGTGGTGTGGGTGTTCTCCCTCCCCTGTCATCCATGGCCCTGTGGGGGTGGCAGACTCAGAAATAATCATGGCGGCTCCACGCCAGGGTGGAAATACTGTGGGACATGCGTGAATTGCTAGTGTGGGTGCGCATGGGGGTGGTAGAGGAGGTAAGTGGGGGGATAACAAAGGTGGGGGTTTGAGGGCTCAAAAATAGAGTCGTGAGGGCGAAGGGGGCCCTGGTGGCAAGGGGAAGCATGGATTTGATTAATTTGAGATAAATGAGGGGCAGGCTATCCAACATTGTTACCTAGAGAACAATCGTGAAATTATAAAAAACCTGATGGAAAGAGTGGACACAACTCAGATATTATGTCATGAGGAGCATGCAAAGCAAATGGAAACGTTGGAATGAATGCACTATTTATAGTTCCAAGTCTGGGAGAGACTGGTAGTTGTTTGGCGAGGCCAAAATCAACTCACTAAGAAAATAGAATAGCTGGAGACTTGGTTGGTGCACTGGGCATGGTCAGTGTGACTTTTGTCCTCCACCGCATCTAGGAACAACCCCGAAAAACCCAGCATCCATCACATTGGATGCCTAGTATACTATTTTGTGTTCTTTATGTTTTATATGTGTTTTGGTGCCTCTGGCCCAACCATTTACGAACAATGTCCCTAGTCCCTCTTTTGCATTTTTTTGCATCTGGTGCAAATTTTTTTGAACAAATCAAGTTGAGGAGAGATCACCTGCTTTGTAGCTAGCTATATGTACTCCTTTTTTCCTACATGAATATAACATTGAATTAAAAAAAACAAAGGTTCATACATCATTAAAAATTTAATTAAGTTTCATACTTAAATTAACAAATGTTCATACCTATTTACTAAATAGGTCTATAAATATATATTGTAGGTTTATCTATTTATTATTTATCAAATGTAAATATGATGATTTAATACTAGATTTAAATGAACTCACATGTTTAACATAAGAAATGTTATATTTATCTAGTTATTAAATGTAAATATGAAGATTTAACCTTAGATTTAAAAAAACTCACACTTTTAAAATAAATCAATGAAGTTTAAAAATTAAAATTTATGGCCAAATATTAAATATAAATATAAATATTAATTTGGCTATCTAATTAACATTACCATTACTAAAATTATAATGAAGGCATTAGTGTAAAGTTGATAGATGATACATGCAATTATGTTAATTGTAGATGAATCCATCTGCACTGTTAAACTTTAGAGACCAAAGGGTATTCATAATTTTAACACTATAAATTCAGAGACCTCTTAGTCTCTCAATTTTAACACTGCAAATGGATTCGGAGACACCTATAGTGAAATGTGACACTTTAGTACCAAAATTGAAATTTTCCATATATGGATGACACAATTAAAAATTACAAACATAAATGACTAATTCATATACTTGTTGTACTTGTTATTTGGCCATATTTTTATTCTTGGACTATAATAGTCATTTACATTAATCATTATTAATTTTGTCACTTATTATCTAGTCATATATTTTAATCCTAGACTAAATTAGTCATTTAAGTTAGTCACTTATTATCTAGTCATATATTTTATCCCTAGACTAATTTAGTCGTTTAAGTTAGTCGCTTTTATTTTAGTCGCTTATTATCTATTCGTATATTTTATTCCAAGACTAAGTTAGTCATTTTTAGTTCGGTCACTTAAAATTGCTCAAATTTAGTAGTAATTCACTTGAAATAATTGCGGTGACTAACATTTTTAGTCTCCTAGTCATTGATTTCATCATGTTTTACTAGTTAGAAGAATGATTTCAGTGTAACTTAATTAAGATTATCGAATACTTTGGATATTTGGAGTTTTTTTAGCATACTTGGCATTTTGAGGGACTTGAGAGAATGGATGGTTTTATGTGCTCGGGTGATTCCATCAAGGATATTTCTTTGTTATACATAATGAAAATTCCTTGTGGGAATAAATATAGGAAGAATAGGTTTTAGGTGATTACAATTAACTTTTGTGATTTTTTTGTAAATAATGTTACATAGTTCTATGGGATGATTTTTACATGGTTATGAAACATCATCCTCCTTAGGTGTCAGGGCTAGGAAGGTGATCTTGAATACATGGAGGATGCATCGGTTGGTCCTCAAGTCTTCTATGATATCTAGGAATTCCTTGTGAAGAATGTACCAACATTGCTTGAAGAAATTTATTTTGAACCCATTAGACATTGAGGCTTTACCATCCTCCATCTTGTGTAGAGCCTCGTTGGGCTCTATTTTGTTGATGGGTCTAAGCAGGGAAGTATAATTATCTTCAATGACTAATTGATGAATGTTGGAGGTAATTTGATTGGTGGTGCCTCGGCATTGTGGCGAGGGTCTTTTAAGAGATCCTAGAAGTATTTGACTAACTCCTTTACAATGTACTCATATTTTTCTAAAGTTTCTCATGCTTCATTGCATATGGAAGCAATGTGATTGGTGGAGTGATTTTGTATGCTAGATCTTTGGGATAAGGAGGTATTATACTCTCCCTCCTTTAGCCAAAAAATTCTTGATTTTTGCTTCCAATAGATCTCATCCGGATTGTAGCATTCCTCTAGATGCTTATAAAGAGCTTCTTATTTTTTCTATGATTCCTTTGAGTGGCCATTATTGATGATATCCTGCTGGAGGGTGGAAATTTATTTTTTCAGAGTATGTTTTTTATGGAAGATATTTCCAAATTCACCTTTTATCCATTGTTTGATGAGTAACTAATGTGTTTAAGCTTTTGTTCAAAGACATATATTTTTGAACCATGTAATTTTCCATGCCATGCCAAAAACCTTCAATTATGTTGAAAATATTGGTGTCTGAAAGCCATAACTGTTCAAACCTAACGGATAATTTGAGTGGCTTACCAAAGGTTCTCCATGAGAGAGGTATGGGCTAGTGGTCTAATTTAGCTCATGGGAGAATCTCAGTTGAGCATTCATGGCCACCTGTGAGAAGTTCTTGTGTTATGAGGAAGAAATACAAGTGGGAGGAGACCTCATTTGTGCCACCACTTGTATTGTTCCAGGTCAAGACACCATTGGTTGTTCTAATTTTCACCATGTTTGGGTCCTCTATAAAATTTCGAAGATCTCCTGACTCTAGCTCCAAATGCCATGTTTCACCTTTTTTCTCCTTTAGGGAGGTAATGGTGTTGAAATCACCCCCTATTATCCATTTATCTATGCACACTAGGTCCCTTAAGTAATGGATATGTCAAAGAATTTTTTGTTTCATAGTGGGGGCTTAAGGTCCATAAACATTTGAGAGGAATTCATGTAGATCTGAGCATAGAAAATGGAAGGAATTCAAAAGAATAGAGGATTTCACAGGCATATATTTCATGCTAATTTGTGATGGATCCTAACAGATCCCTAAATCTCTGCATGCACCTTCCACATCAAAAAAAATGATCTTGGCCTTGTACAATAATCTAGACATTATGGATTCAAAAATTGTGCAAGAACATTTTGTTTCTTGGATATGCATAACTGTCAGGAGATATTGCTGGATGTTTTGATGCAAAATACATTGCTTGGAGTAGATATTTAGAGGTCACTTATGTTCTAAGAGATTACCTTCATGGTAAAAAAATGTTTTGAGAGTTGTATATATCACTGATATGCTTATATTAATGTTGTGTAACCAGCTTTAAAAATAGAAGAAAAGAGATATCAACACCTTATAAATAAGCCACTTCGAGGGGGCAACCTCCAATACATTACATAAATGCACAATTCCTGGATGATACAAATGAACAAAGCCTCCTTCTATATATAGGAGTCCATGGGGCCATAATGTAATCTTAGTGGGCCACAATGTAATCCTAGCCGACCTAACAATAATAATGTAAGGGCACAATAATAAAAATATGGGGGTTACAGGGGTACAATAATAACAATAAGGGGGGCTGCACTAACATAATAAGAGGCTACACTATTAATATAGGGACTTAACATGCCGCTCTCCTTCAAACAAGTGTTGTCCTCAACGCTTGATTATTTCTTGATGCTTCTGTATAAAATTCTCATCCTCCCATGTGAAATCTTCTACAGGAAAGTTCTTCCACTTGCTGAGATACTCTAAAATTGATCGTACTTGTCGAGTTCTTGTTTCTATGACTTCTTCATAACTTCTTTCGATGTCATGTTGATCTTCCTGTTGTTTCATTAGATTCTGCACCAAAGTTGGGTTATCCTTTGAGAGTTGGAGAACTTGTTGTTGATGCTCAATGTGATCTTCCACTAATTTATCATCCATATTTGCTATTATTTGATCCTTCAAACGACCCAAATTAGCCTCCATTTCTTCTTTTAAACCAACTATGTCCTCTTCGGTTTCTCTTCGTAATATCGAAATTTGTTGCACTTGGTACCATAATTTTGATATCTCATACTGCAATTCTTCCACTTCATGCATCATAGTATATATTTCTGAGGGCTTAATGGGTGTTGAATTATTTTTAGGAGGCATTTCAGAACGTAATACTAAAATATATGCTCAATAGGCCCTTGGAATCACTTCAAACTGATTTTTTAAACAAGATTTATGCAATTTGGGAAAAACAACACACACCTTTTACTTGCTTTGAGGAGCTCGATATTGAAATTGTATTATCTATGTGATTTAAGATCTTCAATATCTGAAATTCAGCAATGAATTAGCCCTCTGAATTATCTTTTGAATGCCACAGGTGTGACCTGATTTGGATTCTCGACGACAAAGTTGTGTCCAATCTCCCACAATGACCTAATTCTGGACTGGTTCAGTAGAGCGAACTTGTACGACTAGCCACGTGTCACTGTTTTGTCCTTTTTCCCTGAAATTGATAGCCAAGAAACTAAAGTCCGTGTAATTGTGACAAATTTTTACGTCACTCCAATCCGATCCCCAGAGAGAGAGTTATTGAACTTTTCCCACGATCACCTCTTTGAGATGAAATTCAGGAGCCTAAAAAAGCACTACCTTCCACAGATCATATCTCCACAAATATTACGAACCAAGCTCTGAAATTTTTTGATGAATTTCCTGAGGATTTCAGCTTTGCACCATATGAATTTCAGATTCTGAACCTTCGTAGAAAAAAATTTATAGCGCAAACTCCACGATGACCTGTTTAGGAGCCTGAAAAAAGACCTAACTTCCACAGATCATATCTCAGAAAATATTGCGAACCAAGATCTGAAATTTTTAGACAAACTTCCTCAAGATTTCAGCTTCGCACCCTAAAAATTTCAGCTTCTGAAGCTTCGTAGAAAAAAATTTATAGCGAAAATGCCACGATGACCTGTTTGGAGCAGCGAAACCCTAGAATCCCAAAGCTCTGATACCAAATGTTGTGTAACCAAATCAAAAAGAGAAGAAAAGAGATATAAACGCCTTAGAAATGAGCCACTTCTAGGGGGCAACCTCCAATACATTACATAAATGAACAATTCTTGGATGATACAAATGAACAAAACCTCCTTCTATATATAGGAGTCCATGGGGCCATAATGTAATCCTAGTGGGCCACAATGTAATCCTAGCCGACCTAACAATAATAATGTAAGGGCTCAATAATAACAATATGGGGGTTACAGGGGTACAATAATAACAATAAGGGGGGCTACACTAACATAATAAGGGGCTACACTATTAATATAGGGACTTAACAATTAACCAAAGTATAGCAGCTTTAGGCCTAGGATTCCCAGGCATTGTAGAGATGATTTTGACCCTCTTTTCTTAAAATCTTTGTTGCTCTTCATCTCATCTTTGGTAATAATCGTTTGAACCACTAACTGCGTTGATGCTTTATCTTTTTGAAGGTTTGTTTCTAGGAGTTTAATCTTCTTGAGAGGAATAATATTTATTTTTTTCCCATGAAATGTACCTTCGAGGGCCATTAAATCTAGCCCTTTGATGTGATTGAATCCTTCTTCCTCCATCATAAGTATATCCTCTTCTTGCTATTGGTTTAATTTATCTAGATAATCATTATAGGCTACTTCTTCAAGTGCTTTCCCTTTGTCCTTATTGGATCAGTCCTTGGATATTTTTGGTTGACCTTCCTTTATAGGTTCTTATACTAGCTTAGGGGATTCTTCTAGGAGGTATCCATCAAAACTCTCATTGGTCATATGGCGTTTGGGGGAAACATAGGTGCCAATTTTTTTTTTGGTGCTTCTTAGAGGTGATCTTGGTGAATATGTATGCACCCATTACAATAGAGTCTTTGGATTCTTTCATTAGATAATTCAAGGGATAGTCTCTAAAGGGGTATCTGTGCTTGTGGCATTTCCTGCAAAGTAAAGGGGAATGCTCATAATCTAGGGTCTAGAGCTAGTCCTTACCTTTGGATTCTAGATCAATTTCCTCAAAAAGAGAGCTTGAGTTATTCATGTAGACACATATTCAGGTGTAGGATTTGCACAAGGCATGTTTTTTTTTCTTCGAAAGGAAAAAAAAATCCCCATCTTGTTTCCTATGTCTTGCAAGGTTTTTAAATCCCAATATTCATATGGGAGAGAGTACATGCGTATCCAGATAGGTCTCGAGGATAAGTCTCCCTTGTTTGGATTAAAACGTGCCATCAAGTGGAACATATACAGTCTAACTATGTTTAAGGATTAAGAACCTCCATCCATTACCACTTTCTAGTCTTCTTGGCATGAGAAAATGACTACAAAGAAACCCTTGGATATAAGTTTCTCCTTGTAATAAGCTTTGGGTTTGCAATGATACACGATCTAATGCAGGAAGGCTTTCTTGGTTTGCCAGATCCTGATGAACTTGTAGATCATGGCATGATCCTCCATAAACCATATGTTTCCATTTATTCTTGTAGGGGGGACATGTACTCGTGAAATATTTGTTAATTTTTATATATAGGTATTGATATTCCTTTGAGCATGGGATTTTTTTTTTCTTGTCCAGTGTTGTTCACAATAACAATTAGGATGACGTCAAATCTTTTAGAGTTTTTTGGGTCAGAATTGGTAGAAAGGGGCAGGTCTGCCGATTGGAGGGGGTTAGGGTGGCCAAACGGGCCAGAGTTGCTTGAAAGGCGGGATGGCCCAAGGGCATCTCCTCTCGAGGTCTCCATTTAACAATGAAGATCAACCCAGGGAGGTTAAGACCAAAGCACAATTGTTAAGGGAGACAAAGATCAAAAGTTGTAATTAGTCTGCTTCTAGGATATTGTTGCAGATAGCTACCTTCATCACATGTTTTTTTCACTCTTATTACATTTATTAGGAACCAAGTGAATTTTAGTCTCTTTATCTCTCTCTAAACTTAATATAAAATTATGTTATTTCACATGGATATGGAAATATTTTATTTATGGGTAAGAGTGAGAGCGAATAATTTTTACCCTGTCTCCTATACACAGAACATGTTTATTCATTTTTTTTTTTTATTATAGCCGATAGTGTTTTTTCCATTTACTTAATATTTTATTTTTATTTTAAAAGAGATGTGTGTCAACTACATGTTGAAGACAAAAACAATACTAGGTGTCTCTAGGGGCAACAAAGCCACAATTTAAGTATTGTAAATTTAGGTTTTATTTTGAATTTTTTTTTTTTCTTTTGGAATTTTATAGTAATTTTTTTGAATAAAAATTGTGTTGGTTAATTATTTGAAAATATCTTTTTAAATATATAAATAAAATTAATATTCTGAAAAATTTATAAAATATGAAACATATATAGATTATACAACAAAGCCAGAGTTTAGGTATTCTAAGTTTAAAATTAAATTTTAGTTTTGTTTATTTTAGAATTTTATAATATATATTTTTTTAAATTAAAATTTTGATTTTTAATTATTTAAAGATATGTTTTTAAATGTATACATAAATTAAATATACTGAAAAAAAAAATATAAAATATTTAAAATATATAACTTCAAAAATATCCTCATTATTTTAAAAAATAAATAACAGAGAAAAAAAAAATCCAAAAACGAAAACATAAAAAAATTAATCCAAATCAATTACAAATTTTATGCTCATTTGAAAAGTTATTAAATCTCTATTCACAGATAGAAGCGGATGTGTGGATTTTTTTGTTTAGTTTGAAAAGTTATTAACTCTATATTCAGAGATGGAAGCCGATGTGTGGAATTTTTGGTATTTTTAAAAATGCAATGATGGATTGTCTCTTCAATTCTGTTTTGCAGTTCGCGATTATTATGATATTATCGATACCACCGAACTTATCTCAATTGCAGTTTGTTTGGGCTTGTCGACGTGGCCAGCTGGGCCCTCCGTCTTTGTTTCTGTTTGTTTACATAGATCGGCCCCCATCCTGCTGCCAAATCTTGATTTCCGACATCTCACGACTCTGACGGCCATAATCCGATGGAAATGGTGCATAAGAAATACATTTAAATGCATTCAATGTTACGTCGGGAGCAAGGAATTCGAATGTCTTGGCGCCTGAAATTTCAAATTTCAAATTGCAGGAAACTTTTTTGCAACAACTTGTTGACTAGGGATGAGATGACTCTGTGCTTCATTTTTATCCTCTTGCGTATCAGCGTCGACACCTTCTCCCATTACAGAAGCACCCGAGGCGACCACCCTAGTTCAATCCTTGTATGTCACTCAGATCGATATCACTGCTCCTAATAGTTTTGAACCATCCCTCCGCTGGAGTTATATTGAAGGGGTAGTGGAGATCAAGTGCGGCTGCCATGACATGAAACCCTTGGGTTTTGAATGGCCGAAAAATATGCTCCCCAGCATCAGTGTCCATCATGTAAGATATGACGAGCAGAAAACACGACAAATTCTCTCCGTTGATAGATGCCCTGGGTAGCCTAAGGATTCGATATGCGGTCTCCAAGTGATGTGCAAGTGGGGCTTGTAGGGTTTGTTCATAGCTTGTTGATCTACACTATATTCACCAGTAGATAAGCACTATATTCACCACTAAATGGAAAAGTGATCCCTGTTCTGACATTATGCAAATTTTCCCTTTTCATCCCACTCTTCCATGGTTTTTATTTCAGTGCAACTCTATCACTTTCACATCATTTGCATGAAAGTCATTGTTCAACACTGCATTGTCTTGAGAGAAAAGGAGATTGTGCGCTGAAAGTTAACACGATCACATTTGCATTTAATACATGGTGGAATACAATGGTCAAACACTTGAAATCAATCTTTCTTGGGTTTAAGATTATTTCTTTGAGCATAAACATAATTTTTTTTTGGTAAGTGTGATAGTTTCTTTTATTTTCTATTAATTATAAAAGCAGGTTACATATATATGATGTTCGATGGCCTCAACCTTGCCAAAGGAAACTAGGTCTATTGCTGATCGAATTGCTTTATAGCCCATCCAAAACATGAAACTTTTGAGTTTCTCCATCCAGGCCAAGTAGGCCTGTAAGTCTGTTACACTACTAAACTTCAAATTACTAAAATAAAAGCTATACATCAACAACATCATAACAAAAAAGGACGAATACATCTTGTCGGTAGTTAGTCTTCATATGACCCTATCGGTGTAGGATCTTTAGTGCTTGAACCTAAAATTTTGAATTGGTGCATGCCGTGTAGATGTCTCTCAATTCTTCCCAAGTGGACATACTGATGGTGCAAATGGAGCTGAATAGATTGCAACTCTTTCTCAATTTCCTTGGGGTTCATCTCTTCTTCTAGATGCCCTTCACCTACCTCAATTTTAGTGATGCCTTTCTCCATGATGCATTTCATCAACAAGTATAAATAGAATGTTTTTTTGAACATGGTGAGCCACCCCTATGTGTTCCTTGGGTATGGAATCAAAGTCTCCCATTCCTCAGCAAATGGCTCTGCTGCTTCTTCTATTTTCAATTTCGCTTCCTGCGCCGATATCATAGTTTTGACTTGTGTCAGAGTCCCGACATTGAATTCATGCAATATGGTCTGCATGTTCTCCACATCTGACCTTCTGCCTCTCTTCTGGGGTCTGTTGGTAGAGGCCCCCTTCCCTTTCTTAGTCTCTTCTTGTTGAGTTCCACCGCAACCACCTCGCTCTCTTTTTCCATTACCTGGACCTTCCCCATACTCGCTTTCAACGAGCCACCCATCACCTTGAGGACCATGCACACCCACACCAGAGAAGAGACTCTCCATGCAGGAGCAGATGCACTCGGGTTAGGTGGACTTGTATTGAGAAAACAAAGCCACTGTTTAGTAATGTTGCTATGCATGGAATTCAATGAGGTTCTAGGCACTATCTTCCCTTCCTCTTTACACTCAAAACTTGGTTTTTCTGGGTGCATAGGCCACCTCTTTCCTCTATTTCCGAGCTGCGTCATAGGATTGACGGAAATCCCAACGAACATTCCCTGAAAGAAGTCAAATTCCAATTGTCTCTCAAGACTCAATTTCTGTATGGTCTCTCTCGTTTTCCATGGTGCCAATGAGAGATGTAGCAATTCGCAGAACCAAGAAACTTGAAACGCAAACCCTTGACATATATACATGCTCATTTTTAACAATAGGGTGCCATAGAAAATAGATAAATTCGTAGTGACAAAAGGTAAAGACAAATAAACCAACAATATACACATCCAAAGCAAAATTCTCCTCCAACCCTTCCCCTCTTGCATCATTAATTGAGACGAATCCTCCATTCCCTTTACCCAATAGACCAAGGAAACATACTAGAAGGCGAGACCATCTCTCGCTTGGTTCCTCTGACTCCTCAAATCTCTCAACCAGTGCCATATGCCTACTATCTCCAATAGAGCACAACGTACTGCATACCACCCAACTGATTCATGCATGAAAAATGGATCACACAACACCCAAAGAGAAAATTTAACTATGTGTTGCATTCTGTATGACATCCACCATCCCAATATCCTATATTTCTTAACACCAAGCATGTATTGGCACTGGGAAACCTGACCACTTGCTCTACCTCTCATGAAAATTGTCATTGCCATGATCCCTAGGTGCATCGCCTCATCCTCTCACCCCTATTGGGGGTTGATTGGGGTTTTATATTTTTCGAGGATTGTCTTCAATGACTCCAAGCCCGATTCTTGATATTCCCCTTCCCTTGAAGTTTGAAGGTACTTTCCAGGATTGTGGCATCCCTAGTTTACCAAGAAATCCACTACTGCATTTCCAGAGCGTCGGACATGGCCAGGTATAATATATTCAATCCGTGAAACAAGTTCCTTTATCTCCTGTATTAGTCTAGCCATTTTCCAACTCTTTCTAATCTTTTCCCATTGGCATCCTTGCTATATTTTTTCTATTATACCTATGACGAGTGAAGAATATCCCTCTACCACAAGTGTCTCGAACCTTTCTCTTCTAGTAACGATAATACCCTGTTTTACGACATTGAGTTTCACCTCATTATTACTCGCATTGCCACACTCTGAGGTGTAGATGTGCACTCCTCTTCCACGATGGTCACGAAATAGTCCTCCAAATCCTGCATCCCACGAGTTCTCCTTGGAAGCATCATTGAAGTTGAGCTTCAGGAAGTTCCCTAACAGGCATACAAAATTCTATGGGGAGCTACTATGGGGCTTTTTAGTTTCCGGGAATGGGGAGCTAACATTTGTAGAGACACATTTAGCATGGCTAATACTCACAGTTCCTCATGAGGCATCGTCCAGTCTACTGGGTATCATTTCTCCGTGATAATGGTTTCTTGGATGCTTTGGAGTATTATTTTCCACGTTTCTGAGACTGATTGTGCTTGGTCTCTAGAAACCCTCTTGTTTCATTCTTTCCACATCATCCACAATAGGAAGTCAAGGGAGATGGACCATGCTCGGTTCAATACCTGACTCTTGAATAGTCGAGCCCTCTAATTATCCACAGTGTTCCTAATCCTTGATTGATCCCAATTTTTATGGCCAAAGAGCATCTCCAGATTCAACCAAATTTGGTTGATATAAGGGTAGGTATTCATCAAGTGTTATATGGTTTCTCTCTAGGACTTACACATACTACATCTTGAGGGGACCTATACCCATCGCTTCTTTAATTGGTCCCATGTGAGAGCTCGTCCATCACTAACTAGCCAGAGGAAAATCACGACTTTAGGCCAAAATTGTCCGGACCATAGTTTTTGCCATAGGGTATGTATTTGGTGTTGAGGATCCTGTTGTGGTTATCTAATATCCTTCCTATATTGTAAACATGCCTTTGGTTTTATAACCCCATCACAGGATATCCATTCCTTCAACGATTATAATCCTTATATATTTGAGCTCTTTATCAAACTCATCCGATTGGGGTGAGTTTCGTGCATTGGGAATGTTGTCTTTGTTTTTCCAATTCCTCCACATGGAGCTCATCCCATTAACCCAAAACTGGTTTATAGTCAGATTTTCAGTCAGTTGGTGAATAATAAAATGTCGTCTAGGTCTAGACAAATGAATAACTTCCCCCTCTGTGCCATGATTCCTGCAAAAAATGTGCTTTAATCCCATCATTGATCTCCCAAAAGATGTGAATACAGATCAAACCTCTATTTTCCGCTGCTAAGATCCAAACTTAGGATCCTCTTGGAGTGTCCTAAACTCATAACCTCCCTTCCATGGTAGTTGGAATCCTATATTTTCTTTTCCAGATCAGGTTCTAGAGGTAATTTCCCCCATGTATCCAACACCACCAAATTCCCCCCCTCCCCCCCATAGCTTGGTTTAACGTATAAGGATCTCAGAGTCCTAAACCCCCAGCCATTTTGGCTTTAACCATGCTGTTCCAAGATAGGAGAGCCCATTTTTTCCCTTTTGCGCCCCTTGCTAGAGGAATGTATTAAATATGCTGGTGATTTCCATGCACACAGTCTTGGGAGCAGCTAGGACCAACAATCAGTAGATAGGTATTGATTGGAGCACCGCTTTCAGGAGAATGACTCTACTCACCATATTGAGGGCACAAAATGACCAGTTTTGAAGGCAATACTAGATGCGGTCGAGAAGGTTTTTCCAACCGATGACTCTGAGCGAGTTGTAGCTTAGGGGGATTCCTAAATATTTTGATTGAAAATACCCTATCATGAAATCCAAGGTTCTCAGTAAGAAGGGTCGAGATAGAGCCAAGGTATTGAAGAACAAGATGTCTGACTTATCATAATTTATGAGGGTTCCTAAGGCTTGCATGAAGTCTTGAAGGATAAGCTCAAGGGTTTGGGCTTCTTTGAGGATAGCTTGAGAGAACATGATGATGTCATGCACAAATTTTTGGCGGGTTAGGGGAACATCACTACCTCGCAATAAAATACCTCTAAATTGACCTTTACCTTTATGTAACACCCCAGACCTTCCACTGACAATATAAATAGGAACGAAGAGAGAGGGTAACCTTACCTAAGGCCTGAATATGCATTGAAGGGTTTGGATGGGGATTGATTGAGGAGGATGGAGAACACATGTCTAGAATTAAGCACAGAGATCCATTTTATCCATATTTGGTCAAAACCAAAGGCTTGAAGGATGCACATCAAGTAAGTCCAACTCAAGTGGTCATATGCTTTTGATAGATCCAGTTTTACCATCATTCCCTTTGTTTTGAGCTTTTTGAGGGAGTGAACGAATTCCTATGATGTGATGATGCCATCCAAAATTTGGTGGCCTTTGGAAAACCCTATCTAGTCTCGAGATATTAGCCCTGGGAGAATGAGTTATAGCCTATTTACCATGATGGTGATGAGGATATTATAATTTCCATTACACAGGGAAATAGGCCTAAATCCTTGAAGAATTTGAGAGTGATCATATTTTGGAATTAATTTTAAAAAAGTAGAGTTTAGGGCAGGGGGTACCTTTCTAAATCTTATGGATTCTTCCATGACTATTAGGATGTCATTTCCCATAATTGGCTAGGCTTCCTGGAAACATTCCACAGTTTAGCCATTGGGCCCGAGCGCTTTGTTTTTGGCCAGGTTTTTGACCAACTCTTCAACTTCCTCCATGTTAACGGCTCACATGAGTTATAGGATTTGATATCTGCTAACTAGTTGGGGTACATGATAAACTATTCTATTGAAAGATCATGTTCTATCTACGTCTGGTTCTGAAATCATATCATTGATGTGATCAAATAGAAGGCTCTCCATTTTCTCATGCTGCACAAGACAATTTCCTTATGTTTCTAACAACGAGAAAATTATATTATGCTGACGCTGGTGAATCATTTCCTTATGGAAGAAACATGTATTCCTTTATCCTTCCCTGATCCATTGAACTCTGGATTTATTTTTCTACGTAATATCTTCTTTCTTCCTTATTTCTTCAATATTTGTAAGTAGCTTCCCTTCTTGCATTTCCATTTCCCATGTACGGTCATGTGTGATCATTTGTTGTTGCACATGTTGCCTGCGAGTCTGAAGTTGTTCCTAGTCTTTCTGAATTTTCCTAAACTTTGTTTTGCTTCACTTCTTTATCTTCTTCTTTAGTTATTTCAACTAGAGCTGGAAGGTACACATTATGTTTCTCTCCTCCTCTCTACTATTGGTTCACCTATCCTTTATCTTTTCCATAAAATTTAGATCTCTCAACCAAAAGGATTAAAACTTGAAGGGTCGGTTCAAGTGTCCCTATTTCATATCTACTTCCAGGCGAATAGGCCGGTGATCTAATCCTAGGCATGGTAGGATCAATGCTTCATAGTAGAGATATTTTCCTATCAAATATTTGGTCACTAGAAACTGTTCTAGCTGGGAATTCACTTGGTTTTTTCCTCCTCTCCTGTTGTTCCACGTATATTTCCTATTAAAAGTAGGGTTTTCCACTAGATGGTGATCTACTTGCATGTTTCTAAACGTCTCCATTTCTAGTTCTTCTCTTCTATTTCTTCCCTTTTTCTCTTCTAAAGAGGTGATCAAGTTAAGGTCAGCCCCGATCAACTATAATTTCTCACTATGCATTTGCTTCAGCTTTCCTATGTTTTGAAGGAAAGCTTCCTTCTTTCCTGGAATATGAGGACCGCATACCACTAATATTAGAATCCATTCACTAGATTCAATAGGTTAGAATAACTCGGATAGGATATGAGGTAGTAGAATCGAATAATCCACCTACACCTCTATCGAGTTCCAAAGAATTTTGATGCCTCCTGAAGACCCTCTTTCATCAATAACTGCCACGTCATACTTAGATTGAGAGCATCTTAGAAGATCCACAATATTTTCTCCTACTACTTTGGTCTCTTGGAGAAGCACTATCTGTGACTTCTACTTTTTGAAGCGTTCTTGCATGTATCTCTATTTACCTCGCATATTGAGGCCTCTCACATGCCAGGAGATTACTATCATTGGGAAACTATGTGTAGTTTTTGGAATACCATCGAGAGCGATATTACCCTTCTTGAATTGACTCGCATCTCTCCCACCATTTGGATTGACTCTTAAAGATTTTTTCGGCCTCTTTTCTTACCTACCTTGCTTTGGTTGTTCGAATCTTGGGAGATACCCATTTTTGAACCTGGAGGATCTCATAGATCTCCTTGTTGTTTCCTCTATTTTTCCATATACTTTTGGAATGTATCTCGATATAGCTTCTTCTACTCCTTCGTGATAAATCTTTCATATAAATTGTGCCATCCTTGGAGAAGCCTTTTCAATATTAATACCTATGTACTTAAGTCCTCTTTTGTCATGCCAATTTCCATCTTTAAAATATCCACGAATTTTTCCTGATCTTCTTTCCATATGGGCTCCTTCTGGGCATTCCTCGTAGGATTGGAGGCCAATCTTTGAGGCTCTTGGCTCTGATATTCTTCTTTTGTTGGTTCAGCCTATTTTGAGCTCTCCCCGCTCTTTTGCAAGATTTGGAAGCTATTTTGATTCAATTTTTGTTTATGGGGGTTTGGGGCCTGTTGTTACTATGGTTTTGAATTTTTCTTCTTGTGGGTGACCTCCTTGAAACCATCATTGTTCTCTTATGTTGGCGTTGACTCTTTCGATTGTTACTACGCTTCTTGATCTACTTGATTCAGTGGGAAGTCTTTGAACATGTGCCCATACTCATGACAGTGATGACAACGGAACGAGATATGTTCATATTCCAGTGGCTGTTTCTAGACCTCATCCTGATATTCCAACTCCACTGTTTCAGGGATGGGTTCTAATATATTCATGTAGACGCATATTCAGGCATACGCGGTGTATCTTCGCTACCATGTGGAGTCAGCTATTTTCACAAATCTTCTAATTGAATTGCCGATCCCTTCTAGGATTTTAGTATCCCAGAAATCCACTGGCAGGGAAAAGAGACAAACCTAAACCAAAGTCGCTTGGAAATGTTCCCGATCTGGATTGTAACATTCTTCCTAGTGTCGCATAAACAATCCCGCATTGTAGTAAAATTAAGGGCTGTTGTCAAAAAAACTTTCCTTATCCTGCAAATTGGAGAAGATTATTGTAATGAAACCTTTTGCTCGAAACTTGAGATATATGTGACCTTTTCGCTGCCATTTTTGCTGGATCCAATGTATTAGGTCATTTTCTGTTGGAAAAATACCTATGAATTTGTAGAACATGGCGTGATCCTTCATGTAGCAGCAATAATTTTCCAGTTTGTTGGATGGAATCACAAACAGAGGTTTCTTTGTAGCTCTTGGGAGACATTGCCCTCTGATTCTCGCTTGCTAGTGGGCGCCCATAATTGGGTTTGTGGTATGTCTGCTGCCCTCCTTCGTACCTGCTGCACTACTAGATTGGCTTTTGGCTTCGCCCGCTGCCACATTCGTGCAGCAGGGGATATGTCCTCACGTCCCTTCCCCTCCGAGGCACTCATTTTCCTTATCAGACCACGTCCTGGCCGCTGCTTCGGAGAATTGTTATAAGGGTTTTTTGCTAGTGTTCAGTCGCTGCTAGGAACCCTAGCAGATCTCACATGCATCGTTGACTAATATAATGCGCATAAACATAATTGTAATCGATATCGCTGACCTTAATTTTATGTAGGATTTGAAGTCGCAGTTGAGGGACATTGTTAATTGTTTGATTGAATTTGAGAACCTGTTCAACGAATTTACTCCTCTCACTTGCCATATTGTATAGACAAATATATACTTCGACTCATACATTTAGCTCAAAAAGCACGCGACATTCTATGTGCAACATTTATAAATCACTCAATATAAGAAATTGAAGAATATTATGTCTTTAATTTAGGGATTAAATGCTTCACACAAATATGTAATTGTAACATAAAAAACAATCGCGTGCAAGAAAAATACAGTGTACATTAAGGATTTCTTTCATATGATAAAATATTTTATAAAATATTTTTTTTTTATGGTATCTTGATTATCTTAGTCTAATTTTTATATCATTTTTGTTATAAAGTAGTGCTACTAATACATTTGGTAGGCCATTCAATCCATAATTTTGGAAAGATCGTAGTGTGATTATAATATGGAAAGTCATTTTTAAAGAGGTAAGCTATGAGAAACTTAGAGACTCACTTTATTCTGTGTTTAATAATTGACTTCACAAATTACGCCAGATTTAATTATATTTTGTCATCTCTTACTTCTTATTTGATATCCCATTGACTTCACAAATTACACCAGATTTAATTATACTTTGTCATCTCTTACATCCTATTTAATATCCCATTGTTCAACCGTTGAGGTTGTCTCAAATGATTTGAATCATTGATAAATATATTTCCATGAGCTTAATTATTTTGGCATTCTTTTTTAATAAGGCTATAAATGTATGCAAACATGAAATCATATTTATGGGAAAATAAAAAAGCAATATCTAATCATTGAAAAATGTTGAAAGGTAGAGATATATGTAAACATGGAATTGCATTTATGAAAAAAATATATTTCTTAATATTATCAATCTCAATCATATTGGCACGCATTTTATTAATGCTAACCTGCAACAAATTGGTATAAATAACCCCCACTCCCGTGTAGCATATGAGATTCGAGGTTGGTGTAAATTTTTCCCACTTCTATGTAGCATATGAGATCCGAGGTATTTAAAGCCAAACACATCCCAAGAGACAAACAAGCACATTTGGTTCAATTGATCTCTCTAGGTAACCTTGTGTGAGGTTTTCCATGTATTTTTCGGATGTGAATTTGCTTTTTTAAATGCATGTTGCATCATTTGTCTATAAGTATGGTTTAAGGTTGACGTTTTTTTACTTATTAAGATTTGAAGGGTTCAATGTCAATTATAATGATATTAATTTGTATTTAAAAATGGGTAATATAGGTTTTTTCTTAATTATATTAATATTTTTTTAATATGATTTTTATAATTTTAAATTAATTATTATAATTATTATGTGGAATCAGTTATTATAAATATTATGTCGATGGTAGATATTTAACTTCTACTTAATATTTTAGAATATATTTAGTAGTAGTGATAAATTTATTTCAAAATTAGTTATGTCATTTTTAGTCTTTTAGCTAAATTGATTAATTAAAAAAAATTTACATGAACAAGTGCTATATAAAATGAGTTATGGTATTTTGAGCATGTGGTATTGATAAGACATGTTATTGATTCACGGTATTGTAACAAATCCTACCTATTTATAGTTAACAATCTCCATGGTAATGTGGGAGTGAATGTCCATGGTTAAAGAAATTGTTATATGATTTTCTAAATGTTTGTATGTTTAAATTATATATTGATTCCTTTATATTTAATAATAATAATAATAACGATAATAAAGTTTGAATTTATTTTATTTTTATGATTTTTTTTCATTTTGGCAATGTTAAATGTATCATGAAATAGGCGTTTTGATACTTCAACTTTTAATAACCATTTGATTTATATGGTTACCCTCCTTGACACATTATGGTTTCATAATCAACATAAAATAAGATTTAAAATATTAACTTGCATCTATAAATCCATATTCTCTTTCTCACATTTACTTAATACAATTATAAGAGTATCGTGCAAATTATCAAATAATATATGACGTCCTATGTATTATCAAATAACAAAATATGCAAATTATCAAATAACAAATCCTAGCCCTGCAACAAATTAATGTTAATGAGGCTTTCTCACAATTAAAAGTGTGATGATAATAACTTGAGATCCTATTAAGCCCTCAACATTGAGTTATTTCATTTATATTGTTATATTAGTCTTATCCTTATTGGTTGGTTAGATACTTTAATTGTAATTTGTGCATGTATTGTCTCCTACATATACCACAAATACCTAGTTCTAGAAGGAATCCCATCTTGTACATTTATTATATTGTAAAATTAACTTATATTTATTATATTGTTATATTTTAACAAATGCGGAGAACATAGAGATTAAGTACCAAAATTATTCATCACTGAATGATCCACATCAATGGGGGTTCATTGCAATACCAACAAAATACTTGATTACCAAAATTGATTTGAGAAAACTTGATGCTAAATATGCTATAAATTTGATATTTTGTATGAAGGCATTATTTAATATACCCCAAGTGATAACTTTACAAAACCTGACTCTTGCATATCCGTATATAGAATTCAAGGAGTAAACCACTAAACTTCTTTATATGAATAATATTATAGGCACCAACATATTGTTACATCAATTTACTAGCACCAAAAAAATGCAGAGAGAAACCCCTCATTTATAGGCATCAACCTAAAGGATACACCAATCCCATGATTTAAAACCAGCAACCCGAAGGAGGCACTCATTCCCTGGTTTTCAAATAATGTGTAATAATTATGTTCATTGTTTCGTTCCGTTATTTACAACTTTGTACATTTCTCTATGATCTTTATTTTAAAGCACTCCTACTGCAATATCCATCACAATACATTTTTCACATCTTAAGATTCCATAATAGGTCCATTTAGAACTAATCAACTTTTATTGTATCATCTTCAATCAACTCATTCTTCATCTACTCAACAACACCCTCAATTACCTTAACACATACATATTATTTTTAGTATATGCACTTTAGAAAACATTATTACATGCCTCAAAGTTATCCATTGTTTTTATTCCTTCTAGCTATAGCACTTTGTCTGTCTAATAGTTTTTCTTTGTTTCATGGATAGACTCCTCACACCCTAAATGTCTTCATCAAATTTGATCCTTAAAATCCTTTATATACAAACTAACATGATTTCAGACTTATTTACTCTTTTATTATGTATTACATGTGTTGGAAATATTGTCATTGATGGCAAAGGAGAGGATGAGGATAAACAAAGGTATACACAGGAAACAAAGAAGCAAAGGAGCAACAAATACATTGATGGTTTGGTAGAACATTGATGTTGGCATGTTTATGGCTTGATGCTTCGATAACGTTGCTAGGTCAAAATGTGAAGTTGGGTTACACTTTTTACCCTTTTTTGAGAAAAAACTTTCATTTATTTATGTTCTTCAACTTTCTGCAAGCTAAAACAATTTTTCTGTTTAGAATTTCATTTTGCAATAACAATAAAAGTTGTCAGAAATTTTATTAGCTTTCTATTAATTATTTTTTGGAATTTTTTTTATACACACTTGATATGTCAACTTATCATTTCTTTGAGTGTGTGTTTTTTAAAGCATTCAAAGGATTCATAAGAAGTCATGTTAATACACAATGTTGTATTCTTTGAAACTTTGTGTTTTTGAGAAACAAAATATGTTACAACAATCTAGACGGAGTCTACCTCCGTTTCGTCATATTTACAAGCCAACGGATGTATATCATAATTACTAGAATGTTTTGAACTGGTCCAATATGAAGAAACTACATATTTTGAATATGTTTCACGACGCAAGAAATTTCTTAACATATAAGTTATAAACTAAAAATCTCAAAACTACCCATTAGAGATGATGGACGAATGTAATGCACCATAATTTTTTCAATTTTTTTTACAATGTATTTTGGAAGATACATAATTATGATTTCATTGAATCATAATGACCTTCAAAAATTATTTGTACCCATTTTATTACAAAATTAATTAAAATTAATAAATATTTATGAAATTCCATAAAAGTTATATTTCCTAAAAGTAGATTCAATTCTGAATATGGTTGTCTTGACTACGACAATTAATTTAGAATGTTTCATGGAGTTTAATCAGTCGAAAATTGCAGATACGTATTCTGAGCTTGGGTCTACGTAATTGTTGATGTGTTAGTTCAGCTGAACTCTTAAAAAAAGTTCGGTTGAATTGTTTTTTACACTGACGTCCTGTCAAGTCTAATGAGATAAAAGTTTGGTCGAACTTTCCCCCATTTTCCGTCGGCCGAAAAATACCACAGAACCCCTCCAAAAAAATTTCGTGGCAATATAAATTTCCTTGAAATCATTCTTTTTTTCGCATATTTTCATACATTTGGTCTGATTTTTCAAATGTCTTGGTCTAATTTTGCAAAGAATTGTTTGGGTTTAAGGACTTTTCTTGGAGGTACATTCAAAGAAATTTTTTGCAAAAGATTATTTTGGTTTTAAGGACTTTTCTTGGAGGTACATTCAAAGGACATTTCTTGGAGGTATGTGATAAATTTTTTGGATGTTTTTTGGGCTTCATTGTTTTTGAAAGTATGGATTTGGGCTTAATTTTCATTGTTTTTGAAGGTATGGATTTGGGCTTAATTTCGAAAGGACATTTTTTGGACATTTTTTGGAATTAATTTTTAAAGTGATATTTTTTGAAGTATTTTTTAAAGTGGAATTTTTTAAGAATTTGGAATTAACTTTCAATGAACATTTTTTGGAGGCATTTTTTGAAGTGACATTTTTTTAGAGTACGTGTTTTGGGTAGAAGTAAATATTTTATAATGATTTTTTAAAATGAGTTTTTGTCTAACTTTTTAAATGAAATTTTTTTGTAGGACTTGGAAGGAAATATTTAGAGCTTTGTTTCATTTTTATAAGACATTTTTTTCTTGGATTTTTTAAAGTAAGTGTTTTGGATTGGAGTATGTATTTTTTGTAAAATTTTTAAAATGAGTTTTTTTAAAATTAACTCTTTTGTGATTTTTTTTTAATTGAGTCTTTGTCTAAATTTTTGAAGGAAATTTTTTTAACTTCATACTCTATTATCATGGGAAATCGAAGGAATTTTACGAGAAAATATGATTGAAAAAGAGACCATGGGGAACGTAGAGAAGGGATGAGACAATATCGTAAAAGAAAGATTGAAGCACTCTCAAGTATTGAAGGCGAAAATCAACCTCAACTAGAAGATGAAGCTGGTATGTAAATGTAAATATTATGATTTTGATATATTTAAAATTTTCCTAGTGTAAAATGTGAAGCTTAATTTTTATTTGATGAACTAATTTGAAAAATATTTTGTAATGTAAACAAAGAAATATATTCCTCAAAACATTGATGATGAGATACAAAATTTTGAAAGAGAAAGTGAAAGAGATATTGAACCAATGATTGAAGATGGTGAAAATGTTGAAAGAAATTCTAGTGAAGAAATTGAATCACAAGGTATATGTATACTTATTCAATAAATAACTAAATTAATAAATATATGTATACTTTCAATAATATATATATATATATATATATATATATATATAGTATTATTGAAATTATACATGTATTTATTAATTTAGTTATTTATTGAATATGTAAACTTATTATGTACTATTCATTCGAATATGTATAGATCAAATCAATGTCGATGATGACATGTTAGAAAATGTTGACACTCACACATATGGGGACAAAAGAGCTAACCATTACATACTATATCGTGTTAACCGCATTTTTGATATGTACTTCATAAAGGAAAATGTGATAGATCAAGCCCAAATGTTGAAAGGTCTCATATCATTAAGGAAATTAAAAGAAGCTAAGACTTTATTGGGTATTCAAAAATCAATCAAAGGTAAAAAAATGAAGGAAAATGTATTATAAAATATAAATAGTGCTATAAATTCAATTAGAAGATCTAGATAGAAAAATGTTTCAGTTGTACGTAGAGAGAAACATATGGCAGTGGTTTCATCAAGTACTAAAGAGAATCTCTTGGTAAAATCTATGGCACGAGCATTAGGAACCTCGTGAAATTTTTTTCACAAACATCGAAAATTTCTGTTGCAAATAGATGTAAATGATGAACTTGTTTGTTGTAGAGATATCTGTAGGAAACCATAGAAAGATAGACTTGGAGAAAATGTTAAAAAAATAATATATGAATATTGGAAGAACAATTCGCGTGTTTCGCCAACCACAAAGCATGTGATGTGAAGAAGAATAGCACAAAATTAGTACAAACAACATGAAAAATATTTCTTGGAAACCACTCAGATAGAGTTGTTCAACCAGTTCAAAGAAGATAATTGTGAAATTCATGTGTGAATCAGTGCTTTTTTTCAACAAAAACCATGGTATGTAAAACCTATCACTATACGTGACACTTGTTGTTGTCATTATCATGTTGAATTTGAGTTATATTATGACACGTTACTTAATTTTGGTAGAACATTTTGGAAGGATTCACCTCCTCCTTCCACTAATCATGATTTCATATCTCAAATTCTATGTGAAAGAAAAAGCGATGAACTATTTTACAAAAAAAAATGTTTTGGTGGTAAAAAATGTGATGATTGTGGAAATTTGACTAAATTTCAAAAAAAAATATCATACTGATATATATGATCAATCATTGTCCAACATGAAAGTGAAATGGAAGATATATGAATATATCCATACATCGATTCAAGGTGAAAATAGTGTTAAAAGAATTGAATTACGAGAAGAAGAAATTTCTGTGATAGAATTTTTGAGAATATTTGAGGCAGAAATTTATAAATACACCAAGCATTCCCATAGAGCTCGATGGCAAGACTTGAAATTCAAAAAATCTCGTGCAGTTTTTCCACCAAGGACCATTTTGTCAGTAATTGATTTTGTAGAAAACTACACATTTGTTCCAGAAAAAGAAAGTCAAAGTGAATACTATCATTCTGACCAAGTCTCCATGATCGTCCATATTCTATAGAGACATTCTGAACAAAAATTCGATCATATAGAAAGCACCAGTGAAAATCAACATATTCTTAAGGAATATAACTTTTATATCAGTGACAATTGTACACATGATACATATTTTGTACAACACCGTTTTGGAAAAAATTATGATTCCTTGAAAAATCGTGGAATAACATTCAATGAAAATTCGATATGGTCAGATGGATGGACAGTCCAATTCAAATCGGCACGATAATTATTTTGGTTCTGCTGTCTTTATAAGAAAACCTACATTAAACATTGTTGGAATTTATTTGAGACTGGCCATGGAAAAGGAGAACATGATGGTGCAGGGGCATGCATAAAATGAACACTTAGAAGATATCAAATGAACCCCTCTGCAACCCGACTTGTGGATGCTAAAGAATTTGTTCAATGATGCATCGCTTCTCTAAGCCATGAGACTAATCAATTAAGGGAAGTGCGAAGGTACATTCAATTTAATTTTTATTGGATATCAAATTTTAAACAATGTACATTTATCACAATGCTTATCTTTGATTGAATTTTGATATCATATTTACTTTATTCTTTTAATTTTCCACATAAAGGTTTTCTTGGAATATTGGGATCGAAGACGTAGATAGATCAATTGGTAATGACACTGAAACAATAAAAGGGACTCGAAAATTGCATTCAATTAAAATTAAGTTTTATAGAAATGTGTTTGCATTGGATAAAAGAAAATATTTTTTTTTTTTTCATGTTTGCATAGACAACACATAATCCAATTTTGTGAAAACAAAATGTATGTAATAGATTGGAAACATACATAGTTAAATACAAATGGAAAAATATTCATTGCAATGTTTGAAGAAATGAAATAAGAGGAGACTATAATATCATCTGATGGTGATCGAGTTTCTGATCTTGTTAGAGAAGGTAACATTTGAATTTCTTTCAAATGATAAAGGTCTAGAAATAAATTTAGATACATAAGTTTTATAAGTTTTTTTTATTGTCCAGGAGATGTTTTTGTTGTAATTGCACCTACTGACAACGATGAAAATGTGAAGTATTATTTGATGCATTGTAGTGAAGGAAAAATGAAATTATTAGAAAAATATAATGATCATAGATTTCCATATGAAAGAGGATCTATTATACTGAAGATTTATCTTTTCAAAAAAACTAATCAAAGTGGGGATTTTGTTTACTTTGAAGACTATGAACCTAATTTTCATATGTTGTCAATATAGTCACTTGGTGTGTGCAGCATGCATAAAGTTGATAGAGGTTCAATCAAAGAAAAAAAAATGAAAATTAAGAAATGGAAAATATCAAAATCCGATCATGAACGGATCATTGAAGATGGAATTCAATTGGATTTTTTTTAATTGAACTACCCAACAATTTCTTCTCTTTGTATTATGTTTTAGAACTTCCAGAACTCAACTAAAAATTAAGCCGCCTTGTTATGTTATCTGTGCAAGTGTTTGCACATGTACAAATTGTTTTGGTACATGCACACTAGTATCAACTGAAAGTAGCTTTTCTATACATGCATTGATGAAAAATGTTGCATGTATTGGATATATATATATATATATATATATATATATATATATATATGTGTGTTCTAGAACTCAATTAATTGTTCAAGTAGTTTTACTATGTGCATTGATGAAAAATGTTTCACGTACTGAATATATATGTTCTAGAATGCAATTAACTGAAAGTAGTTTTTCTATTTGCATTGATGAAAAATGTTGCATGTACTAGACATATACACGAACTGAATGTGACCAGTTTTTCTCGTGAGATTTTTTGGTAAAAAGTATCCACGATATAAATAAATCATCCACAGTATAGTTTTGTATGAATATTCCTTTCAGACAAGAGACTCGGAGCACTTTTCCGACTTTTGGTGGGATTTGACCCACATCTATATTCCTGATAGAAAATCTAGTACAAAATTTGACTGTCCAATGGTCGGATATGTTCTAGACAATTAACTAAAAAATTAGCTTTTCTATACATGCATTGATGAAAAATGTTGTGCACGTATTGGATATATATATGTTATATAATGAAATTAATTATTCAAGTATTTTTCCCATGTGCATTCATGAAAAATGTTTCACGTACTAAATATATATGTTCTTGAATGCAACAAACTGAAAGTAGCTAAATTCTATCTAGAGGCATTGATGAAAAGTAGCTTAATTCTATTGACATTGATGAAAAATGTTGAAGTACTGGATATATATGCTCTGCAAAGAAATTAACTATTCAAATAACTTTTCTATGTGCATTGACGAAAAATGTTGCATGTACTAGATAATATGTTCTAGAATATATATGTTCTAGAAATCAATTATCTATTCAAATAGCTTTTGTATGTGCATTGATGAAAAATGTTGCACGTGCTGGATATATATGTTCTAGAATGGAATTAACTGAAAGTAGTTTTTCTATACATGTGCATTGATGATATATATACATTGTAGATTGCATTTTTAAAATTTTATGATTGTTTTCAACACATCTAAAAAGACCTAGAATCTTATGATTGTTTTTAGATATTCTAACAAGACCTAGAATCTTATGATTGTTTATATATATATATATTGTGCTCAAATATTTTTAACATATATATTCAAACATATGTAAAATCATTTCTACATGTATGTATGTATATTCATGTGAATTTCTTTTGTTTGGAAAACAACAACTTGAATTTTAAAAACAAAACATAATATCCTAATCACATGCCAAATGTAGTTCAACCATCCAAAACTTGGTTTTAAAAACTTTTTGATTATATATCACAACATTACTTCACATGCCATGTCAATTGTATTTCAGCTATCCAATAAAAAAATTTAACATTATATCACATGCCAAATGTAGATCAACCATCCAAAACATAAGTTTTAATTTAACAAACAATTATAGATCTTGCAACATTACTTCACATGCCAAATGTACTTCAACCATCCAAAACTTGCCAAATGTACTTCCACCATCCAAAACATGAGTTTTAAAAACTTTTTGATTATATATCACAGCATTACTTCACATGCCATGCCAATTGTAGTTCAACAATCCAATAAAAACATTTAACATTATATCACATGTGCCAAATGTAGATCAACCATCCAAAACTTAGGTTTTAATTTAAAACAAAAAATTATAGATCTCGTGCAACATTACTTCACATGCCAAATATACTTCAACCATCCAAAACTTAAGTTTTAAAAACAAAGCAAATCATAACACAACATTACTTCACATGCCAAATAGTTCAAAAGAAAAACATTAACACAACATTACTTCACATGCAAAATGTAGTTCAACCATCCAAAACTTACGTTTTGAAAACCAAACAAATTATAACACAACATTACTTCACATGCCAAATGTAGTTCAACCATCCAAAACTTAATTTAGTTTAAAAAAAATTATATATCACATTCACACATGTACCAAATGTAGTTCACATAATTTATATGTCCAAAATTTGTAGATCTCACAAGTATCAAGTATCAAGTATCAAGTTATATATGATTGCATTTAGATAATATATAAAAAAGTAAATTTAAGACTAGAAATCTCAATCAAATCTAGAAATCATCCATCAAATACAGATGGATGTAGTGTCTTTCTGAGCAAATTCTCAATCCGCGAGCTATCCTGCAAAGCATGGGGAACCTGTACACAATGCACGTACAAACATTAAAATTTTATGTTTTAAAATTGAGTGGGAATTTATAGAACTTCATGTAAAAAAAAAATATAAAAAAATAGCATGCAATACCTCATGAGGTTCCCTCTCCATTTGTTGTTGGCCTGGTATAACTTCCCCCATGGGAGCATCTCCAACAGTAAACTATACAATATACATTTACAGTTACACACACACACACAAAGATATATATATATATATATATATATATATATATATATATATATATATATATATATATATATATATATATATTAAAAAATTTCAAATGAAAATGCATGTATATATAAACTTATTTTCAACAATATTAAAATAAAAGTTAGGCAACTTGTTCAAATGGTTGGAATGGTGTGGATGTTCCTATCTCCATCACTTGATTCCTTGGATTAAAGAAACCTTCTATAGAAATCTAAGATTTAAAAAATTTAAAAGTATAAAATAACTCATGGTTAAGATCTCAATTTACAATAAAAATTTTAAACTTCAATTTATAAATTATAACTTCAAAAAAAATATATATATATTTAAGAGTGAAAAATTGAATACTTCTACAGGTGGATTTGGGACATCTCCTAAGAGAGGCTCCAAAAGAAAATCTCCAAAAACATAAAATTCAGAAAATTTAAAATAACTCAAGATATCGATATATCTCATTTTTTAATGGAACTTTTTGATGTGGAATATATAACTTAAAAACATAAATTTTAAAAGTGAAATATTTTCCATACTTGTTGTGGATCTGGCACATCTCCTAAGGAAGTAGAAGGTACATCTCCCAAGGAAGAAGAAGGTACAACCATCCCAAAAACATCGGATGGAATCAGAATATGTTAAAACATTTTATTATTATATATGTACATGTACATGTGTGCACAATTATTTATTTTAAAAATATCACTTAAGAAACACTAACATTTGTTAACATATCTTGATGATGAGACCCATCTTGATTGTTTGAACCAGAGGCTCCGAACGTGATATTAGCATTTTCGTCATTCATCAAGCGTGACAACTGCAAATGGTGTTTTAACATATAATGGTAAATTTTTGTTAGATTAATGTACATACAAATAAATTTATACATATACATGTGTATTTATTACAAATTGTATGTATGTGTTAAAATAATTGAACGCTAACCATTAACACATACCGTTCTCGTGCCATCTTCCTCATGAAGAATCAGGTCTTGCCAACCATTGCGATGGTTATTTGCATATATTTTGAGAACTTCAACACTTATGTTGTTAATCTCTTCATCTATACAATACAAAAAATAGGCATGTGCATTCTCACATGCTCTTTGTCAATTCAGACAAACATCGACTCCACCCAATCCACTATGAACATTGTTGATGATGGCATCCCTTACTTCTCGACTAATTTGAGAAGTGGATTCTATCTCTGACCGCAAAGTTTTGACCCGAAAAGGTCAACTAACCAGGGAGAGGCAACTCAACATCACACCTACCGCCCCTACGATCACACAATCGACCTTTCTCACGACCAAAAAATTGAGACGAAAGGTCATTGTAATTGGGTTTCATTTCCAAAATAATTATGCATAAAACAATTTTGCAAAATAAAGAGGAACCTCATCATTCCATGGGAGTCTTCCATAGGCTGCAAGGTATCTATCATACAAATAGTGAGCTATATCAGGGTGCTTGAAATATTGCACCTTCAACATCTTTATTTTCGTCCCTTCTTTGAAATTAAACATTGACTTCGCCATTTATTTTGTAACCCTTTTTTTTACATCCTCCGATTTATCGGGACCCATTACTATTTCCTTTATTTTTCTCATGACTTATACAAATGTATCAGTCATTGGCCCAAGCTTTTGGTACACATCTACTAGTTCGCCTAAAGAGTGTGTAACTATTTCCAAGCTTTGTCGACTCTCAGTAGGTAGATTCAAAAGCCACGAGATATATTTGCAATTTTGCATGAAGTTGTTGACACCCTTTTAAGGTGCATTGCTCCATGTTTATTTCCTAAGGTATATCAGAAATGTCAAGTGGATAAGTCGTGGTGGGCGGACAACCTTCTTCTTGAATGAAGCATTCTGCCCTACATATTTTTTGACCAACATTTGGAGAATTTTCAGCCTTTGCATCAATATATAAATTTTGTATATTAGAAAAAACACATCTAAACAAATTTTTACAAATTGAATGAAAAAAATATTCAAATTGATGGCAACCTCGATGTGGTTGGCTAGCATCTTCCCCACCCTGAAACTGTTGACAACCAGAACGACCCTGCTGAGAACTAGTACCATTAGCCATTGATTGGCCTCTGGGGGAATAAATATCACCACCTTCATGCAACTTGGTAGCACTTATTGATGGCCCTCTAAGGGGATTTGAACTACCATGAACCTCTGAAGACGAGAGAGAAGCTTCATAAACAAATACAAATTTATAATCAATTGAAAAATACATTCATCTCATATAAATAAATGTACATATTCATTGATTAAATTGCGTGAACCATACCATGACTGGGTGAACCATGGGAATACTCCATGGATGGAGTAGAGACCATTCTCCTCTTAGCTCCCAAAAAAAATGAAACTTATTAACAACTAATTTAATTCACAAAGTTGACAAAAAATCAATTCCATATGTACACACATGTGTGGAGATTTAAGATTATATTTAAATACCATGCACATAGCTCGATCCCTGATCCCCCCCTCTCGTAGAGATATGGGATTCTGTTGATCTGCTTCATTCATCCTCAATGATATATATATCTACGGTGGACATTTACAATTATTTTTTTAAAAGAATAATTTAAAATAAATTCAAAATAAATTTCAGAAAATTAATGTAATTTAGTGTGCACAAATTATGTAAAACACAACTTTCAAAGCACTAATTGATGTGTGAAACTCAATTTAAGAAAAAATATTATAAAAACAATAAGTTCACCAAATTGCGTTTTACATGGTGGGAGCACACTTGGTATAAAATTGAAAAAAATACATTGTCATTAAAAAATAAGTGAAACTGCATTTAAACAAACTCCATTTAAACAAAAATTTGTTGAATTCCCTGCATTTTAATTTTTTAAAAATGTGAAGTTCACCACTTGTTTGAAATGTGAATTTCACCAAGTTGCGCTTTACATGGTGTGGTGGGAGCACACTTGGTATATAATTGAAAAAAGCACATGGTCACTAAAAAAGACGCATTTATAAGTACACAACGCACACATATCCAAGATATGTTACAATGTCCATCAATAAATTTTGAAGGAGAGCGTCTCAACACTAATTCATCTTTGAGAGATGAATCTTAAATTTTTGAAGAAGAGATTCTCAAAACTAATTCATCTTTGAGAGATGAATATTGAATTTTTGAAGAAGAGCGTCTCAAAAATAATTCATCTTTGAGAGATGAATCTTGCATTGGCGTTTCCCCGTATAATTCTAATTCATATATTAATTCATCTTTGATATATGAATATTGAATTGGCATTGCCCCATGTAAGAGATCAACAAACATCTTATTTACATTTGTACAATGTTATATACTAAAAATTTTAAATTGGCTAACAATATTGTTTGCTATTCTATGCAATTCTTTTAGCCTCTCCTTCTTAACTTGGTACACGCCATTCATCTGGTTACACACAAGTCCAGAATTTGTGAAAACTACAATTCCATTTACTCCATACTCCATAGTTGTTCCCAAGTCTTCTATCAATCCAATATAATATGCCTCATTGTTTGTTGTTCTTCCCGGTATATTCATTTTCCTTTGGATGACTTTGATAGTCGCAATATTGGAAAGCACATATGTAATCACTTCTTTCTCTGGATTGGGATAGCAAGAAACTTCTATGCATAATTTCCATTTTTCAACTATATTTAACGGTAAATTCTTATCCCTTAAAAAAAGAAAAAAAACGTGATCATGAGATAAATGACATGTGCATGGTTTATCTTAGAACTTGTAGAAGTTAACACTCAACAGACATACTAAAATCCTATGGAAGTTCAAAATTCAATGAGAGTTTAAATTTATATTTATATTTGTTACAGAGATTGACTGTAGGGGAATTTACTGGATATGTCACCTTTGAGAAAAGATGAGATCTAGAGGGTACCTAGACCTTTACAGACTCTTCCTTTAGAACTTGTAGAAGTTAACACTCAACAGACAGACTAAAATCCTATGGAAGTTCAAAATTCTATGAGAGTTCAGCCACTTTAGGTTAAAATTTTAGGCCTTAAAGCTTGAGAGAAATGACATTTACATGATTTGCAAAATTATTTTAAATGCACTTACACAAAACATGCTTTAAAGTTATTGGGAGAAAGCCAACATGACATGTACATGCTTTAAAAACTTTTCCTAAGAATTTATGGGAGAAATGACACATGTACACATTTTGCCTTAAAGTGGTTGAGGTTTATGGATATTAAAATGAAAAGCTTATATTTAGATCTATTACAGAGATTGATTGTAAAATCCTATGGAAGTTCAAAATTCTATGAGAGTTCAGCCACTTTAGGTTCAGTTTTTAGGCCTTAAAGCATAAGAGAAATGACATTTACATCCTCTGCAAAATTATTTTATGCACTTAAAAAAACATGCTTTAAAGTTAATGGGAGAAATCCAACATGACATGTACATGCTTTAAAAAATTTGCCTAAGAATTTATGGGAGAAATGACACATGTACACAGTTTTCTTTAAAGTGGTTGAAGTTTATGGATATTAAAATGAAGAACTTATATTAAGATCTGTTACAGAGATTGACAATAGGGGCATATACTAGATATGTCACCTTTCATAAAAAATGAGATCCAGAGGCTACCTGGCCCTTTACAGACTCTGCCTATAGAACTTGTAGAATTTAACAATACCTGTCCCAATTATACCCTATGAAGGGTGTAGAGGACTCGTGGAATCACTGAAAATACTTTACGTAGACATTTAAGGGTTTATAAGAATGCATGTGGTTTACGTTGAATATTTTTCATTTTAAATTAAGAATCCATTTGAAGCAATTACCTATATAAGGTTAGAACCCATGTTTTGTATCAAATCACTTTTGGTTTCAATGGGAAACTTTTATGGCTAATGTATTTTTCTCGAAATGTGATACACTCCATTAAAATGGGAGATATGTTGAAATGATTCATATGGTGTAATAAAATAGTTTCAAGTAGTTTAAAAACATAGATGCATAAATTCAGTGAGCATAGTTTTGAGATATAAAAGTCCAAAATGGAACAGTTGTTTGTGAACAAATTTCAGTGTATCACTATGGATATATCTGCTTCATTAAAAGGGATTTTTCTAAAAATATGTCCACTAAGTTTGGAATAAGGGAAAGTATCACAAATATATTTTAATTCATGTGTTTTACATTGAATATTTTTCATTTTAAATTAAGAATCTATTTGAAACAATTACGTATATAAGGTTAAAACCTATGTTTTGTATCAAAATTAAATTTTGGTTTCAATGGGAAACTTTTATGGCTAATGTGTTTTTTCTTGAAGTGTGATACACCCCATTAAAATGGGAGACATATCGAAATGATTCCTATGGTGAAATAAAATAGTTTCAAGTATTTTAAAGATATAGATACATAAACTCAATGAGCATAGTTTTGAGATATATATAGTCCAAAATGGAATAGTTGTTGGTGAAAAAATATCAGTGGATCACTATTGATATATTTTATTCATTAAAAGGGATTTTTCTATAAGGATGGACTAAGTTGGAAAGAAGGGAAAATATCACAATTATATGTTAATGTGCATGTGTTTTACATTGAATATTTTTCATTTTATTAAAAATCTATTTTCAAAAGAATTAACTATATAAGGTTAAAACCTATGTTTTGTATCAAATTACATTTTGTTTTCTAAATTCTATGTGTTTTAAATTGAATTTTTTTCATTTTATTAAAAATTTATTTGAAACAATCAAACTATATAAGCTTAAAAACTATGTTTTGTATCAAATCAGTTTTGGTTTCAATGGAAAAATTTTATGGCTAATTTGTGTTTTTCTTGAAATGTGATACACCCCATTAAAATCAGAGATATATCGAAATCATTCCTATGGTGTAATAAAATAGTTTCAAGTAGTTTAAAAATATAGATGCATAAATTCCATGAGCATAGTTTTGAGATATAAAAGTCCAAAATGGAATAGTTGTTTGTGAACAAGTATCAGTGGATCACTATGGATATATCTGCTTCATTAAAAGGGATTTTTATAGAAGGATTTCCACTAAGTTGGAAAGAAGGGAAAATATTACAATTATATGTTAATGTGCATGTGTTTTACATTGAATATTTTTCATTTTATTAAAAATATATTTGAAACAATTAACTATATAAGGTTAAAACCTATGTTTTGTATCAAATCACTATTGGTTTCAATGGAAAACTTTTATGGCTAATGTGTTTTTCTCGAAATGATTCCTATGGTGTAATAAAATAGTTTCAAGTAGTTTAAAGATATAGATGCATAAATTCAACGAGCATAGTTTTGAGATATATAAGTCCAAAATGGAATATTTGTTGGTGAACGAACATTAGTGGATCACTATGGATATATATGCTTATTTAAAAGGTTATTTTCTAGAATGATGGACAAAGTTGGAAAGAAGCGAAAATATCACAATTGTATGTTAATGCATGTGTTTTACATTGAATATAAAAGGTTTTGTCTCTCTCTCATTGTTTGAGACCATGGATATGAAAATGAAAAACTTCTATTTAGATCTATTCCAGAGATTGACGGTAGGGGAATTTACTAGATATATCACCTTTCATAAAAGATGAGATCCACAGGCTACCAGGCCCTTTACAGACCCTGCCTATAGAACTTGTAGAAGTTATCACTACCTGTCCCAATTATACCCTATGAAGGGTGTAAAGGACCCGTGGAATCACCTAAACTACTTTACGTAGACATAAGGGTGTATAAGAATGCATGTGTTTTACATTGAATATTTTTTATTTTAAATTAAGAATCTATTTGAAAAAATTACCTATATAAGGTTGAAAACTATGTTTTTTTTATCAAATCGCTTTTTGTTTCAATGGGAAACTTTTATGGCTAATGTATTTTTTCTCAAAATGTGATACACCCCATTAAAATGGGAGACATATCGAAATGATTCCTATGGTAAAATAAAATAGTTTCAAGTAGTTTAAAGATATAAATGCATAAATTCAATGAACATAGTTTTGAGATATATAAGTCCAAAATGGAATAGTCGAAATGATTCCTATGGTGAAATAAAATAGTTTCAAGTAGTTTAAAGATATAGATCTGCATAAATTCAATGAGCATACTTTTGAGATATATAAGTCCAAAATGGAATAGTTGTTGGTGAAAAAATATCAGTGGATCACTATGGCTATATTTTCTTCATTAAAAGGGATATTTCTAGAAGGATGGACTAAGTTGGAAAGCAGGGAAAATATCACAATTATGTGTTAATGTGCATGTGTTTTACATGAAATATTTTTCATTTCATTAAGAATATATTTTCAAAAAAATTAACATAGTATAAGGTTAAAACCTATGTTTTGTATCAAATTACTTTTTGTTTCTAAATACTATGTGTTTCACATTGAATATTTTTCATTTTATTATAAGGTTAAAACCTATGTTCTGTATCAAATCACTTTTGGTTTCAATGGGAAACTTTTATGGCTAATGTGTTTTTCTCAAAATGTGATACACCCCATTAAAATGGGAGACATATCGAAATGATTCCTATGGTAAAATAAAATAGTTTCAAGTAGTTTAAAGATATAAATGCATAAATTCAATGAACATAGTTTTGTGATATATAAGTCCAAAATGGAATAGTCGAAATGATTCCTATGGTGAAATAAAATAGTTTCAAGTAGTTTAAAGATATAGATCTGCATAAATTCAATGAGCATAGTTTTGAGATATATAAGTCAAAAATGGAATAGTTGTTGGTGAAAAAATATCAGTGGATCACTATGGATATATTTGCTTCACTAAAAGGGATATTTCTAGAAGGATGGACTAAGTTGGAAAGCAGGGAAAATATCACAATTATGTGTTAATGTGAGTGTGTTTTACATGAAATATTTTTCATTTGATTAAGAATCTATTTTCAAAAAAATTAACATAGTATAAGGTTAAAACCTATGTTTTGTATCAAATTACTTTTTGTTTCTAAATACTATGTGTTTCACATTGAATATTTTTCATTTTATTAAAAATCTATTTGAAACAATTAAACTATATAAGGTTAAAACCTATGTTCTGTATCAAATCACTTTTGGTTTCAATGGGAAACTTTTATGGCTAATGTTTTTTTCTCGAAATGTGATACACCCCATTAAAATGGGAGATATATCGAAATGATTCCTATGGTGTAATAAAATAGTTTCAAGTAGTTTAAAAATAGAGATGCATAAATTCAATGAGTATAATTTTGAGATATAAAAGTCCAAAATGGAAGAGTTTTTTGTGAACAAATATTAGTGGATCACTATGGATATATTTGCTTCATTAAAAAGGATTTTTCTAGAAGGATGTCCACTAAGTTGAAAAGAAGGGAAAATATCACAATTATATGTTAATGTCCATTTGTTTTACATTGAATATTTTTCATTTTATTAAAAATCTATTTGAAAAAATTAACTATATAAGGTTAAAACCTATGTTTCGTATCAAAACACTTATGGTTTCAATAGGAAACTTTTATGGCTAATGTGTTTTTCTCAAAATGATTCCTATGGTGTAGTAAAATAGTTTCAAGTAGTTTAAAGATATAGATGCATAAATTCAATGAGCATAGTGTTGAGATACAAAAGTCCAAAGTGGAATATTTGTTGGTGAAAAAATATCAATGGATCACTATGGATATATTTGCTTTAAAAGAGATTTTTCTAGAAGGATGGACTAAGTTGGAAAGAACGGAAAATATCACAATTGTTTGAGTCCTGATATTATAAAAGGTTTCCTCTATATCCATCCCTATTACTTTTCATGTGAACCGCATTGCCAAACCCACACATATATGTACCTAAGATCCAATCCAAGCGTAAAAAGGGCTTATTTCATATTCTACTTTAACACATATGTGATTAACTATCATTAGAATTTATATAGTAGAAATACGTATCAAGATTAATCCTTAGTATAGATATATTTTGACTTTAAGGAATAAAGGGAAGTATTTTAGAAAGCTTATCTTAGGAGGTACAACTAAACCATCTATAACCCACAAAAAAAACCATGGCCCGTGAGCATCACATGCAAACACAAGTTATTCCCATGTTTGAAACACCACCTCACATCATCATAAGGGTTTGAAACCACTAAGAAACCCATACTAAGTTCCCTAGAAGGGATGACTATCATATTTAATGATTGGGTTTATCTCCAAGGTCAAAAGGAAAATGAAAGTCAGGAAAGGGAATTAGAATAGAAATTAAGGTAAGACCATGACCTTTTACCCAATATTGAACGAAGGTGAGCAACCATAGATATCATGAAGGAAGTTCAAGAAATATTATGATAAGAAATATTAAATGAAAATCAAAGTTAGGAAGTTAGGAAAGGGAATTAGAATAGAAATTAAGGTAAGACCGTGACCTTTTACCCAATATTGAACGAAGGTGAGAAACCATAGATATCATGAAGGAAGTTCAATAAATATTATGATAAGAAATATTAAATGAAAATCAAAGTTAGGAAAGTGAATTAGATTAGAAATTAAGGTAATACCATGACCTTTTACCCAATATTGAACAAAGGTGAGAAACCATAGATATCATGAAGGAATTTCAAGAAATATTATGATAAGAAATATTAAATCTTTTTTGCAAAGGCTTAAATTTTGATATGATTTAAGAAATATTGTCTTTTTTGAAGGAATTTATGATATGATAAGAAATATTATATTTTTTTGAAGATGCTTAAATTCATGAAAATATCATGAAAAGGTGGAATATTTATTCAGTGCAAAACAGTCAGAGATCATGACAGCCACTCTGTCTTTTCTAGAGATGATCAACTAATGAAATTATGATATGATAAGAAATATCCCAAGATTGTTGACATAATAAATGAAGCTATCCAAACAACAATAGATTCTAAAAAATCTACTGCTGTCAAGACAACTAATTTTGCTAGAACAAGAATTTAGACTCCAAAACCACTACTGCTGATCTAAAATTAGCTAATCCAAAAGTTGTTCCTGCTAAAACAACTGCTGAAAATACTAAACCTGAGGAACCATAGATATCATGAAGGGAGTTCAAGAAATATTATGATAAGAAATATTAAATCATTTTTGCAGAGGCTTAAATTCTGATATGATTTAAGAAATATTATCTTTTTTGAAGGAAGTTCTGATATGATAAGAAATATTATATTTTTTTTCAGATGCTTAAATTCATGAAAAGATCATGAAAAGGTGGAATATTTATGCTGTGAAAAACAGTCAGAGATCATGATAGCCACTCTGTATTTTCTAGGGATGATCAACACATGAAATTATGATATGATAAGAAATATTATCTTTTTTGAAGGAAGTAGGCTAGATTGAAAAACAAAGAAATATATTAATTAGTCCAATCCATAGTGGGTAGCCTTTAGAGAAACATATATATATTAAATGGGTTTGGAGGGTCCTTTTGGTCAGATGTCCTATGAAATTTTTGATTCATATGGATAAGATGCTAAAGGTACGATCCAGTTCTATTAATGTTTTTATTTCACTTATCGTATCTACATGTTTATCTGGAAAGTTACTTGTAATTTTGCCATAGCCTTCGCACCCTACAGGTTCTAGTAGATGAACTGTTTATTTATGTTCTATGCTGTGCTTTTTAGAGGGGAAGGCCTGTTTCCCTGGGAGGATATGTCCACATAGGGTTCGTTTATGACCACTTTCGTTGTCTACTATACAGGTGGCTTTCTTTTATATGGCAGACAGAGCGAATAATTGAGAGCGACAAGTGACTAATTTTGGTCACTACTATAAATCTTTCCTCCAGATGGATCGAAGTTTTTTTATAAAAAAGACACTGCTATTTTTTGTTTTTACAGGCAGACTGTTAGGTAGTCCCTGTTTTCACTTTTAAGATGGTAAGTTTTTTGTCAGGATTTGCAATGGTTTTTGTAAGACATATATTCTTCTATTGAAATGGACATTATATATCCAATGTTTTTCTACTTGAAAAAAACATTATTTTGTGAATTCGTGATTCCAAAAGCACAACTTTGCATGTCCGACTATAGACAATAACTCTGAGCATAAACTACTAAAATTCAATCAAACCACCAAGCTAATATTTGTCACTTCAATAAAAAGTGTGACAAAATACTTCTTTACAAACATGGTCGTTAATTAGAGAAGTTTTGGAAAGGAACATACATACCTGGAAATTCGCAGCAGAAATTAGCCATTAATTCGAACCTGGGTGATCCCTGAAGATGCTGAAGACGTCATGGAAGACCCTGCGAACAAAAAAAAATCGAATTAAAATCAAATTAAAAAAAAAACCAACAAAAAACAGTTACAAAAAATAACAAAATTAACAAAACTTACCTCAGCGTCGAGGCGCAAATCAACAGAACTCCCCTCCTCGTCGTGGGGCAACACCAAATCAACTAAAATCATGTGAGATAGATGTAAATCAACTAAAATCGTGCGCAACAGATGTGAACACCAAATCAACTAAAATCACACGAGACAAATGTGAACAAGAAACCTAGAATAGTTTACAGTAGATATATTTTAAAAATAATAGTTCAGTCGAACTATTTTAAAAGTCCAGTTGAACTAATAGTTCGACCGAACTAATATTTCGATCAAACTTTGTTTGCCAGTTTTCCAATCTCTAGCCAAAAATATGTTTGCCATTGTCGTGAGTATGCCATCAATGGAAATGACAGAACGAGTTCGGTCGAACTAATTTCAAAAGTTCGGCTGAACTCCTGAATATTTCAACCGAACTTTGACAAATGTTCGGCCGAACTATTGAGGAAAAAGGTTTTTCGCTCCAGAATCTCACAAACGTGTTACCCATCTTCGCATTTTTACCTAACTGCTACATTGAAGAATTTTTAATGATGTGAAATTGTTGATTGATCTAAATTGTTGTGATGCAAAGGAAAGAATCCATGGAAAACACAAAGATGTTGCAAACATTATTTTGATACATTAATGATAATATTTTTATTTAATATTGGCATTAGGATGGTGCATTTAATCATTACATCTGGTTGAAATTCATATTGGATTATTTATGCATTTTGTGGTCTAATATTCAAGAAATGAAGAGTTTGGAAATGAATGAGTGGAATGCAAAGAGTGAAGCTTATTCACTCCATATTCCTATGAGGAATCCAAGCAGCCATCAAATTATATTTATAAAAGATACGATTTTGGAGGGAAAGAGGGGTTAGAGAGTTGGAGAGTGTGAAAGAGTTGATTGAGATATTATGTAGTAATTACCTAGCACATATGGTGCTGATGTGTAGTGGATTTCACGGGAGAAGAGGCAAACGTAAAGATGGAGGGATGTAGAGTTGATATCTAGGTAAATCATCATATTGTTTTCATTTTGTGTGAGGGTATTGTGGTCTCCTTTCAAGTTGTGTCATGATAAAATGTTTAATTTGAGCTTGTTGAGGTAGGAGCGTCTTGTGGGTTGTAGCCTAGAGAAAACACACGAGATATGGAGCTTCCTTGCATGTTGTAGCTTGCAGGAATTTTAGGTAGTAGCCTCTTGTAGGTTGGAGCCTACAAAAAAATAGTTCTAATAAGGAGTAGGAGCTTCCTTTTGGATCAGAACAATAAGAAAATTGTGCTTTTCACACTTATGGTTTTCTACTTATATTGTCCATATGCATTTTTATTATGTGTTGATGAGATTATTACTTTTTGTTCACATATTCAGTTTGTTGATCATTTTTTTAAGCTTCTCATATAATTTTTTAATTGATGAGTTAAATTAAAAGAGTATTAATGTTCGTGAATTGACTAAATGGATTGACCCCCCCTCTTAGTGTAGTCAAGGGTTCATGAATTGGTATCAGAGCCGAATCCTTTGGTGTAAGTCCAAAAACTTGAAGGAGATCTCATTGAGTCATGGAATATCAAAGTATACGTATGTTGAGTGCAAAAAGCTTTCCTGAATGGAGAGATATGGTTAAGACATATTTAATGGCTTATGGACATGGTGTACGGAAGCTTGTATGCGATGGTTACTGAAAATGCTCTCCCTCTTTGCAATAACAATAGTGGAATGCCAAGAAAAATGCGTAATGTATAACAATATTCATAACAAGGATCTTGATACAATAATGAATTTAATTTCTCTAAAAGAAAATTGGAATAGATTGCATCTCATGCATGAAGGACGCACTAGTAGTGGAAATGTCAAGAAGGAGAAGATAAACATGAAAAAAGAAAAATCCATTTGAAAAGGAAAAGGTTCAGTAAAATTAGGTCTCTGCTAGTGTGAATGAATAAGACTTCCATGAAGAAAATACAGTTGAAGAATGATCCAAGCTTGAAATTGTCTTCACTGAAATAGAAAGCGTGAAGAATGAAAACAAAGATGTGAAGAAATTGGTGCAGATATGTGATGAAAGAGAGCATAAGTACAAAGAGGATATTTTTAGTTTTCAGAGACAACTTGAAAAGTAAAGGAGAATGAAAGGGATGATTAATAACCAGTTAGAGAAGAAATATATGCCATGTGAAAGACTAGAGTCTGAGATCTATTGAGCTAGAAGGCAGTTAGTTGAAAAGAACATGTTGTGTAAGAAGTTATAAGAAGAGGTTTCCTCCATGAGGAACTCATAAAAAGGAACTTTAAAAGAAGAACAAAATAAAAAGAAGCATAACCAGAAGGAGAATAATGAAGTTAGAAATTCTTCAATATCACAAAGGAAAAAATATATCTCATGCTTCCATTGTTATGAACCAGGAGATATTGCAGTAGACTGTAAAAAAAAACAAACCAAGAATAATCAACCAAAGATGCAACAAAAAACAAGGTATTATGTTGAATACAAACAAATAAGAACATCAACCACCGAGTACATAAACCCTTTCTATGGTTATTTCTATAGGTGTAATGAATTTGGACATAAAGCGGTTGAATGCAATTTGCATGCAAATAAAATCAAGAACTCTAGAAGGATCACACCATTTATTGTATTTCTTGGAAACACAAAATGTTATGTATGTAGAAATTTTGGCCCCAAAGACAAAGATTGCATGTTGACAAATACTCTAGAGGATTCAAAACAAAATATGGAAGCAACTTCAAACATACCAAACAATGAAGGTTGTACACAAAAAAGAAGGGTGTCTACTAAAGTTTGTAGAAAGAAGGAAAATGAGCAACTTCAGACTTCAATAACTAAATGAATTCATCATGAGCCTCAGGGGGAGATGCTCATGGAAGTAATGAAGAATATATCAATGACTGGTAGAATTGCATCCCCTCATGGTGAGGGAAGTCCAATTAATGTGCATAGGAGATATGGTAATCAAGCATATGTTAGTAGATAACCTTTGAAAAAAAAAAGAGTAGAGCCAATGTGAGCAAAGAAAAAGGAAGTTGTTGTTAAGAATCTTTCAATGAAGATGGAGAAAAAATTAAACTTGAAAGTGAAGTGGACTCTCCATTAATAATGTTAATTTCTATGGAGACAAATCATGTGCAGGCACATAGGGCTACTTTTATAATCTGGAATAAGATGCATTGCATGTTTTTTGGGAAATAATCCCTCTACATAACTGGAGAGAAATCTATTTTACTTAAAATAAATTTGTCATATGGAGTTATACAGTACTCGTTCCATTGATATCAAGATTCAAACCTTGACAAAATCAAGAAATGGAGCTACAAGAAGGGAATTCGAGACAATATTGGGAGACTTTACATGGACCGTCCAAAAGAATTAAGACTAAGTTAGAACAACATCATTTCAAAGAGAAATTAATCCCAAGAATGTATTGAATGATATGATTGCTATTGTTGATAACAATCATTTGAAAATAGGACCATTGGAGGAAGCCTAAATTTGCATGCCTATCTTGGAAGCATATTTAGAAAAGAAAAATCATGGCTCTATTCGAAGAGACTATGAGAGAATAGTTTGTCTACATAAATAAATAATATGAGAATGGAGAAGATCTTTGATTCATTAAAATTTTTACAACACAAGTTAGAAATTTTTTGTAAAGTTGCATAGACAATGCAAGTTTAAAATCAATGTTCTAAAGGTTAATGGGAGATAGAGGAAGCATCCAAGAATAATGTCCTGTAAATTACCTAGCAAGAAGTGGATGGAAAAATCATTGTGTCAGTGGTGTAATATTCCAACTATCATTATGAAAATATGTGATATGACTTCTTATAGTTGGATTGCACGAATATATGGACCAAAATAATCACTGTCTCAAAGAATAAAAGGCTCAAAGGAGAGATAAACTTGGAGGAATTCTGATTTCCCTTTCTAACAGATTTTGGACCATTCATGTCGAGCCCTTCCTAGGTTTTAAGTGGTTGCTTTCAGTGTTTGTAAACCTAATGTATGTTATCCATTGCTGAGGGATTATATAGGTATATATATATATATATATATATATATAGGCCATAATCTATCTATTTCGATGGATAGAGAAGTAAATAATGCATACGGGATCATGTCCGATGAAAAAGAAAAAACACTAGTGGCAATGAGAAGGGAATGGAAATGAAAATTTTCAATAGCATGAATCCTCGGTCTCCACTCGATCTCCACTGACTACTCGAAGGGCCTTTCAGATCAACATGTTGTCTAGTTTTTTCATATGAGGACATGCCCCTGATAAGTGAACGTGTAGATAGTGCTCGCCTTGTAGCTAATGCAAACTGGAATGATGAAGGAGCATTGCAAAATTAGGTTTCCCATCTAGAATATCTTCGCATTGTGTATGAACTTATGAAGATGGCCCAATGGAAGAATGGTGCATGAATATGGAATGTTACGAGGAATTATTACAGTAGAAAATGCGTTATGGATAGAACGAACATAGAATAATACATGAAAGGTGCATTACAATTTAGTGAATCTAACGTGCCAATGAGACCTGGAGTAACCGATCTGGAGTCTTACAGATTATGCTGACTTGAGGAATAAATTGATATAATAGCAGAGGTCACACAGACCTGCAAACCCAAAGGAATTACACTAGGGTACTAGAGCATGCTTATTATATTTTACCTGTCACAGAGCCGAATGGTTTAGTGGTGCATTTTTCAACATATATCAAATGGAGTAGCGTTAATTTTGGTGCAATGGAAAATTGTTATTTTTTTAAAGCATATGGATTTAGAGAAGTGTTATCATTTATCATTAATGTATGGCTTTGGAGCAACGTTAGCATTATCATTGGATTTGGAGCGTTGTTATTAAAACAAGAAATGTGTTTTTGGACAGAGAACTCAATCCTATGTTGAAAATATTAAAGTCACCTGCAAACCCTGTGCAGGTAGAAACAGAGTACAACAGGGGCAGCTTAGGTTGATTGCACATCACTATGCATTTAACAGAGACATGGAGAATTGTAAGGATGAATTTATGTTTTATGGCCGCAACCGTCTTTTGTAGAGGAATTGAAGAAATCATGGTTCAAACCATGCAACAACAGAGTTTCTTAAAGAACAGTATTATCGGCCGTAAAATCCCTCACCAACCAACAAACGAAAGTTTTTGTTCATGCGGCAAGTCTTCTAAGTTTATGAAAGTGCCACATCATGGTGGTCCCCACTAGTGATTTTAATATCGCCCATTGCAAATTTTAAAAATCGCCATCCGCCAAAACCGCAAGGCACGTCTCAACAGCTGCGATGCGATGTGGTCCCCACACTACATATCTCAACATCGCTTCATCGCAACTTCCGTCTGCCCTCCGCAAATTTGTTTCACCGATGTATTTCTTGTGATGCGATGCGCCGATGCCGATATAGCACCATCACATATCACAATCGCAACATGTCCAAGTTTCCACACCATTGTTTCGCCGATGCACCGATGCGATGTGGTCCCTACCACCATCGCACATCGCAATCGCTCATCGCCAAGTTCTTCTGCTTGTTCGCTTGTCCGCCAATCGCCGATCGCCTATGAGGAGCTGGTCCCACTGCCAACTCAACCAGTGCGTGGACCAATCAGAGTTTATCGCGTAGGTTTTTCCATGAAGCCATCAACCACATTTGTTACGTGAAGATTTTATAGAATCGGGTTTATGTTTTGTTTGAGTTCCACGGGCCCCAGCAATCAGGCAATCACAAAGCGTTCGTGTTGGTTTTCGGTCTGCTGACGTAGGGTTCATTTGTTCCATGAAAAAGATTGAAATCCAGTTTGTTTGAAGATTGAAGTCTGGGTTAAAAGTTTATTGAATTTTGGTTAAAAGTAATCTTACGGGGGAAATATAAAGGTTTAAAAGAACCAGTGGGAGTGCCTCCGCAGTTGACCAGACAATCACGCATTGACCAGAGATCAACGGCTATCGTTCACTGCAGCAGCACAACATAGTTTTGTTGAACCCATGGAGGAGTGCCTCCGCAGGGACCCACAGAGGGGTGTCGCCAATATAATTTTATATAGTTTTATTTTATTTTATTTTTTGTTATCACGCCTTATAAAAGAAAAAGCCCGTAGGCTTAATGTAATACAAGAAGACTGTGTATGAAGTGTGTGTAATGCCCGAAGGCAGAAAGAGAGACAGAGAGCAATGATTGTAACACTATGTCTGTAACAGCTAATCCATTGTAAAACCAAAACTTCGTTCTGAAGATAGAATCTCCATTTTGTAATAGTTTTGTGCTTTTTTGCATTTCGCTGTGTTAAAGGAGAAGAATTTTTACTCTCCCTATGTGTTTAGAATATTCAGAAATTCCAACATCCTAAAAATAGTTTACCCTGCGATCGTGGAATGCGTTACACAACCTCTGCCAAAGGGTTATTATGGTGGTAGTGTGTTGAAGGTGGATGTCAGGCTAGGTAAATGGCCGTTGGAGCAATACACTGTAGCGCCCAGTGCGAATACAAATGCCATTGCTAGAGGAGTCATCGGTGTTAATGTAGAGGGTGTTAATATAGATTCCTTAAAACGTATTTTATCAGACAAACAGTCCTATCGAGTCTAACATTTTCAACATATTATCTCTCTCTTTTGTATCAGGCACGATTTTTTCTAGTGGTGCTGAATTTTCCAAGTATATTCCAGAAGTTCTATAAAGATGTTGAAATGGGTCTCTAGAATTTTGAAGAGTATCAAGTTTGTGCAGAAACAGTGGGTGTGGTACGTGATATTTGTCGTGCTTTGGAAGCCAAGATTTGTTTCTTATTGTGATGGTATTATGACCCATATTTTAAAAGACGATTCAAACAGCCCACCTTTGTGAAATTGCATGGAAGTTGCTCTTCTTCTGACTGTACACTGTGAGCCAAGTTTTGTGCCGACCATTATACATAGCAATCTATTGGAGTTCTTGCAGTTTAGTCATGGAGACGATGAATGAGAATATGAACGTCCGCGTTCTAGTCTTGTCATACCCAGCAACCGGCCATATGAATCCAATGTTGTAATTCTCCAAGAACATCGTGTCCAGAGGTTTGCTCGTCACGTTCGTTCTAGCGTTGGTTCAACATTCGCTGAACCCAAAAGGGAGCCATTTGGACGGTTCAGTCTCTATATATTTGCAGCCCCTCAGCGGAGACATGCAGCATTAGGAATACCTCATTACCGTCGTGTTTTTATCTCTTTCTTTGAATGTTATACAAATCCTCATCCTACATCATTTTAATGGCACTTTTACAAATAATATGAGTGCTTACACTATTGGAGCTCCTGTGGCTCTGTCGTGGAGTTTACAAGGTAGATGGGGGTTGGAAAAATCCGCATGGCACGTTCTACGGTGGCAGCGATGCTTTTGGAACCATGGGAGGAGCATGTGGATATGGTAATACATACAGTCAGGGCTGCGAAATCGCCATTCGGATCTCTGCTCAAAGCTTCTCCTAAAAAGGAAGAAGCGCAACTACAGTCAAGTCCTCCATTCGACATCATCGATCCTGACAATCGATCAACTATCAGATCCATTACTACATGAGTCCATAGAAGGTCACTGTAATTTATCTTTAATGTTGAGAGAGTTCGAGAAGCACGTGACGCTGCCCAATGTTGTAGTGTGAGTGATAGAGTGAGTGTTGAAGAAGTGGTTGTGTCGTCTCTTGTGTCAAGTGAAGAAACAATGCCCTAACTCGAAGATTTAGAGATAAGATATTGTACATCATTGGAGAGATTGGCAACAAGGAAATTACGTAGCTTAAAGAAGTTAGACATATTTGATTGTCCAGAGCGACTGGTGGTCTTCCACTATTAGAGGAATCGAGCCTTCACGAGCTCTACAAGGTTGAGACTATAGTGGGGGCCTCTCGTGTAAGCAATAACGAAGTATTGCCCACACTTCAAGTTTTGATTATAAGGTATTGTCGATTGCTGATAAGATTGGCATTAGATAAGCTTCCTTATTTGAGGCCGATTAGAATACTGTACTGCCATGGGCCAAGGTAGTTAGACGTCGGGACTGGCGGCTTTCCCATTTTGGAGAGCTTGGAGCTGCTGGATTGTGAGAAGTTAGAGAATAAAGTGGGAACCCATGATGTGTTGGCTGACAAAACATTAGAGATAGTAGCGTGTAATATGCATGCTAGGGGCACGTAAGAGAGTACTCATGTACTCGATATTATTTGACTAGAGTCATGATTCAAACAACAAATTTATGCGACATCAAGAAAACCACTCCTAACATTGGGGTGGAAACGATTATACATATTTCATGTGTATTTTAGGTTTTTGTGCCCTAAAAATTTCATTAATTGCCAAAGTTTGAAAATAACACATCTGCAAGAATGTTGATTCGGAAATCATTATGTCCCATACATAAATCATACATATACTTAAAGAAAGGTAAATCATCTTCTGGCAACATAATGATCGATGGCGATGCTGGATTTGACGTTATATTTTCTTACATATGTTATATGGTGTTATGAAGTTGTTTATCCACCATGTGGAATAGTTGGGATGACAGTTTTTTTTGTTTGATTTCGGAAAATTTAAATTTAAAATATCAGTTAGTTGGAGTGTTTGGAATCCATTTTTGATAGTGGAAATAGATTCAGCACTATCAAAAATCTTTAGGGCTCTCAAAATACTAAAGTTTAACAGCTATAAACAAGATTTTGAACAAATCTTTGCCAGATTTTTTTCAAAATCTTTACCAAAATCTAAACCATTCTGTTGCTGACATTAAAGGAAATCATATGGTGTACAAGTCACGGGAAAAAAGTCCAACGCAGTTACTCGCTGAGCATGCAAATGCCTCCTGATTTTCAAATTAACTATCGCCAAAGCATGCATATGTTTCAAGATATTATGATTTTTTTTTTCAAGATTGATATGCGAAATTGATTCTAGACAACCATGTTTTGTTGAAAGACATATTTGCTACGAGAAATAAAAGTATAGATATGTGGATGGTTGTATTAGTATTAGAAAAGCTTTATGAGAGAAATTTGAGTTGTGTTCACATTAAAGGATACATATTAGAGTCAGCAGATTTTTGCTCAAATTGTTCTGGTTTTCTGGCTTGCTGTAGTTGTGTATATAGAGTACTTGATGTGTATTGCAGATGAAGACCTTAAATTGCAGGTGTTAAACAATCCAAAAAACTTTAAACATTGGATTTCAGTCCAGAAGCTTAGTCACGAATACATTCCATCTCTCATATTTACCATGTTTATTCTTACAAAGTGTTCTTCCATCAGCATTATTGTAATGTTTTAAGAAGTGTTCCCACAACAATGTTCTACAATGTTCCTATAATTAGGTCGATAGGTGTAACCCTCCTATTGGAATTGGATGATTTATCATTTTTATGGGATAGTGTAAATTGACAATGCTGGTATATTCTCGTCGTTGCCACTCCATCTATGAATGAAATTGAAACTCATAACTTCCTTGCATATTTAAATCAAGTGTTTAAACCATGTTTAAAATAATTTTTTACCAAATCTTAATTAAAATTTTACTATGACTGATTACTATGTAGTATGACTGATTACTATGTAGTGAAAACGTGGAAACATGGGTGGAAACGTGGAATGTAACAGCTGAAAGGGTTAACATTCTCCAACGCCCTCCAACGTGATGGGTTAATAAGTTCTGAAACATTAACATTATCCAACGCGCCCAGTGATGCTTGAAATTCTGTAACGCTCCCAATTTCTTTCAGACCATAAGGCCACCTCTGGGTGGAGAGATTTCTTGAGTTTGTGGGACCTTTCAAAGCATTGAAGGAGCTCTCCATACATAACTGGTCGATGGTTCAACAGGAAAACGAGATGGTCGAGATCATTCACAAGCTGTTCGATACGCTTCCTAATCTTGGATTTAATTTCAATATGTTGTTTACTATAACTTGCACACACAGGATTCGATTCTTGTTTTAAGTTATATTTCATAACCGTGGGCTCTTGAAAATTGATTGCACCCTAGAACGGCTCCATATGTCCTCAACTTCTCACTGAATCAACAATATTTTTTCGACAAGTTTACTGTTAGTTTCCTTCAACTCAGTAATTCTAAGGTTTTGACGAGCAATCACGGCCAAATCAAGAAGGATTGTAAGTATGTAAATTCTTGAGAAAATAATGTGATTCAAGGTGTTAAACTTACTGATCTTGAAGATCATCTCCCTTCGATTAGGTTCTGTGATAAGTAAAATTCTGTGCTCAGTCACGAATAAATACGTTTGTACACTTGTTTATATTTTAGAGTGGGCTTTCGTATTTATCAGATTCCTTGTAATGCTTCGTTCGGTCATATCTTCAATTTAGCGTTCCATATTTTGTTGAAAACAAAAGATTAGGAAGTCTAAATTTGCTGGTCGACAATGGATATGGAAGGGTGACAAGATGCAGATGACTTCAATATTACGGTTTGGTTTAGTTGATACGAAGACCTCGTTTGCAAATCTGACGAGATATCGACCATCTTTAATTGCTTTAGAGTAGGTCATTTCGTAAATATAATGAAATTTAAAATCAAAAGTGTGGAAGAATCTGTTGATTGATATATTTAGTAAAAATAGATGAAATAATATTCTGTAAATGAAGAATATATATATATATTTAGTATTACTTTATTTATTATATCAATGTTAAAAATGTGTTATTATTATTTATTTAAATTATTTTTCTAACCTTACCTTTTATTCGATTTTCTGTGAATTATGTTGCAGCTAATTATCTTCCCATCATAACGAAGACATCTACTAAACCAGTCCCGATTGTGAATATGGGATGGGTCCTCAGGTTCAGAAATCGTTGAATTCAAAATAGAGTTCCGATGAAAGAAGTCACGTGTATATTTTTTTCGCATATTATAATCACATGAGAACGAGTTTCATTTAGAGTAGGTTTACTGATGCTCGCAGTTTACACAGTTCGATTAAAGCACCACATACTATGAATTTTATCTAGGTATAATAAAATAAACTGAAATCAAGATCAAGATCAAGATCATGTCATTATCATTAATGACCAGAAACATCTTCCCTTCTCTTTTACTTTACAATATTTACATTATTATTATTAATGTATCCATCATTGTTATTATTTAAATGATAGCTAAATATATAAATAGTTTTATTTTTTAAATATATTAAAAAATTATTAGATATTTAATTAAGCTCTTTGTTGTCGCCGGGTCTATAATTTGGGAGACAAGAGGAACAGTAACAACTGTGAAAGATCAAGGCAATTGCGGGGACTGTTGAAGTAGAAAGCATTAACCTAAATCGTGATTGGCAATCTTGTCTTCCACTCCGAGCTATAGCTTATCGATGTAGCAGCAGAACAATGGTTGCGAGGGAGGAAATGTGCAGGCCAGACTCAGTTTCATTACTAGTAATGGAGGAATTGATTTATCATCAGATTACCCTATGAGGGCAGAGATGGAAAATGTGACTGAGTTATTCATAAACGCCGACGTTTATATATGCCAGAGAGCACATGGAATCCGTAAGTAGAATTTGCTCTACAATGTCACAATTTAAAAATAAGAAGGTTGTAAATTAAACGAAGGCAGAAATCAAGTGCAAAGAGTTGGAGAAGAAGTGGTTTTTTGAAACCACCAAAGGTTTTCGCACAACTTAGAGAGGGCAAGTGGTAAAACCTTGATTGAACGCGATAACAGTTAGCGTGCGAGACGTCGATGTGAAAACCACTTTTATCGCGCATCTCCAAAAACATTAAAGGTTGGGTTAATTTATTTGCGATATCCGTTGGATGAGACAGATTTGGCAAGGAAGTGTGTGATGACCGTGATTTATGAGGAATGGTAAAGTTGTGGCCCGTATATATATATATATATGTGTGTGTGTGGGGGGTGCACTTGGTTCTTAAACCAAAGTTGAAATCATAATTAAGCAAGTATATTAAGTGGACATTTAACATGGTTTATAACCATAATCTTAAAAGGGAAACAACTTCCGCATGAAAGGTAACCTTAGAATTGGGTTTAAATTGAAAACGCATTTATATATAATAATATGTGGGTTTTTAGCAGATACAATAAGGGTTATTGTCATCGAAATTATCTTTTTGTTTAAAGAAAGTAGAGTTTGTATTAAATTAAAAAAAATAAAAAAATAAACTACTTTCAACTAATAAACTTCTTATTGTATAATTATTTCATATCAGAAAAAATGATAGCTATATATATAATTAATTTAATAATAGCTATTAAATGATAGCTATTATATATATAATTAATTATATATATAAAATTAATTATATATATAATTAATTTTATTTATTAAATATATTAAAAAAATATTAGATATTTAATTAAACTCTTTATGATGTAGACAAAAAAGGATCATTAAGACTTTTTAAGCCCCACCAAACCTTAAAGCACATCACTCAAAGATAGGTTCGACCCCGTGTTGAATTTAAAGAGATTTTACATGAGCTAGACATGGGGATGCTTGAAAGATAAAACTAAAGAACATATTTCTTACTTACATTAAGAAGTGTTTTGATTTTTTCTCCTAGAAAGATTTGTAATTTAAATTTTAAATTTCAAAACATTTAATAAAATTTTATATTTTATATTTTTTAATATTTAGTATTATTAACACAAAAACATCTACATTATAATATTAATATTATTAAAAAAATTAATATTAACATTAATACTGATAAATAAGAATAAGAATATTTACTTTATAATAACTAACAATATAATTATTAATAAAAAATAAAAATAAAAATTATTCACTTTAACAATATGATGAAAAGTATTAATGATATTATCATTAATGTTTTTAATATAAATACTATTAAGATTAATTTTAATAATTAATAATGTTTACATTCTAATCATTTTAATTAAATATGGTTAAACATTTCCAACACACTCAATCACTCATTCTCACCAATGTCCAATGGGACAGAACCTTCTTTAGCCATAGTAATCCATAATTAACCCTCTTAAACCATAATAAGATATGGTGAAGTTTTATTATAATTAATTATAGTTATAATTGTTTAGATTGTTAACCTAATTATAATTAAAATAATATCTAAATAAATATAATAATTGTTTAAGTAATTATAATTCTCTTTTCTTTAAATTAAAAAAGAATTTGAGGGTTGTAAAGTCTTTTTAATAAAATTGAAATATAAAAAAAATTTTATTTTAACCATATCATTAATTGTATTAATGATATTAAAATTAATATTGTTAATAGAAATACTATTAATATTAATAATGTTTAAAGAATAATATTTGTATTATTAATTGTTTTAAAATTGTTAACATTCAATATTATTAAGATAATAACATTTATATTATAATATTAATATCAATAAATAAGAATAATAATATTTTTTTAATAATTAACAATATAATTATTAATAAAAAAAATAAAAAAATAAAAAAAACTTCTATTCACTTTAACAATAATATTAATGATATTATCATTAATGTTGTTAATATAAATACTATTAAGATTATTAATAATAATTGATAATACTTACATTCTAATATTTACGTTTTAATGGCTATTTTTGATATTATAATATTAAAATTTCATTAATATAATAATGACATATATTCAAAACAAGAAGTTATTATAATTTTCTTTTATTTAAAATAAAAATAATTTGAGGCAAAAAAAAAATATTCATTGTAGCCATATCATTAATAGTATTAATGATATTAAAATTAATATTGTTAATAGAAATAATATTAGTATTAATATGAATAAGTAATACTAATAATATTTACATTCTAATAATTTTAATCAACTATGGCCAAACATTGCCAACATAGTCTCATTCTCACCTATGTTAAATGATAGAGAAGTTTACTTAGCCATAGTCAACCATGGTTAACCTTACTCAACCATGGTTATCCTTGGTCAACCATTGTCATCCCTCTCACTCTAGAAACTCATTGTTAATTAGCGTTAGCCATAGTCGATCAATCTCATCCATGATCAAATTTCATATTCTGACAAGTATTGTCTCAATATGAAAATCACCCATGGCCAACCACGGTCATAGTTGGTCAAATGTCACATTGTTACAACAATTGTCTCAATGTTTAAATTAAGCATGGTAAACCATGTTTAATTTTATTGATCCTTCGCCTTATTGGTCCTTTAGGTTATTAATATTTTTCCTTTGGGTTAACCAATTCCTTTCGTTTCTAATATTAAACCATTGGGTTGTTAGTTCTTCTGGTTTATATTATGACTAATACGTTGGGTTAATTATCAGTGTTTATTAATTTCTTTAGCCATAGGGAACAACAAAGAAAATCCACACGAAAAAGTGTTGTTCCCAATAGGGAACAACAAAGAAAATGCGCACGAAAAAATGATGTTTCCTATAGGGAACAGAAAAGAAAATGCACACAAAAAAGTGATGTTCCTTATAGGGAACAATAGTTGTTCCATGTAGGGAACAACAAAGAAAATGCACACGAAAAAGTGTTGTTCCCTATAGGGAACAATAGTCGTTCCTTGTGGGGAAGAGCAAACGAAAATAAACACGAAAAAGTGTTGTTCCTTATTATAATTTTAAGCCCTTAGGTTTATTAGTTCTTTTGGTTTATAATATTAATAATCCCTTGTGTTTATTAATTAGTTGATTTTAAAATATTGATTCTTATGGTTTTTTTATTTTTTAGGCTTTTGAATTTAAAATATTTATTCTTAGGGTTTGTTACTCTCTTCTGTTTTTAATATTGATCCCTTGGCCTTATTGATAACTTATGTTTTTAATAATTTTCCCTTGGGTTCACCAATTCCTTTGGTTTATAATATTAAGCACTTGGGTTTATTATTTCTTTTGGTTTATATTATTAATAATCTCTTGGCTTTATTAATCTCTTCAGTTTAAAATATTAAATACTATGGTTTACTAAATTCTTAGGTTTTGTGTTTGAAGTATGTTAATTTCAATGTTATTTTTTTGGTTTAATATGTTTCCATTTTCCTTATTGGTCCCTTAGGTTATTAATATTTTTCCCTTGGGTTCACCAATTCCTTTGTTTTCTAATATTAAACCCTTGGGTTATTTCTTCTTTTGGTTTATAATATGAATAATACATTGGGTTAATTATCACTGTTAATTAATTTCTTTGGTTTTATATTTTTTTTTATTAATTTTATTGATCCTTTGACTTTATTAATCACTTAAGTTTATTAATAATTTTTATTTCTAATACTAATTTGTTGGGTAATGGTTTTCCCTTAAGTTCACGAATTCCTTTGGTTCATAATATTAAACCCTTGGGTTTATTAGTTCTTTTGGTTTAGAATATGAATAATCCCTTGGGTTAATTATTAGTGTTTATTAATTTCTTCAACTTGAGAATTTTTTTATTAATTGTATTCATCCTTCGCCTTATTGGTCCCTTAGGTTATTAATATTTTTCTCTTGGTTTCACCAATTCCTTTGGTTTCTAATATTAAACCCTTGGTTTTATTATTTCTTTTGGTTTCTAATATGAATAATCGATCAATGTCATCCATGATCAGATTTCACATTCTGACAAACATTGTCTCAGTATGAAAGTCACCCATGACCAACCATGGTCATAGTTGGTCCAACGTCACATTGTGACAACAATTATCTCAATGTTTAAATCAATTCCCTTGGGTTCACCAATTCCTTTGGTTTCTAATATTAAACCCTTGATTTTATTAGTTCTTTTGCTTTATAATATGAATAATCGATCAATGTCATCCATGATCAAATGTCACATTCTGACAAATATTGTCTCAATATGAAAATCACCCATGGCCAACCATGGTCATAGTTGGTTCAATGTCACATTGTGACAATAATTGTCTCAATGTTTAAATCAATTCCCTTGGGTTCACCAATTCCTTTGGTTTATAATATTAAACCCTTGGTTTTATTAGTTCTTTTGGTTTGTAATATGAATAATCGATCAATGTCATCCATGATCAAATGTCATATTCTGAAAAATATTTTCTCAATATGAAAATTACCCATGCCCAACCATGGTCATACTTGGTCCAACGTCGCATTGTGACAACAATTTTCTCAATGTTTAAATCAATTCCCTTGAGTTCACCAATTCCTTTGGTTTCTAATATTAAACCCTTGGGTTTATTAGTTCTTTTGGTTTATAATATGAATGATCGATCAATGTAATCCATGATCAAATGTCACATTCTGAAAAATATTTTCTCAATATGAAAATCACCCATGGCCAACCATGGTCATAGCTGGTCCAACTTCGCATTGTGACAACAATTGTCTCAATGTTTAAATCAATTCCCTTGGGTTCACCAATTCCATTGGTTTATAATATTAAAACCTTAGGTTTATTAGTTCTTTTGGTTTATAATCTGAATAATCAATCAATGTCATCCATGATCAAATGTCACATTCTAACAAATATTGTCTCAATATGAAAATCACCCATGGCCAACCATGGTCATAGTTGGTCCAACATTACATTGTGACAAAAATTGTCTCAATGTTTAAATCAATTCCCTTGGGTTCACCAATTCCTTTGGTTTATAATATTAAAACCTTGGGTTTATTAGTTCTTTTGGTTTATAATATGAATAATTGATCAATGTCATCCATGATAAAATGTCACATTCGGACAAATATTGTCTCAATATCAAAATCACCCATGGTCAACTATGGTCATAGTTGGTCCAATGTCGCATTGTGATAACAATTGTCTCAATGTTTAAATCAATTCGCTTGGGTCCACCAATTCCTTTGGTTTATAATATTAAACCCTTGCGTTTATTAGTTCTTTTGGTTTCTAATATGAATAATCGATTAATGGCATCCATGATCAAATGTCACATTCTGACAAATATTGTCTCAATATGAAAATCACCCATGGCCAACCATGGTCATAGGTGGTCCAACATCGCATTGTGACAACAATTGTCTCAATGTTTAAATCAATTCCCTTGGGTTTACCAATTCCTTTGGTTTCTAATATTAAACCCTTGGGTTTATTATTTCTTTTGGTTTATAATATGAATAATCGATCAATGTCATCCATGATCAAGTGTCACATTCTGACAAATATTGTCTCAATATGAAAATCACCCATGGCCAACCATGGTCATAGTTGGTCCAACGTCGCATTGTGACAACAATTGTCTCAATATTTAAATCAATTCCCTTGGGTTCACCAATTTCTTTGGTTTATAATATTAAACCCTTGGGTTTATTAATTCTTTTGGTTTATAATATGAATAATATATCAATGTCATCCATGATCAAATGTCACATTCTGACAAATATTGTCTCAATATGAAAATCAACCATGGCCAACCATGGTCATAGTTGGTCCAACATTGCATTGTGACAACAATTGTCTCAATATTTAAATCAATTCCCTTGGGTTCACCAATTCCTTTGGTTTATAATAATAAACCCTTAGGTTTATTAGTTCTTTTGGTTTATAATATGAATAATTGATCAATGTTATCCATGATCAAATGTCACATTCTTACAAATATTGTCTCAATATGAAAATAACCCATGGCCAACCACAGTCATAGTTGGTCCAACGTCGCATTGTGACAACAATTGTCTCAATGTTTAAATCAATACCAATTCCTTTGGTTTATAATATTAAACCCTTGGGTTTATTAGTTCTTTTGGTTTATAATATGAATAATCCCTTGGGTTAATTATTAGTGTTTATTAATTTCTTCAACTTGAGTATTTTTTATTAATTTTGCTGATCCTTCACCTTATTGGTTCCTTAGGTTATTAATATTTTTCCCTTGGGTTCACCAATTCCTTTGGTTTTCAATATTAAACCCTTGGGTTTATTAGTTCTTTTCGTTTATAATATGAATAATCGATCAATGTCATCCATGATCAAATGTCACATTCTGACAAATATTGTCTCAATATGAAAATCACCCATGGCCAACCATGGTCATAGTAGGTCCAACGTCGCATTCTTAGGTTTTTTGTTTATAAATATTATTTCATATGCTTTATTAATCTCTTTAGTTTAATATATCAATTCTTAGAGTTTATTACTTTCTTATGTTTTTGGGTTTAAAGTACTATTATTTCTGAGGGTTTTTTAATCTGTTAAATTAAATTCTCTGTTCTTAGGGTTTTTTTATTTCTTGGTTTATAATATTAATATTTATCATTTGCTTCACCAATTACTTTGGTTTATAATATTAAACCCTTGTGTTTATTAGTTCTTTTGGTGTAAAATATTAATAATCCCTTGAGATAGTGGTAAGAGATATAAACTTATTATAATATTAATAAAATATTATTATTATGTTATAATAGAATTATATTATAGTTTGAGTTAAAAATATTAATGTATTGAAATAATTCAATAATATTTTTTTATTATATATTTTACTATTTAATAATATAATATTATATATTCTAATATTATATATATATATATATATATATATATATATATATATATATTTCAAGTTAATATATAGTATGTATATAGTTAATATTATTAATATATTATAAGTAAATATATAAAAGATTTTGGAGATTTTAATCATAAATATATAATATTTATTTTGGTGAAATATATGTGTTGGGTAGTGGATATAGGCCTATCAGCGTATATCAACCACATTGGTGAATGTGGTTGTAAATCTATTTCATATAATCCTATCGGCATATATCAATCACATTGGTAAATGTGATTGTGCTAGTTTTAATACAATTTGAAGCAATGTTTATGTATCATATGGAGAAACATTAGATTTGGAACCGTGCTCAAGCTAGAGGAGTATTCTACACTGTCCTAATTTGTAATTTGCATTTGCATTCATTCAACGAGTGGGTCAATATTGTTTGTACAATACATTGTAGGTTATAAAACATTAATATAATGATGACAATGATGACAATTACAATGAGGATTTTTTTACAGGCTTTAAGACATTTCTAATCTCCTTCTTCTTCTTTTACAGGCTTCAAGACATTTCTAATCCCTTTGACATCAACATTGATGTCAAAGAGGGAGGTAATTAGAGGAAGGAAGACACTTCTCAGAATGAGAGGGGGAGAAAAACATGTTTCCATTAACATCAAAAAAGAAATTGTTGGAAATATTATCATTAATGAAAAAAAATCATATCAAGGTCAATAAAGGTATACATGGGTAGGAAAGAAGCAAATAAGAAGCCTATACAAGTTACAACTTCAGGATCAAGAAACACAAATCCATTTTCACACTTACAACTTCCAGAACGAGTTATTTATATGTGAATGGCTTGATCAAGGGAGACACAAATGTGATCCGGATATGGGTTCACACAAGTACAAATCATATCTGGGTGGACATGATTCCTTAGAGTCCCTTCTAGGTTTAATATAATAAGCTTCCAAAAAACCATAGGCTAATACCACAAGCTTAAGCGATTTTGGAACCGCAACATGAAAATACCATAGGGGTTCGAATATCCGAATGAACAAAATTTCTCGAATTACCCAATATTTGACACTAACATCAGAGGCTAAGTCACCAAGCCTCCATGACCATGTGCCATGGAAAAAATATAAAAAATTATTTCAAAAAATCCATAATCTATGTCACTTTTAACGAGGACACTCTTTAAAACACTCAGGTTCTCAGATTATTTTACCTTTTTAACATTGAATCCAGAGTGCAAGTTTTTCGAAGGGGTTGCATTGTCGTAAGACCAAATTTCCAAACATCCAAATACCAAATGTTAAGCCTACCACATAATTTGTTATCTATCATAGTCTAAAACTACCATGTGCCACCTGTTGCTGCCACATGTAATTGAAAAACTCTCTAAGTGGTCATCCAAAAAGCTCAAAAAATATTTCCATGTATTCCCACCTTTGGCCACCACATCTTCAATTTTGCCAGATCAATTCCACTTGTCCAATGTCATTTTCCACTTCTGTGGTGATTGGGAACCACTTGTACATCCATTAGCCAATGTAGGAATCTAAAATTTGGGTCATTCAGAAAAAATTACTATGACATTTGACTGAATCATGATACTCATATAGGAATGTGGACCCAAATGAATCTGATATTCGAGTTTTGCACGGGCTCTGATATGAATGTGGACCTAGATATTTTGAATTTATTCACGATCTACCTCTAACATTAATGCGATTGCCCCCACGACCTTTCACCATTATAGATGTGGTAAATCTTACTAAAGAGAAACCTAGCCACATGCGCTAAGGAAAAACGAACCATTGATTGTAAGGTTGAGATTTTTTTTTCTGCATAGTCATATTTGTTTGTTTTAGGACAAGCCTTGAAGGATCACAAATGGCACACAATGGACGAAAAATGTCAAATAGCACAAGGTTGATTGGGTTGTAAGAATGACGAGGTCAATCACCAAAAAAAAATGTATACTAAGGATAGGTGGGGCACTTTTGGTTGGTATAGAGGGGCTAGGCCATACTAGGCTCTAGCTAACCTCAGGTATAGTTTAGAAAATGAAAAATGAGGATGCTGAAAAAAGGAAACAAAACAAATAGAGAAAGAAGGGAGCGAGAAAAAACCATTAGATAAGGTTAAGGGTTCATACAGTTGGACCAAGAGCACAATAGAAAAAAAGAGATAAAGACATAGGTACCAAATTATTTTTGTTGGAGGGTGGACCTACATAGTGTCAAATAGGACCACTACACAAGAGACATTCTAAGACTATATTACTTCAACTCGTAGATCTTTTTGAAGGTCCCAATAATTGAGGTTTGTATCTTTATTCATTGGTAAATTATGTTCTTTTTAGTTTTTAATCATCTGAATATGCTTGAAGTAGTTACAGTAAAGACTTGAATCCCTTGTGCAATTGATAAATTGTGCTGAGTTTAGTCTTCTTCTTTTTTAACACCTGATATTTCTTACATAAATTATAGTGGAACTTAAATTCTTTGTACCCATGATAAAATGTGGTCAGTTATTTTTACACACTTGGATGTGCTTACATAACTTAAATCCCATTTTCTCTTCGTAAATTGTGCTCAATTGGTCTAGAAACATATGTTTTGCTTGCATGTCTTACAATAAATTTTGAACTTCTTGTAGTCATAAATTTGGTTGAAATTATATCTCTGAGATGGGTGGAGGATCTTGCCTCTAGAGACCCTTAATATCTAGTGGGTGGAGGTTGTAGACCTAGTCTTTCCTCGACTGGCCTCTTTGTCGGTTTACTCAATTTTTAGTAGACTTTAGGCTCCCTATATTGGGTAGGGTTACTAAAGCAACAAAAGAAAGGTGGGAAAAAACCTCTGGAGTCCCTGAATTGAGTGAGGGTGGAGGTTCTTACCTCTAGAGTCCCTCAGTAGCTGGTTGGTGGATTTGGTTTACCTCTAGAGTCCCTGGACCAACCTATATTAAGTACCTTTTTTCCAAAAGGGTAGAGGTAGATCAGACCTCTGAAATCCTTGGTATACTTAGCATTTAGGTCAATGGGACAATATGTAAAAGATCGGGGGTGAAAATTGCCTGAAGATTCTGATTGCTGTCTACATGGGGTTGTGAGGAGAAGAACTAACCCTATCCCAGTATCCAAAAAATTAGACTTATCTATGATAATCACACAGTAGATTTTTTTTGATGTGCCAGATGCAGTCCTACCCGTGATACCCAACGAATCACATAGGTGCTGACACCCATGTATGGGTTTCTCTTAATGTGTCTTTCTGAGTTTTATCATCAATTTGCAATATTATGTATAATTCTGGTATGAAGAGATCTCAGATGTGTGGAAACACACTTCTAGACTATATTTAATGCACCTATTTATGTGCAATGATTGGCTTGTAGTAATAGTGTGTATAAACATTGCATGCAAGTTTGTAGGGTTGGAAAATGTGTATGACAATGTACCTTCACCTAACATTACAAGAAAATTTAAACAAACCTGCCATCCTATGCTTTCACATATGAAGTCCAAACAACACATAAGTTTCCTTTTTTTTAGAAACAAAATGTTATGGTACATTAATTGTGGTTAGGATTATGCAAGTAATATCCTATTGATGATATGGTAAAATCATGGTCTTCGGGGTCCTCAAACATGTGCATCACTTGAGAAAGAAACAACGTAAACTTTGAAATAGGAACTATAAACTGAAAATGGGAACACTAGCCAAAAAAACCCCAAAAAACATGAAGAAAACCCAAAAATGAAAAGTGTGTATTCGAGAACTAGGTTTTATTTTTTTTTCAGGGTTAATTTGCAACATTTTTTAAAAATGCCAGTAAAACCAATTTTCATGTGCTCAATAAATGGGAAAAAAACACAATTGTTGGTGCTAGAATAGCAATTTATTTTTGGGTACAATTTCAACATATTTTTTGTAATAACGTTGAATATAAAATAATAAGATTTTAAACACATTAAAATTCTAATAATTTTTATACATGTCATTTAACATATAATATCATGACACTAAAAATCCCTAAAATTATAATTGTTTTCAACCATAATGTTAAAGATAAAATATACTTCACAATTTTTCACCCATATAATAAAAAAATATTGAATTTTCAACATATTTCAACCATGATATTATGGAAAAATTATATGAATAAAATAACCCAATGAAACTTAAATTATTTCTCCAAGTTATCGTTCCATTGTGAATATTTTGGACAAATAAATTCATCATAATTAAAACATATAATCCAAAAAACATAAAAATGACTCATAATGTCATGTAAGATCATATGGAAGTTAAAATATTATTTTCATTACTCAATGAAAACATCATTTATATCAATTGTCTTACACAAATATTCAAAATCATTGACATTTTCTTGCTCACCATCAGAATTCACATCTTCAGATGAATGACTGGATGCAGACGAAGATGTTCCAATTCTCCTCTTTCATCAACTAATACCCCATATGAGTCAACATGCATGCCCACCACTTGAGGTTTCAAAATTCTTCTAGATCTACAAATGGGTTTAGTAGACTACCATATCAACATTGATTCTTGTGGTAGAAACCTCTTAAGTATATCTATTGTCATGCAGCGAAGAGCTCATCTCTTTGTTAAATTTAAGTCATAAACAAGTATGTCAACTTCCTCCAATTTTAAGAGGTATATGCAGTAATGATTTATATTTGTACCCTTTTTTTTTCTCTTTCTGCCAATTTTTTTATCAACTTCCATCTCTGGCTTGTACACACCATTGAATGGGTGTGTGTTTTTGACATACCAATGTACTTCAAGACCTATAACATCTTATTTTTTTTTAATCACCTTTATAACCTTGGCAACCTATAATCAATAGCGATGTGGATCTTCATGTGCTAAGACTGAGGTCATGCAACCCTCCTTAAGATATTGTACACAACCCTTGTAAAGGTCTTCCATGGCTTCACATTGTTCATGAGATCTTCTGGAAAAAATATACATTTGTCTTTCCTCCAACTTTGTAGAATTAATAATACCGTGTGATTGATGTTGTTCAAGAATTTGTGTTTCCTCCTATTCATTTGACACATTTTGTGGCCAGATAAATGGAGTCTTCAAAAGCATATCTTCATTTTATGGTCTTGAAGGGATGTCACTCTAATCATTGAAAAATGATTCTCACCAACTGAATCAACAACATCAAAGTACTCATATGTATATCTAACGAGTTTTTTAATTTCTTCTAGGAATTGAGAATAATCTATATCTCTCTTTTTCCTTCGTGAATTACGAACTTCACCAACTGATTGTAATAACAATATATTTGACATAAATATTGGATGATATGGAATGAACTTCAAAAATTCCAAACATGATGATGGCACCCATTCTGCGGTAGTTGAATACTTCTTTCCCCATATAATTGTTTTCCCATCAATTTTTTTGACACAAAATTGATGTTTGAAGTTAATGTCATTAATTTTTTCAATGCATTTCTCCTCACCATGTGATCCAAGAATAAACCTTTGCATGTCAACAATTCCTTCTAACACATGAAAAATAGGCTATCGCATATATGATTTCTTAATACATTCAGTTAATGATGGTAAGCTCCGAACATTCTTCCTCCTCAATGTTACTGAAAAATGACTGAACATATGATCAATATGGTCGTGAGTGTGCCCAGAAATAAGGAAACTAACCTTTACCTCATGAAAAAATCTTAGTTTAACAAGTATGTTTAGATATCCAAAAACAATCTGATTTTTGTTTTCATGACAAGTGTTGTCTAATTGTAGATACAAAATTTCAGGAAGATTACCACCCCAATGATAAAGCACATCATGAATTATGGTTATTGTCATATTTCCATCATTATGAATATTTTGAGCTATGAAGTAAAATGTTGGCAACATTTTCCCATTGAAGACCATACATCCAACCAAGTGAAACTGGATAAAATTTTCCTCCTGCAAATTTTTGGGTGTCCGAACAAAATGTGGTAGAAGTGTTTTCTTCTAGTCCATACCATCAATTATCAAACCCACATATCTATTTGGATTATCATAACACTTCTTTCGATGTTTGTACAAGTTTTTCATTTCACTTGTTTGTTGTTCGAGATGCTCTTGAAGGGCATTAACAATGGAATCTACACAGAACATAAAATAAATGTATTAATAAATACATTTTCATAGTTGATCACTATAAAATTTAAAAGAATATTGTTACGAATGCTTACTTCTCTCTGCTCCTTGAAATTTATCCCTTTTTTATTCTAGATAAGTACATGTACTGGGAATCCCCATCCTTGTCTTCTTACGAGTACAAACATTGTTGAATTATCTCCTCCATATCTGCACTAAATATTGATATGTAATAAAACGATGATTTCCTTCGACACCTTATGCATATTCCCTGTATAAGTTGTAGATTTCTCGTCTTGAGAAATTATTTGGAATATGTATTGTATCTCTATTTCAAAAACACTCTCCATGTTTTGAAAAGAAGTCTTGCAGCCATGTCATTCAAGTGTTTTCTAGTTTCCCAAACTCTCTTTTATGATGAATGTCTGAATAATATGTAGGATCCTTTTCCAAATTATCTTGGATTCTTGATAGATGAAAATTTCCAACTGAATGAATCATTTTGAAATCCTTTCTATATAGAAATAAAGACCCAATATGATGATCATAACCTGCCAGTGTTTATTGCATGCACCCCACTAAATATGAATTGTGCATTCTTTTATTCATTGACAAATAGTTCTTCCTTTTCTCTAAAGAAAATTTTCAATAGATATATTTCAAGCAATAATTTTTACAACAATCACTTGAAACGAGCTCACTTATAGAACTTCTTCTCGTGAGATATACTACTCTACCCATTGTATAACTAGAACCTATTGGAATGATACAAAAAGGTCTATGCCTACTCCTAGAAACAATATTTTCTAGCAAGATCTCTATCATATCATCAATATTTGAACAAGAATTTCCATGATCATTAGGAGGAATACTGTTCTTACTATGATAATTTTCAATATAGTTAGGAAATTCACCACCAACATTGTTTGAAAAATATTCATTACCACATTCAGCAACATGAAAATTTTCAATACCATTATCTGTGGTTTTGAAATAATGAATTGGAGGATATTATTCACATCTTTATCTTTACCTTCATCACAGTTTCTCTCATAGTCCAGAGGATTAGGACTATGTGGAAATTGCGACTCTCGATTTATTGGAAATTACTCATCCTGACCTTTGTCACTGGTGCTCCCATAGTCCATATCATTTGGAGTAAGTGGAAATTGAGACTCTCGATTTATTGGAAATTCTTCATCCTTCCGTTCATCACTATTGCTCTCAAATTGCATACGGTTAGGAGTAAGTGTAAAATGTGATGCTTTATTTGCTAAAACAATTTCATCCTACCATTCATCAATATTTCTCTCCTAATCCTTAGGATTAGGAGTAAGTGGAAAATGTGACTCTCTATCCACTGAAATTTTTTCATCCTTCCGTTCATCACTATTTCTTTCATAGTCCTTAGGATTAATACTAAGTGGAAAATGTGACTCTCTATCCACTGAAAATTTGTGATCGGAACTTTCATCACTATTCCTCTCATAGTCCTTAACATTAGGACTAAATGGAAAATGTGACTCTCTATCCACTGAAATGTTTTCATCCTTCCGTTCATCACTATTTCTTTCATAGTCCTTAGGATTAATACTAAGTGGAAGATGTGACTCTCTATCCACTAAAAATTTGTGATCAGAACTTTCATCACTATTTCTCTCATAGTCCTTAACATTAGGACTAAATGGAAAATGTGACTCTCTATCCATTGAAAATTTTACATCCCGTCATTCATCATTATTTCACTCAAAGTCCTTAGGATTAGGATTAAGTGGAAATTGTGAATCTCTAGTTTTTGGAAGTTCTTCATCTTTGCATTTATCATTGTTTCTCTCATAGTCCATAGGATTTGGAATAAGTGGACAATTAGACTCTCTATTCATTTTAAAATCTTCAACTTTCATTTTGTCACTACTTCTCTCGTTATATTCATCAATATGAATAGATTTGTTATGTGATGAAGATGTTGATGCTTCATAAAATGAAACTTTGGTCTCAGAGGAATGCATAAAATTCAAACAAAATATGTTGAATGATGCAAATGATCTCTCTCCCAATGATAAATATAACTCAAACAATAAAATTTTCCCTCCAAACTTTTTTTGCTGGAAATTTTTGCTTGAAGTATCTCCCTCCAATTTTTATTTCTAAAATTTCTTTGAAAATTAGTTACTGAAATATTCTCTTAATATGGACCCTAATTTTAAATTAAATTTTTCTTTTAATAATTTTTTTCAAACTAAAATATTTTTAATTAAATTATACAACATTCACTTCATTATAGATTTTATTTTTTTAATATTTATCATAGTTTTAATCCCTAATTTACCCTGCCTGAACGTAATTCTGTTATTTCTGCTTTATAAAAAAATACATTATCACTATTTCACACATCATGTCAAGATTTTTTTAGGTTTTTTTAAAATCTTGGAATGATTTTCTAGAGCAGCAACAATGTGAAAGGGAGATTCTTGCTTTTGAAAGGTTAGTTTTCCTTCTATTATTCTTAAAATTAGTAAATTGTTAAAAATAATGAGAGTTAAGTTCAAATCTCACTTAGTAAATATTTTAAAACCTTATGAATATACAAGCTTTTATCGTTAAAATTTTTTGATAGGCACATCCAAATAATGAGGTAAAACAAAATATATATTTTCTTTTATTTAAAATTAAAGTTTTAACATGGAAATTCTGGCCCAAGTGGGCGCGCCCACTGGCCCCTTGGGCAAGGAGGGGGGCTGATTCTGAGAATCCGCCCAAGCCCGAGGGTTCCCAAGGCAGGGAGGTCGAATATGAGAATCAATACCTTGGGCATATAAACATTTTTCTCTAGTGGGGTTGGGGAGAAAATGAAAAAAATAAAAATGAAGGAACTTGTTTTAAATTTAGGGGGATATGACATGTAATATATATATGTATATATATATAAGGGGGGGGTTTATGGAAATGATATTTAAAAAAAATAAAATTGTTTTACAGTTTTTGTCGGGGAAAAAATGTAAAAAAATATAATTTGTTTTAAAAGAACTGGTTTTATATTTTGTTTACGTAAGATTTTTTTTTTTTGATTTACAATTTTATATGTAGATATATATGTTTGCAAGAAATTAGAATTAATGGAGGTTATTGTCAATCTTTGTAGACCAAAGTCAACATTTGCATCATCTAAAGCTATAGGTGGGCCTTGAAAAATCACTACTAGATGAAGTCCACCTCAGTTAATTACTAAAAGTGTAGGAGATGCATCCAAAAAAGAAAATAAGTTGGGTTAAAACTGGATGAAATCAACAGAAGTGAATCATTCAAAATATGCATGGTTTCTGAAAGATATAGAAGACGAAACTCTGCAATTATATCTATATGCTAGTAAAAATTTTGATGCTGAAAGTTATGAACGGGTGGGAAAAGTAATAGACCTATATATTCTTCCAAATACTGAAAATGTTTATATACTTTCCAAAATGGCCAAGTCACATGATAAACTTATATATCATTTTACACTTTCGTTGTATAACAGGAGGGAATATTCTTCAAAGATATGCAAACAAATCGTACAAAGTATAGCAAGAAGATTGTAAGTATTTTTATTTACACTTATTTTCCTTTTGTTATTGAAACTGTATGATTGTATTTTTAATAACTTAGTTAACATTGACATATTATATTTTGTTTTACAGGATTTTTTTGAGGGAATTTCAATTATTTTGGTGGGAATATATTATATGGAGAGATATATTATGAATGTTGTCTCCATTTTCCATGAACATGAAGAAGAAGATATGGGAAAGAAGAAAAAAAATACTGCATGATGGTACAAGAGTATATAAAAGGGATCAATCTAGTAAAGGTAGACATGTTAATTTCAAAAATGAGGGAGTTGAAGTTGAAGTTGAAGATGAAGAGTGTGTTTCCATATCCGAGGATCAGATTAGAACTGATGTTAGAAAGGAGAAGAGCCATAAAAAATTAAAAATAAAAATGTCCAAGAATGTCCCCCTTCTAGTTGATGATGGGGATATTGTTTCGGTTCAATAAAATATCATAACCAATAGGAGGAAGAAAAAACAAATTTTTCATTCTGAAAAAATCATGGAGAATAGTGAAGGGCCTACTGAAAACTCAAAAGGAAGCAGGGAAATCATTACACCAGGAGCTGATTTAGAGGATAGCGTTATGAAAAAAAAACAAAATTCCATTTGACATCATTTGGCGATGATAACTTTAATTGAGGTTTGTCGATGATTTCAAATTAATGTCATTCAAGTCTACAAGCCAAATGAATGACAACTCAAATATCAAATTAGAAAGCCACACTGCTTGCATGTTCAGAATTTGAAAAAATTGATGAGGTAAAACACTTTTGCACATGTGGTTGAGTATGTTATTCTTGTTGATTGAAGTTAGGTTCCTAACAAAGAATCATTTGGCAAGTTAAAATGTTTTGAATAAAAATATTATGTACTTAGCGGAAACCATTTTGTAGAAGCTCCAAGGAAATTGATGGAGGAATATCCCAATAACCTGCATTTTGAAATAATTAAATGTATCATTTATGTTGATTTAATATATACAAAAGAAAATTTATTGGCATGGGACCATAAATCAGATAATGAGTATAGGATGTCTATGAATTTCATCCGAAGGGTCAGATTTATTCACAATGAATTTGAAGAAAAATGTGGTGGTGATAAGAGAAAGGTTGATCATGCATTTCAGAAGGAATGTTGTATGGAGATCCGTTATCAAATCGAAGAAAAAATAAGTTCAAAAGGTGGCAACGTAAATTATGAAATATTTAGAGGTATGGAAAACATTATCCAGTTGGCATTTAGAACTAGATTAATATGGGAATTGATTGAGCATATTGTTGAGTTGTGGGAGAACTTTGGCATCAAAAGTCAGAAGGTCAAAAAGTCTAAACCATTGATATGTACTCGCAGTAAACCAGGTCCTGAAATGAAGCTACTTCCAAAAGATATGACTATGATACCTTGGAGATCAATGCAATGAGTGAAGGATGAAAGTCTTTTAGAAACAATCTTATCTCATGTAAAGTCAGGAGAATTATCAATGGAGGAAATGTCTAAGGAATTTCTAAAGTCATTTTATTATTTTTACTTATTTTTGGAATATAATTTTCTGTTAAATATAATATATTTTTGTTGGTAGTATTTGTTATACATCACTATACTAACATTTTATACTTTATTTATTCAGTCACAAGATTTAGAGGAGAATACAAGAACAAATGGTTAAATTGTTGAATAAAGATATTTGGGATCATGTTGTACGCAACTACCCAGATTCAAGTTTTACATCAGTGCTATAAGATTTTTATCTTGCATTTAAAAAGTTATGTTCATTCATACATTCATTTCTATTCATATGTTTATAATTTTTATTTTATAACTTATACATATATTTGTTTATTTTATTAAATATGAAGAAGGATGCAAATGGAGCACCAGATACTTTCAGAAGGTTTATTGAAAAAATTAAAATGGAAAGGATGAGAAAACAATGTCTTAGTGATGTTCAACTTGATCCTAGTCTTAATAATTTCATTTGGAATGGGTTCCACACTATCCAATATCAAATAATATCATGTGATTGTGAAGACATTGCAAAACTCATACCTAAAAGGGATTATTCCCTAGTTATTGCAGATATTCCTCATGGTTTCAATATCCCAAACACTGAATATGATAGTAACTCTTATACTTAGCATGCATTTAGTAAAGTGGTTTCGGGATTTCTGTAAGTCACAATATCACCATTTTGTACATTTGTGACATTTCATTTAGGCACACAATTGGGGTTGTTATTATCAATCTTCAAGGGAAAAGCAAAGTCAAGGATTCAACTTACATGGTAAGATGTTGAAATTGTATGTTTGATTAATGTTAAAAAACCATTTATATACAAGTTAATTGAACTTTTACTATTTCATGTTATAGGTAAAAGCCAAATCTGATTTGTGGTGGAAATCAACCAATTATAAGTGACCGTGAGTTCAATCATGTTGAAAGTTGGACTAAGGATGATAGCTATAAGCCTATTCTTTTCAATAAATTAGATGGAAAGAATCATAGCCAAGTATTGGTCCACGATGTTGTTGTAAAAAAACTACCTTATGAAGATAAAGAAGCAAAAGGAGAGATTATTAACATATATCAAAAAACACAGTCATTGATTAACTATATTTTAGATTTATTTCCAAATGAAGGAGATTGGGTTTTGGAGTTATTCTCAGGTTCAGGTGAGTTTTATTATATAAAAATGAATTTCACTATTTTATTTTTTAAATTTTTTTTTTTATATTAATTTTCAAAAAAAATTCTTTTGTACTAGATGATTAGGTAGATCACTAGCATGTTTCTTACAAAAAGGAATAAATTGCATTTCCATTGAAAAAATCCCAGTATAATGAAAATTTATTCAACAAAGAATTATTGCTCTTCAATTTATTCCAGATGCAATGCAAGAAGTTGGATTGAGAAAAGGGGATTTTAATGAATCCTGTGTGGAAAAAAAAGCAAAGGAACCTCAAGTACCATTATATGGAATGATTGAAAAGACATACTTTGGGACATTCACACACATCAAAGATCCATCAGAATAGGAAAATGATGAAACTGAAGCCAATAATGAAAATGTTGTGGAAGAGGACAATAATGAAGCTCTTGAAGATGAAGAGTTTGGGTTACATGATATTATTGATTAAGTTTTAGTTAAACTACCAAATGAAGCTCATTTTTTGTAACTATTAATAAGCTATACCTGTAATGTTTTGACATTGACATTTTATGAGAATAAATAAATATTCAATTGATGTTATTATATGTTTAGTATTTTTATAATGTGATTTTCACTTAATTTTTATGTGAATCATGTAATTTTTGAAATAAATTGTAATTATTATTAAGTTTTGACATAAAATTCACAAAAATTGGTAATTTTTATACTTTTTTGTTTAATTTATTTCCTATAAAAATGGTTTATTTGACATGTCATTTTTAGCAAAAAAGTCTCAAACGTGTATTTTTCCAGTTATTTATATATTCAAAATGTGTTTTTTTATTTAATTTGTTAAAAATTCTTTCTTTTTCAGTGAAAATTATTTCATGTGCAATGAAATATTATTTAAAAATATATAATTAGATAGAAGAATAACTTCAAAATTTTGACCTTTTTTGTGTTTTTGACATCGCAAAATATCAAATATCTCACTACAAAAAAATAATTAAAAGGAAAATAAAAAAAATAAAAACCTGAAAAACACTTAAAAAAAGTATGCAAGTGAATAGGAAGAAGAGGAGTACCTCAAAAAAATTTAAATTTAGAAAATAATTATTAGCATTTAATAGATTAGAAAATTTTAAGTCAAAAATAAGTCTTCTAAAAAAGGGGGTTGATGTTGGCATCATCACTTTTCAAAATCAACATTAAAATCACTAACATTTTAAAAATAATTTCTATACTTAGTACATAAGAGAATTTGATGTGTTAAAAACATGCTAAAAAAAATTAAGAGTATTCTGAATCAACACTTTTCAAAATCAAACCATTTTTTGCTACCTTGAAAATGAGGGTACTCATTTTCTTTCCCGTTTCAAAGTTTACATTGCTAAGATGGAAAACATAAATTCATATATTATCGTAATGTGTAGATTGGATGTTTCAATGAAAAGTTTTGGAAGACACAATACACACACCCAAGGAGCGATAACCTTCATTATAAGTCTCACTTACTTTTTGCATGTCTATTTTGCTGAACCAAAATGTCTACTATTATTCACTTATGTTACTTCTCGACACTGAAGATGTGAGGAATTACACTCTAAATTCATGGTTATAATTCAAATCAGAAGAAATTTGTGCTAGTTGAATAATTTTCATTCTAGCCTTAGCATTGGAAATTCTATAGTTGAACTAATAGGGTGTTTCCATGGAAAATGTACAAGTTTTGAGTTGTACCAATTGGGAGTCTAATAGGTTCCCTTTGTTTTTATTGTTGATATTGTCTTTTTCTTAAAACAATGTGATAACCTATTATGCATCTCATTTGTTTGATGTGGTGTATCATGCTACAGTATATTATGCATGTGTGAATGACTTGGATTTAGAATAGCATTGCACAACTATCCTGCATATGTTTTCATTAGATTGGTATTACTTATGAGGAACTATCCTGCATTGGTATTACATGAAAATCAATGAATGGTGATTGAGGAAATACCCATAAAAGTTCATTCCTTTTGATTCGATTATATATTTGTATGCAACCTAAGGCTTGAGATAGTTGTAGTAGTATGTGGAATCCCACTGTGGCATAATTTCACTTACATAATTTGGATTACACTTTTAGAGTTTTAAAGGCAAGATATTCCTGATATTTCCCTCTCCCTTCAAAATTCTTCACTTATAATTACTCTAAAACCAATATTTTAATGCTTAACATGGCCTTCATATTGCGAATCATTCCTTCAAGTAAATCCTTATATTCAGAGCTAAAAAAAAGGGATATTTTTCATGTACATCTCCCTTCACTTAAAGTTAGGTCAATGGCCTTGAGATTTACATTCTATCATGAAAAAAAAATTGTTATCAACACCTTGATTATGATTTTGAGCTATGTGGTGTTTATCATGGAATTGAGTACATCGATAGGATGGTTGTCCTCTTGTTGTAAGTAGAATCCTTGTATGTGTTATAAGTTAAATGAGCCATCCCTGTCCTTATAGTGGCATCATGTATAAATTTAGCCACAGAATAAGGTATCAACGGATGAATTAATCCTAACACGATTTATGTACGCTATATACAGTTTAAATGAATTAAGTGCGTCATTTTTGTGCTTATAATAGGCTTACATATGAACTAATCATAGGATAGGGTTTTATGAACATGCTAACAATTCAATATAATAAAATTTAATGAATACCATTCTGAATGAGCTTTTCCCTCAATAAATTGTAGCTGAAATGAATCCTAATAGTTGTAGAGGTTGATTGAACTTGCAAATTATGTGGGATGGGTTTGATGAGATTATCTACCTTTTATGTGTATGAAATTTGATATTGGATGCACATTGAGATGCCATTGTGTTTGTGGTAATCTTGAGATATCCTTATGCGTGTAGAAATATTGTTTATGGAGATTTTGTATGAAAGGAGATGTCCATAGATATTAACAAGGGTTATTAGAATTTGTTGATCCTTCCTTAATACATATTATGGATTGAGATACAGATTCTATGAAATATGTTGTCCTTCACCTTTGATCACTACTAAAATGTGATATTAGTGATGATATATGAAATGTGAGATTAGTGGATTATGTCAAACTTGACGATTCTGATCTAGATTTATTTTATTGTATGAATTTTAAGATTCCTCTAGTATCTTGGAAAAAAGAGTTCAATTTTAGATGTAGTAAATAGTGATCCCCTCTGTATGCTGCATTGAAAACTCAGAAAGTACAAAAAGGGCTTGGCTCGTTAGATGAGATTTTTTCAATTATGTTTTCTTTGAAAAAAAATAATGTATTTTAATGGTACTCTCGAATGGTAATGTGCATAGAGGAAAAAATTGTTTTTCATATAGTAAGTACATACCAACAATAAATTATAGTTTCTCGAAAAGTTCCAATTCCAAATGTAATTCAAATTTCTACAATATAAACCATAGAAATTTGTATTTTTTTGCAACATGAAAAATGATAAATTTTATCCAAGATAATCTATGGTTTTTTGCAATAGGATAAATGCATACATACTTGCTTTTAGTTTCTTTTTATCCATTAGAGGTGACATGGCACCACTAGTTCCTAGTACACAGTATCCAGTGCACGTAAATGTAAGTATAGGTACTATGGCATGAGAATCCTAATGGTATAACTAGGCACCAAAATAAATAAAATTACTTAGCCCATTCTTGTAAATGTACCACGAGAGCTTGATGAATTAGTAACCACCCTCTTGCTAATAAGGGGGTGTGTTACAATTTCCATGTCATTATTGTTTGCACTTGTCTCTATTTTATGCTACCAACTATATGCTGACAAGATGTTTGCAATCATCCTTCTATATGCCTCTTGTTTGCAGCATGTCTATTGCTGGTTCAGTCTATCCTCCTATCATATTGGCGTGAAACAAACTCGGCCTCAGTGTCACATCACATTATCAATATGTCAAATGAGGGGTCGATGTGGGTTTCTGAAATATAATAGGGGCCCACTAATATACTTTGTTTACTTCCATGCATCTTAGTGGTTTACTGCCTAGGTGACATATCAAACCCGCCCTCCACCCCCCACAGGTAATTGGTGGATACTCCGTGAGGTCCTCAAGTGGACCCTAGCAATATGATTTTAGCGTGATGGAGATATTACCAATAAAATTCACACTCTTTAATGAATTCAAGGTTTTATTCTTTCATGTTAATGGGAAATCACATTGAAGGCTTCAAAAAAATCCATATTGGTCATTGATCTTGACTAGCCGATAATGCACCATTCAAACTTGCGCAATCCTAAACAAATTTAGAGTTTTCCCCTGTTTCCTTTTTGTATTTGTTTTCTCATTAATAAAACTGAAATTAATGACAACACATTAACTTTCTTGGAAATCAATGACATTGTAGCAATGACCTACATTAATGACAATGCAATACTTCCTTTTACGTCAATGACAACACAATTCCAACAATCTCCCATTTTTCCATTGATGTCAATACTTAGACATAATACTATTATTGGTTACTACTACTAAGAACAACCCATATTTTTTGGCTATTTTCAAGTCTACAGTATTGGTTTTGTGCTCACTATGTTTTCTTAATTGCTCCCCTTTGACATCAATGATAAAGGACTAAATCTAGTTGTAATGTCTCTTGTTCATGTATACATATTTTTTGAAATGAGGAATCCACATGTTTGCTATCTCTTCTTATGTTTTCAAATTCTCCCCCTCGATATTAATGAAGAAAATGAATTTTACCTCTAGTTGCAATCTCTTATACTAAAATAACAAAACATTGACTTCCTCTTACTGCATACACTTTTATGAACACCTATTTTCTGAAAACCAAAGAAATCAACAAGCATAATTAGTGGGTTTCTCCCTGTTGCGAAGGAGAGATCACTCCCAACCTATGTCTAAGATATTCAAAGGGCTCTTTGGAAAGAATTTTGGTGAATATGTCCACAACTTTCTCCTTTTAGTAATGTATTCCAACTTAATAGTTTTATCTACAACATGTTCTCTCAGAATGTGATATTCGATGGGAATATGATTGGTATTTGAGTGCATAAAATATTTTTTAGAGATGTTAATAGCACTAATTTTATCACACATGATGGGCACAAATTGATCACAATCATCCTAAAGACCCTTGAGATTTTTCTTCATCCATAAAACCTAAGTGAAACATGATGTCGCTCAATTATACTCTACTTTATATTTGCATAGGGAAATTGAAGTCATTTTCTCACTAAAACTATGTAAAAAAATTACCAATGCAAGTAATATTGCTAGTAATCCTCACAATAATTTGATAATAGAGACAGAATTATGCTCAAATATATATATTATATCCATACCATTTCTCTCACAATTAACATGGAGTTCATCATGCACGATTAGCTCATATCAATATATCAACTAAAAGAATCGAGGAATAGAGCGACATCAACCCTTATTTTCTAAAATTTAAAACATTCGAGAGAAAAAATTATAACAAATAATAACAACTTTCACACATTAATTACACATTATTTATCATACGAATACTTTATGGTAAACACCAATTAATAGTTTTATTATTCCATTGCCTAAACCGATCTAAATGAGCCTCATCCACTCATCTCCTAGCACATTACAACGGATTATCCTCAAACCTTTTTAAAGCTTCATTACATGTTACCCATGATCACAATACCACGAGTCACCAATCTCACAATACATTTCCCATTTCCTTGTCACAAGCCTAAAACAAGTCAAACCCTTAGCAATAAAGGTGTCCTCCCTAAAGCCAAAGTCTTCTTGTGATACAAAATGTAAGGATTGATAATGTAAGAGAAAGATAATCATATCAAATCATACTGACATGGACACATAAATCACATTTGATTTATCGTGGAAAACCACTACAAGGAAAAATAGCAAATAACTCTATTGTTTCCTTGACCAAACACAACCAATCCCCCAAGTGAACCTTTACCACTCACCTCTTCAAACATTAAAATGAATTATCCTCAAGCCTTTTAAAGGACCTTCATTACACACAATCCATAGTCTCAATAGCATAGATCACTAATGCCATGTTCCTAAAACCATCATTGTTGATCTAACAACTATGACTATTTTACCTAATCGAGTGTAACATAACATATTTTCTCTAAGAATAGTTTTAAGAAAATACTAATATAACTTGGTCCATAATGATCAAACATGATTCCACACTCTTCATAATATTCATAAACGAGGATAATTCTTTAGTAGAGACCAACATGGTATAAAATAACCTTTCTAAATATAAATAATGTATAATAATACCAAGACTCAATTCCAACCTTTTTTTTCATTTTGAGGTGCAAAAAATTATAGGCTAGTCAATGATGATAATGCACATGTCATAAATGTGCACAAGGATGAAGAAAAACTCTTTTTGATGAATACTAACCTTCACCCATTGCGACATGATTACTGAAAAAAAAACTAGAATTTAGAGAGCTCGACGAAAACCATCCCAAAGATAATGCACCATGACCAAGCCTTGTACTAAGAAGAATGATAATTTTCTCTCTCAAGGCCAAAATATGAGACCAAATACAAGCCACTGAGTGCCAATTGAAAGTAGATTTAGTAAGGACTTAGCCTGGCAAGGCTTGATCGGTGGCCTAGTGCCACCTTCACTTAAACTTTCAAATTTTCATTTACCTTCTACCATCCTCCCTGCCGTATAGAGTCTGTGGAAGTTAACTAAATATATTTATGAATTGTGGAGCATAACGTTGGCTAGTGCATTTTTCAAAAACAAATGATAATTTATTAATGGGGTGTGCTACCACATCCAAGTGGCATGTGGGTTGGTCGGATGGTAGCAACACACCTACCCCCTCCTCTCTTCTTGAGCACCCCATCGAGGGTTCTTAATTTAAATATTATTGTTAAAGGAATTTGGATATTTAGAATGAACTTTTTTAAAAACAATAAGAGAATAAAAATTGCGTGTTAAAATAATTAAATATTATTATTTTAGATTTTTTTTAAAATTGATTTATTTATAGACTTACTTGAAAACATAAATATTTGTAGTTAAATTTTATATCTAACTTGTATTCATTGCATCGAGAGGTGCTCTACATCCTAGTATATGGGAGTTGTGTTTCATCGAGAGGTGCTCTACAACCTAGTACAGGGAAGATGTGTAGGCATAATGTAAGTATGTCAGCATTTTTTTAAAATTGTTATGTAATGTAATATAATGTTGACTTGGTCAAATTATTTAAAATAAAATTAAAATGAAAAGATAATAATTAGATCCATTTTATATTAGCTCCATTTTCTTCTCTTGAATTTTATATCACTCTTGAATTTATATGATTTTTAATTAATTCACTTTTGAATGTACATGAATTTTTAAGAGCTCCATGTTTACGAGAACTGAAGGCATTGAGCTCTAGGTTTACAAGAACCCATGGTATTGACCCATGATATTCATGTGGGTTATAGCCTATTTAAATGGGAATAGTCTAAGTAAATGTGTCCTTCATATCCTATCATTTTTAATCCTTTTATATATATTTTTTTATTTGAATATTTTTTGTTTTTTAATTGGAAATGCTTGGGAAACATGTGTTTGGCTAAAATTCTAAACCTTTCACATTATGTTAGTGTCCTTCTAATTTTTTTTTAATAATTTTAACTTCCAAAGTAAATTTTTAATAAAATTACAATTTGAGTGTTATATTTCTGTGTTACTAAGAGAAAGTAATTACTTGTTGCTTTTTGTGAAGTTATTTGATTTTTTTTATGGTCTTATATGGAAGAATAGCTGATTCCTTTTATTAAATATTTCAATAAGAACATCAAGCTTAGGTTCTATGTGGAAGGTGAAATTGGTTCTAAGAAAATGTGTTGATTGGACTTGCATTCATATTATTTTTTCTCCGAAGAGTTTGATATATTTACTCTTGCATAACGTGTTGTGAATATTATCATCACGAGTAAGTTGTAGAGAGAGGGGTCATCACCTCCGATTTGCAAGGAGTGTCATAAGAATCTAAAATGTTACTCGAACACAAATGACAATCATCTTTCCCACTTATTTATATTTATGCAAATCTCCTTCAAATAATAAAGTAATAATATTCCAAACATATACATTTCTAAACATCTGTTTATTGGACTTGCATTCATATTTTTTGGTGCTCCAAAGAGTTTGATATATTTAGCCTTGCATAACTAGTTGTGAATATTATCATCATGAGTAAGTTGCAGAGAAAGGGGTCACCGCCTCTGATTTTGAAGGAGTCTCATAAGATTCTAAAACCATTCTCGACCACAAACCAAAATCACCTTTCCCACTTATTTATATTTATGCAAAACACCTGCCAAGCATACAATAATAATATTCCAAAATAACCAGCTTAAATCCCCATATACATTTTAACATATCAATTGAATAACTTTTCCATATAGAATATTGTACGGATTTTCAGTAATTTGACCATATGAAGATGAATACTTATTCCCAATAATTTATATATTAAGAATTAAATTATTTTTTAAAACTTTTTTTGAAATATATATATATATATATATATATATATATATATATATATAAACTATTTTCTAAGTTTAAATTTAATGTTTTAAACTCATGAATTCAAATATTTCCGAAAATAACCTATAAATATATGTTTTAAATCCATGAATTTAATTATTTTGAAATATCTTCTCAATTTATATTTAATATTATATATATATATATATATATATATATATATATATATATATATATATAAACTATTTTGTAAGTTTAAATTTAATGTTTTAAACTTATGAATTCAAATATTGGCCGAAAATAACCTATATGTGTGTGTGTGTGTGTGTGTGTTTTAAATTCATGAATTTAATTATTTTGAAATATCTTCTCAATTTATATTTAATATTTTGGATTTATGAATTTAAGTTAAGTTAAATCTCTTGAGATGCAATTTTTTCAAGGAGGGTAAAGAGATTTGATCCCTCTAGGCACTTGTTAGATCCAAAATTAAGGTGGATCTAGAGTACAATTAAAAAAAAAAATTAATTTTTCTTTTTTGAAAAACTACCTGTAAAAATAATATCATGATCAATAACAGGATGAAAATTTCATTTTATTTTAAATAATTTGACCAAATAAACACAATGTTACATTGCATAGAAATTTTACAAAAAAATTGACATACATTATGCCTACAAATCCACGTATATATCTTCCATATACTCGGTTGTAGATGGGTCGTAGAGCACCTCTTCATGCAACACATTTCCCCTATACTTGGTTATAGAGCACCTCTAGATACAATAAATACTTGTTAGATATAAAATTTAACTACAAATATTTACGTGTTCAAGTAAACCTATAAATAAATCAATGTTAAAAAAATAAAAAATAAAAATAATATTTAACTTTTTTAATATGTAATTTTTTATTATTATTGTTTTTTAAAAAATTCAGAATAAATCTCCAAATTCCTTTAACAATAATATCTAAATCAAAAACCCTATATGGAGTGCTCAAGAAGAGATGATGGGGAAGGTGTGTTGTCATCCAACCAAACCACATGCCACTTGGATGTGGTGGGACAACTCACTGAATTAAAAATTAAATATAAATTTATTTTTCTATATATATTATATTTAAAAATTATAAGATATTATTATGTAATAGATTTGATTAATCAATTACTTTACAATAAGAGTAATAACTATTAATTATTAATATCTATTTACAAATAACAACATATCATTATTATAAATAAATAAAAATGCATCAATAATGTTAACATTAATGTTGATTAGGCTTTATTTTAGCATTTAACTAAAAAATCTATACGGAAACAAATCTAAACCAACCAAGAATGTGACACAATGCTAGATGGATTTTCTTTATTAGAACTTAGAGATTTTGTGGACTTGAAATTTGAATTCCTTTAAAATTTGGCTACGTGAAACTCTTTTTTTTATAAGGTTTGTATTATAATGAAAGTATTATCATGCCTAAAAGTTTTAGGCAATCTCATTAGATTATGAAAAAAAAAAAATGGAATACAAATTATATTATATAAAAAATAAATATAGCTCCAAAATGTCCCACTACATGATTAGCTTCATATTCGCATTGTATTACTCGAGGAGTTTTGATTTCTTAAAATTTATGTTAATGAATAAAATTTATTATAGGAAATAGTACACTTAAGTAACCCCCGATTAGGCTGCCTAGTGGCAAATGCTGCTCGACAGTTGGAGGCACGTGACGGCGCGCACCATCTTATCACCCTTACTCATTAAATCCTTGCAGTTGGAAGATGGATGGTAGCTTCGCATGTCGAATAATTATGGCAGTAGAAGAATACCAACTAATTATGTCAGAACGACATTGGAAACAACAAAAGAATTGGTTAGGGAACGAAGAGGCTAGTCAGCAGAGCATTCTTCCTGACTGGAAAATTCATGGAGGATCGAAAAGAAGTTCTGAAGGTAACGTTGTGCTAGGTCTGCAATGGTCACGCATTCAGTTCCTTTTGTATGTAATGGCTCTGGTTCTTATCCTCGTCAATTTTCCTCCTACTCAATGTAAAAACAAAGGAGACAGTATGTGCATGGGTAGGGTAGAAAGATTGTATAATTATTGTTGTGGGAAGGGTAGGATATGTTATCATTCTGATCTCAAGAAGATGTATGCACTCTTTCACAATGCATTTCCCTTTAGAATGTTAAATTTTCAGAACCTGGTTATCCCTAAGAAGGCCATAGAGTCGTTCTTTAGAACCCCGTGTAGGATATTTCTTCTGCGAATTCAAAGTCTCTCGGATGGCCATTTTCACACTTCCATGAGGTGCCACGGTGACCCAGATTTCTTATCTCAATTATATGAGACCTCTTGCATGATGCGCCAAGATAAGCCGACAAGCATTAGTAACCTTACCTCTACTCATTATGACTGGGGTAGGAAGGAATCCAAAATCCGCTCTATGTGTAAACTCAGAAGTCTGGTCTGTTATTCACTTACTTAAGTATTTCTTCATGCAAAGTTGTTGAATATTCACTACGGTATGTTAGATAGGGAGAATTATAGTTTTAATGATAATCCTGGCCAGATGCTTTTCTCAACCAATAAGGTCTTCAATCACACTAGTTTAACTACATTTCTGAGTAATATGATATGCATGGACATCTTCATTATTAAATCCATTGTGGCAGTGGGTCTCATCAGATTTCCCGTGTACTTAGTTTCTGATTTTTCCTCACCTTCTATAGGCCCTCTTACATTTCTCACAACTTTAGCTCAGCAGCTGTCAGTGCTTGTCAGCCTGAGTATAAAAATGGTGAAAGGTTAGTCAATAAATTGACAACCCAAGGAAAAAGGAAAGAAGAGGCTTTCAAAAACCATGGTTGGGCAAAGAATGCGAGGCAGAAATACGAAGAAAGTGATCATGGAGAATCTCTTTGAAGTTTATTCTACTCGCAATCCCCCACAGATTCATAATGTAATCCAAGGCTGGGAGAGGGAAAGTAACAGTAAGGAAGAAGATATAGAGGTTCAGCAGGAAAACATGGATTTTGTTTCTGACCCTGGGAACACAAGAGGGAGACTATCTCTATTTCACCAATCCATCCACAGATATTGGAATTTGAAATGTGTGTTGGCTAAATCCTTGCAAAGTTTACAGGAAAGTGAAGGAAGTTCCACAGTGATCTCAATTCTACAAGAAATCAAAAAAGAAATTCAGGATATATGGGTATCTCAGTATCATGCCACAACTCGTACTGGTAGAATCTAAGGACAACTTCAATTGATGCAGCGAGTCGACATGCCGGGCTCAACTGAAAAAGACCCAACGCCTATAGACTATTCAGATGGTTAACATATGATGCACTAAATTTCTATGAATTTTGCAGCTAGCTTTTACTTGTCATGTTGTTAAATAGACTTTGCTTTAAACAGTAAAATGGAAATAGGGGCTAGTAGACGAAAGAGACAATTTCAATACTGGATAGCATTTAATTCTTTAAGGTGGCTAACAAACCTGGTTTTCTTTGGAGAGGTTGAAGCCACCAAATGTATATATGTTGCAACTTGCTCTCTTTTTTTATAAATAGAAAATGGTAAAGAACTACGAAATTTAAAAAAAAAATAACACACTTGAGTAAAGTAACTATGAATTGGGTTTTAGATTTATTAGTTATTATTACTCCTCAACCAAATAATTGATTGTTTAGACATTTTCATATGTATTATTATCTATATTAATATAGTTGAATTTTGATTTTCAAAATTTCAGATTTGGTTGACACATTTTTAATTTACTAAAAACAAACAACTATGGACGAATATCAATTATAGTAAGATCCACTTTTAAAATAACTATAAACCAATTATGAAAGAATATCAATTCTAGGGTGTACGGTTTTGGAATATGAATTATAGAGTGAAAATAATTCAGATAGATGAAAACAATAGGAAAAGTTTTACTGCTCATTATCGTAGAAACAACATTCCATGCTTCGAGCTCCTCAATTCAAGACGCGAGGACACAAAGAAATGACACAATACAAAGAACACAATATATTTCCCGTTGCACAAATTTTCCGGGGATAAACGGTTTCAGTGATTGAACGCAAAATTTCGTCTGTGTAGATGGAGGCGGAGAGGTGGACCGGAACAAACACGTAAGCATAATTTGAGAATATGCAATGGAGATAAGGATTGTCTGTCTATTACAAATTACAAACTACAAAACAAGATCGAAGCGAAACTCAAACAACATCAACAACTTAAAGAAAGCAAAAAAAATATCTTCTCTCTACTTATCCCAAATAAGTAAATTTTTTTTAACAGATTTGAAAAAATCGACACAACCCACCCTGAAATTAAATAAGTAGATTTTTCTTAACAGATATGAAAAAATCCCCACACCCCACCCTCAAAATTAATATAGAAATTACAAATTATCTTGTATCGATAGGCATGATAAATATCTCGATAATTTGTAATTTCTTTCTTAATTCTCAAGGGAAAATTTTATCATATTTATCATGAAAATCCTACCACATATGGTCGAGAAGATGTGGTATAATGTTTAATCGAGTAAACATATGTAAATTATGTTTATTTTTATTTTATTATTATTTTAGAATGATTGTATTAATAATACTTTCATTTATATTTATCATTTATGTCAATTGTAATTACATATTTAATAAAATATAAAATTAAATTAATATAAATTAAAGATATTTATATTGATTCCATAAATATTTATATTAATATTTTTTGAAATAATTATAAATATAAAAATATAATTTTAATGTAATTATAAAAATAAAATTCTATTTATACAAGTAAAATCTTTGATGTGAATTTTTGAGGTCACATTCTTATTTTTGTAAAAAAAAAAAATAAGAAACACAAATAATGTCAATTATAATGAAAAATAAAATTGAATATACATATTGTAATAATTTTTTTTTTTAAATGAGAAACAAAAACAATGTCAATTATAATGAGAAAGAAAACTGAATATGCATTGTAATAAATATATTTTGGTTTTCCTCTGATCAAGGTGCACACTGGGGGTATGACACTCCCATCATTGGGGGATGACACTCCCATCAAACATTATGACAGAGGCCTCAAATTTTATGCCGACCACCTTCCACATGCGTGGCAAAGCTGGCAGGGTGTCCTTCAAAATCCAGATGGGTGTTATGTGTAAGAGTGGCATTAATCAGAGCCATCCAAGGCAAGGTGGTTTTGCTCTGATGGTGAGAGACTGGGACTATTCGCTCACAGGGAAGGTTGGCTCTAGTGCTCCCTCGGTGGTACACGGTGGTGATTTGGTATGTTACTGGTCCTACTCTCCTTTTATCCTTTCTCGCCATGATAGTCTCTGGTATAGACAATTGTTGTCACTCAGATTGGAGGTCGCACAAGAATGTGGCTCTATGGTTGGCTCCCTATATGCAGTTGTTTCATAGTAGGGGGACCTTTGTTAATTGGGTTCATATTACCTCTAGTTTTTTTAGGTGCATCCTATGTTTCCGTTACCACGGTGGGATAGGTTATGTTGCAAGTATTTTGTCGTGTGCAAACGAGGTTGGTCATTGGGCTAAACTGGGAGGGTTCGGGACTCAGAAGTTGTGGTTAGTCGAGTCATGTAGGGAATCACACCCTCTCTCTCTATCTATCTCATCTCTTAAAATTTTTAATTATGTTCATAATGCGCTCTGTGTGCATCGTTTGGACAACCCTACGTTTGCGAGGTAGTTGGTGAACCCACTGAGTCCGCATGGAGATGGGGTTGCTGTTGGGCATGCTTTATGGGATTGTGGAAATGGTTAGAGTGATGTTGGGTGGTTTGTCCCATGTCTAGGTTAGGGAATTTCTTTGGCTATAGTTGGGATGTTTACAAAAAATAATATTTCAGGTCCTCCCTAGGTATTTTGGTCGGCATCCTGCCAGGGATCCATATTCAACAACCGTGAGGTTAGGAAACCTCGCATGTGAGGCCCAGCCTGCCTGCATACCATGAATGAAACCCTGTGTATCCCTTGGAATGACGTTAACTGTTTTTGCGATGAAAGGAAGGGAATCCTGACTCAATTTCTGGAATTATGCTTCTCGGTTTCTACTTAGACATGTAATCTTGGAAATAGAGACCACCTATGCATTTACCCTCTAACACACGACCGTCCTATACCCAATTCGTCGAACGATAAGAAAGGGGATATGGCTCGGTCCATGAGCCCAACTGCAAGAGGTGGAGGTAGGAAAAGAAAAGGGAAAGAGGCTAAGGGTCAACCTAGCTCGTCCCTAAGCAAGCTGAGAGGAAGGTGGCCCACTATGGGTAACATTCATGATGATGTGATGGCATACCATGAGAACATTGCCAAAAACATCCAGAAGTTGATATAGAAATCGGAAGCAGACTTAAAATGCCATGTTGGTTCGATGGAGAGAGAGGCAGAAGAATTGAGGGCTCTAGTGCCTGAAACTGGGCAAACCGATGGCAGAGTAACACAGTTCAAACAAACACTTTTTTTATACTGGTCCATGAAAGGAATCCTGGGCAAGGGTGTGGAACAAATATCCATGAGCCTGGTCGTGATTGTACATGACTTTCATGATTACATAAGAAAATTTTATAAGCTCAAGTTTCTGCTCTAGAAGCAAGATGGGCACCTCCAGTGTGCAAAACACCATCTGTCATGCATCCTCAATCTTACTGAAATCCATGGATCTACTGTTCAGGACCCACCTCCTATAGAATCTACCTCGACTAAGGAAGGAGGTTAGTCTTTATGATGGCTACTTCTGTGATTTTTTGTGTTTATTGTTATATGCAGATAGAATTTAGTTTTATATGAATAACGAGTCATGCCAATAGGAAAGTAGAAGATACAATATGGATGAAAATCTAGTCAATGTTAGCTTGGTTTGATAGACTCAGAACTTATTGTTTTTGGATGGCATACCATGCCATCAGGTGGCCAACAAACTTGGTTTCCCATTCAGGGCAAGTTGATGCCACCTAACAATATCTATCTCGCTATAACTTCGTGATTAAAATTAATGAAAATGGAGGAGATACCAAGCTTACAATAATAATAAAAAAAATACTTTCTCTATGGGTCATAATTAAAATAATTCAATGTTCATGTGAGGTAACATAATTTATGTCAACTTTAAAAATAAATAAAGTAATTAAAAGTTACGAAAAAATATATTTTCATTTTCTTAATATGAGGAAGATGTATAATTCCTATACATTCTACAGATATTTCAATACCCCTATTTAGTAAAATATTTCAGTATAAAAAATGTATCGATTATATATATATATATATATATATATATATATATATATATATATATATATATATATATATATATATATATATATATATATATATATATATATATATAACTAACTTATGGTTAAGAGTTTACAAAGAGTTTCACTATTCTACACAATAGAAGTGTCAAACAAATTTTCAAAGCAATAAATCGACTAATTCAAACATACAATTTAAAAAATGAAAATTTACACATGATATATATATATATATATATCCAAGTGTCGAGAGTGATCAATTTTTTCATTTTAAAAAAAAGTTTACAATTGGAAGTAATTGATCGTTTTGGTGACTAGATTTATAATTAAAATTGATATTTAATATTTATTAAAACATTTCAAGTAATCTAAAGAGATTCGATGGTCTTAAATTTTTTTTTAAATCTGTAAATTAAAAAACTCTTATATTATATATAACTAAATAAAATTTAATATGGTTTATATTTATAATATAAATTAAAAATATGAGAATAGTTAATGTATATATTTTTATATTTAAATGACAATTATCATAATTTATTTTAATGTGTGATTTAAATAATTTTTCAATTTATTTTGAGTATGATAAAGTACTATGTTTATCTTTGATAAATATTTTTTATATTTTTTATATTACATTACATTAGAGTTAATGAAAATAGGATGAATTTGTATGAGTAGATCCAAACACTTGAAAAAAGGAAAAACCATAATTATCTTTATTTATTGTAATAAAATATTAGTATAAAATAGATAAAGATTGAGAAATAACTAGCTAAAGGAAGAGAATCAATTATTTTTAACTATTCTAGTATTAAATGTATTTTAGTATTAAACAAAAGGTTAGTGTCACTAATACTCTATTTGTTATAAGTTTTGGAGGGATTTTCAATATATATTTTGGTTTTATTTATCTAGAATTTGGTAAGTATATTTGTTGGAATCACAAGTTTAAGTTGTGAACTATCTATAATTGTTATAAGTTTTGGAGGGACTTTTAATATAATTTTTGGTCTAACTTTGTCTAAAATTTGACAAAAATATTTATTGGAATCACAAGTTTAAGTTGTGAACTATCCACAATTCTAATCACAATTCTAGTGTTTTACTGAGTGTTCAATCCATATATGAAATAAAAAACTTGTTTTAAATAACAAAATTCAAAATTTGATTTTTTGATTTTTTTTGGGGAGAGAATGCAGCCAAATACTCATAAACTTACCATATTCAGCAAAGACCCGTAAGAAAACTTAATAATGAGAAAAATCATCCTTCAAAACTTAAGAATGACTAGTTAGATGAGTTTAGTGTAAGGGTGAGAGGCAATCGTTTTGCGATAAAATAATGAGTTAACACGTAACGGTTAAAGTGAAAGATATTGCACCAGCAGGGTCAATACACATTCTTGTCACCGTTATGCTGATTCTGATTTGCACATCGTAGTTCGAAGCGCTAGTCGGCAGACAAAGCGCTGAGTTTTGTGCCACTAATTTCAGAATGATGTGTAAAGATAGTGCTCGCTTTTGCTTGGTTATATAGACAAGTGGAGGAAGTTTCTGTTTGGACATGGTGTTGCTCAGCAGTTCAATGTGGAGCTTGTAAACCATATGGTTATTGATGGAAATGTTCACAGGTTTAACTAGGGTGTGTAAGGTTTAAATGGAGAGTGTGCGTGATGACTTTTCATGCAATGAAGTGGTTGGTAACCCATGGTTGAGCATGGTGTTTCCCAGGGACAGTGCTTGTGGGGACGTTGTAGGAGAACGGCATGGGAAATGTGTTACGCATGATGAATCCACTAAGCATATCAGTTACGCATGATGAACCTCCTAAGTAAACCATTACATTTACATACACAAAAAAGCAAAAAACAAGGTCGTCCATCACTGAGATTCAATTCTGTAGTGCGAGGAAAGATTTAGATTTGGAACATCTTGATGTTGGCAACAGTTTTGGATAGATTTACGACGGGAAAATATTGATCTTTTCAATGGATTTGGGTCGACTACCAAATCAAGTGACATGCAGCTTTCGAGAATATATGGAAACTGAGGTCAAATGCTCGTCTCCTAGATTCGAGAATATTTGGTGACGTTGCAATATATTGAGGTCAAATGCTCTTCTCTTTAAGATTCTAGGATATTCCGTGAAGTTGCAATACAAATAAGTTCAAGCCCAAATGAAAGTGAAGAGTGTGTGTAAATGTTTCATCAATACTTGAGATGGAATTAAGATGGAATTGTGTGGACGTCACAAGCCGCTACTCGTGTCTACGGGTACATTTTACAATACAATATGAGGAGATGTGTGAGTCGGTCTATGTTCAATGTAAAGCTGAATATCTTTTTTCAAAATTAAAATATAATAATATTGCAGAATCTAATAATGAGAGAGAAACAAATATATATTATTATCTTTATTTTAAGTAACATCATTTAGATTAATTTTTAATAATATTTTAAAATATTGCAGAATCTAATAGTGAGAAAGAAACTAATATATATTAGTATCTTTATATGAAGTAACATAATTTAAATCAATTTTTAATAATATTTTAATATAAAAATTAAATAACTATTAGCATAGAGATGTGTGATTGTGTATATATTCTAAATGAACCATAAGAATTTAATTAAAAAAAGCTAATTAAAAATAAAATAATTTAGTTACTATTTATTTAATAAAAAGAACATGTGTAATTCAATCATTTATTAATTATAAAATTTAATGGACCTATAACCACATATACTAAATAGTGAATGTCCAAGTTTTTGCATTGTAGCAGACACTCGAAGGCTTTATGGAGGTAATGCATATGATGTTCTCCACCTTGGCTTCTTTTAGAAAAACAATATGGACTACAATGTAAATAGGAGTGCCAATAATTGTGTAGGGCACCACGAGGCTAGGTATGTTATCGTCCTTTCCTCGATTTTCAAACATCAATCTTCCATAGTCGATGACAATGCACCTTTTTTTTAATCTCAATGGTCCTTATACTAATGAAATAATGGTTTTTATAATGGGATTACTAGGTAGAGGATTGTAGGTGTAGCACTTATATTTATGATTATTTTTAGACATGGAATTATTATTGGATTGAATGAAAAATGGAAGTCATGTCTATACTATGGTGAGGAGGTAATTATTTTATTACTGTGGTTGTAATAAATAAATTGTTTGGAGAAATTCAAGAAATAACAATAGAGTTTTGAATATTTCTTGCTATCTAGGCAAAAATTGTTAGTGGTCATGTCCACATGATGAACCTTTCCTAAAATCTCCTAAAAATCCCTAGAAGAAGATAATTTAGCATAATGAGAGACAAAGATTGTTTTAAATCACTTCAATTGGAGAAAAATATTAAATAAGGTAGAATAAAACACTTGTAACAAAAATACAAGCTTTACCAAAAATGAAAAAATATTTTGGTCTACCTTAAAGCAAGAATAATTTGATATAAAAAGAACTAAAACAAAAAGCCTACGAAAAAAAGTTGGAATACCTTAAAGCGAGACATTGCTGAAAAAATCTACTAGGACGAAAATATGTAAGTTTAAACCACCTAAGAATATAGGGAAAAGAGATCTTATCTTGGGGGAACCGACGGAGTTTGTTCATGGTCGGGAGGAAGGTGCTCGTTTCTTAAAGGTTTTCAAAGCAATAATTATGGTTAGGTTCATGTTTATGTTTGATTATCGATGTCAAATGGTAAATGATATGCAGGTTGTAGAATAACGGAAGAAGTGGATGTTGAATACCTTCGTATATGCTAAATTGATCAATTTAGCATGCATAGTACCAATATTATTTAATCGATTAATTATAATTGTATGCGGTTTTATTTCTATGCGCATGGAAAATAGTTCATGCAATCATTGTCATATAGAGATTTCTTTATGTAGGCAAGTACGATAAGTATTCTTTGAATAAATTATGTATAAAATATCATATAATCTAAATATAGTATTTTTTTCAATTCAATATTGTGTAAGAATATTTAAGAGTTAGAGAAAAGCATGACACAGGCACATTTAGATACTTGTCTATTTAGTCTGCATATGTGTTGAAAAGAGGGAAGAATGGATTTCGTGCTGCTGAGAGGATTCACTATAGATATAACGGCGTATAAGACCTGTCATGGCAGAAATATTAAAGAACTTTATATCAAGGCAATATATGAGTATGTTTTCAATTTATTATTATTCCTATATTTTCCATGTAATAAATAACATCGAGATTCTTTTGATAAATCTAGGGAAGCGTGATTAGGTCTTATTTTAGCTTGATTTCTCTTACTTTGACAAGTTCTTGTGATATTATATTACTTCATTTTATTATTATTATGTTCATTCATCATAAAAATAAATTCCAAACAAATGAATATCACAAATACAATAAAATAACATAATATGTAGGCACTCAGTTTGGGAAAAACACCTATGAAGGGGAAAACCAAGTCAAACTCTTCCACGAGTAGATTCAAATCAAATTGAGACAATAAATACCTTAAAAATCTCCTTCAACCATCAAGTGATCCTTAAGCTTAGTCTAGAATTTCAGTCCCACAATATGTAAAGTATGTCCTGAAACTTTAGCCCTACACTTTAATCATTGATCTTCTATATATGTAGAAAATATTTCTCTCCTTTAATTTTTCTTCTATTTCTTTAGACATCACATCCCTTTCTTGATATGTTAAATTGTAGAACCAGTTTCATATCCGGTGGTCACCAAATAGGTCGACTTAATTTTCTATATATAGTAGTTAGAGTCTATTATTTTTTATGCTGCGATGAACTTCTTGAAGCCAACTCGACGTCTTTTATGAGCTAGAGGCTGACTTGATGGACAAGTTTTTATATGACCAAAATAATACTTATTTCTTGAATTAAATACCCCATGAAGGGTCTAGAATATATTGACTTAGACTATGAAACAATAAAAAAATCCTACAACACTCAATGAATGCTTTCAACTATTGACCATTGACCCAAGCATGAAACCCATGCTTTAATAAGTCAATTTATTTTACATTAAAAATTCCGTTTTCTTTCTTCAAAGGAATACAATTATGAATATTGACACTAGATACATTTTTGGTGAAAAAGGGTGACCTCTGGGCAAGACCCAGTTTCAGACTTGGCGCGAACAAGATCCCGATGTAGTCTAGGACAATGTCAATATTTTCACCATGCTCAAAGAGAGCAAGGAGTCTCAGTTGAGGTGTGTTGTGACCTTACTAAGATAAATGAGCTAGGACCATACTACTGAAGGGAAACTACTTAGCATTTATTCAAACATTACAATCATGCAAAATCATTCTCATTGCATATTAATCAAGAGATGAAATATCATTTAATAGATATCAAAGACCGCTATTAGAAAAATTTTGAAATCACTGATCACACATCAGATATAAGAATATATATATTATACACATCCCCAGTTCCACAAAAAAATATTCAATATATTATATTATATGAGCAACACATTACATCCTAGACTCTAGAGAGTTCAATATGAGCAACAACTTACATCTTAGACTTTGCAGAGTTCAATACAACACATAACTCATAAAACCACCGAACCAACCACCCTCATGCGCAATTCCTTTTCCCTTTCTTATCTATCTCCTCCTTCTGTCATTGTCATTATTCGCCCCTTCTTCACTCGACTGGTCTGTTGCGCTCCGCCATTTCCTACTTTCTTTCGTTCTTGGCTCTGCCTCTGGGAGTCTTTCTGCCTGTTTGTTTTCAATTGTTCTTGCCACCTGTGTTGCTACATGTTTACACTCTGCCACATGCCTACCTCTTCTTCGCAACCCACAACAACTCCCTTTATTTCGTAACGGTTCTCCTCCACTCGCTCTTCCCGCAACTGACCATCTGCAACTCAAAAATGGTTTACCCAAAACAAAAGCCCCAACAGGCCTCGACCACAAGCTATTGATTCATCCCAACTCAATTTTATCCTAGGGTTGCAGTCCATGTTTGACCATTTTCCGTGGTCTTGAACTTGTCTTGTTCGACTGCTTCTTTTTCCTACTCCATTTTCTTTGGTTCCCCATCTTCTAACAAAGGCCCCAACTCTGAAACCTTTTCCATAGCTTCTGTTTTGAGTTCCATGAAGTCACTAATTACTTTTTGTCATGTTTGCATCAAAGAGTTTATTGCATTTACCACCTTTTAAGCCTGATCGGCATCGATTGGCTGCTGTAGGTTAGTAAAGGCTACACTATATTGGGGATCTGATTTGGAGACCAATTGCTACACTGTCTCGACATTCTCTTTAACAACCTGTTGGAGGTCACGAAGGAGCTGCTTTTTCTTTGCTGAGTTCTCCTCAATTGTTTGTATTTTTAGTTGTAGAGCATCGACCTGATCATATAGTTGTTTGCGGCTAGCCAGATCAGGTGTTCCTTTATTATCAGTGAATAGTTTTTGTAGTTGTTCTGAAGTTGGTCGAGCCTTCATCATTAGTCAATTCAAGCACTCATGGATTTTATCAAGAAAAGTGTATGCTTTAGTAACAGTGCTCCCCAGCTTCTCCTTAAGTTGGCTCATTTGATCTTTTTTTTCTGTGTTATCTTCTCTACATACACTGTGGAGGGATCTTCTAGTGTTAATCTGGCTAGCAGGGTCTAATGGAGTTTTTGGTTTGCACTACCCAGATTCGTGCACACTATATTAATGTGAATGAAGCGTTTGACTATTGGGTAGGCTCACATATCTACAAAAGTGGCTTCGACAATGATGGTAATTTTTGGCCATATCTCTTATAAATTCTCAGTGATCTAGACGATTTTTTGTTGAAGGTTATCTCTTTCCTATTGTAATTGATTACACTCTTTAGTGAGCATTGTAATTTGTTGGTGTTTTTTCTTTTACCTTAGAAAAAGGTCATTGTGGAGGGATTACGCCTATCGAGTTGTTGTCTATATGAAACTAAAAAGTTGGCATGGTGCCCAACTCTGAAGATCTCTTCTACTCATCATTTCATGACTAGGATTTCTCTGTTTGAGTGGCTGGCCACTAGCGATGGAACAATCAAATTGATCTAGTGGAGAGTTGGGTTGACTAGATGGTATGGTTGGACGTTGGGTTGAATGAAAACTAGTGGAAGGTGGATGAGTGAGTATGAATGGTTGGAATTCAAACATTGATTGTTGAAATTCAGAACAAGATAGGGGTAAATCAGTTTGAATAAGTAGATTTAAGAAGCTCCCTGGTTCTATCGTGGTTGAATTAATCTCGGTTACTTGTACTGTACCCTATTTAACTTCTGTCTCAGTATCAATAGCCATTACCGTTCATGTATTTATCACATCAGAAATAGTTGCGGAACTGGAAGCGGTGTGGGCTAACTGATCCTTGGAAGCATTAGAGGTATGTGGTGATGAATTCTGGGTAGTTGGTGGTGAGGAGGTTAGGGCGCTTTGTGATGACGAAGGGTTGGGCTGAGGTATGGTTGGGAATCTTTTGGTACACTTTTATGCTTCCTCCGTGATCAGGATTCCTGTAATTATATGTTGCACAGGATCCTCCTGTGTTAAGTCTACCACTTGGTCAAATCTTAGAGTCCTGGATATGTTTCCCTTAGGTTGTGGGATGGGTGGTTTGGTTGCCTTATTTTTCTAAAATGAGGCAATGGTCAGCTGTGAATGCAAATGGAAGGTGGTGGAAGGGAGAGTGGTGAGGAATGGGATCGTAAATGTTGGCGATCCTAAATTGATTGTTTCAAATTTATTAAAAAATAGGAATGTAGTTGATTTTTCTCCAATACTTACGATGGCTTTATTGAAGGCTTGCACATACGTATCTAGCTTCTAAATTAGCGGTTGGAGTTGCATCTCCGATACCATGTGAGTTGCATTCTCTAGTGTTTTTCCTGGTAGAGGTTGTGGAAGCATAGCATGAAAAGAATACTTGTGTTCCCCTTGTCTGATTTCTCTTAAAGCTCCCCAAAAAGAAGTAACTTCTATGTGGAAATAATTCTCTATGAATTGGAATGTCAACGGTCTCCTTTGGAAAGTGTTCATGGTGACACAGTGGGGTCTAATCCATGTATTTCAATGTGAGATGCCAAACCATATTTGATCAAAGTATTTATCTAGGAGAGCTCTAGGAATTATTTGATGTGCTTGGACACCATCTAGCATCAATCTGTACCACTCCGTGAATGCCTCGTTATTGATTTATTTAGTGTTGGGGTCCCCTGAAACTTTCCATGGTGTATATCTAAGGGCCATTGGCTTATCTTCACCTATATATGCAAGAGGCCATTTCCCTGGTGGACACCATTTCCCCATAGAGAGTTCCATGATTAAGTAGCCATATATAAATCATGTGGCTCTTTTGAAGTTATCTTTGCAAGCTTCAAAGAGGTCTTGCAGCAGAAATTCGCACACCGATTGAGATGTGCTCCTTGTACACAGTGCTCCACAATTGAAATTGTGTCTAGAGTATACTCCCCCTTTGTGTAGTGTCTCATCAACTTTATTGCTACCAGATAACATGAAAACTTCACATTGGGCATGATGATGAGGTCTATTTTTTCCCCCTTGCCTCCTCTCCTAGCCTCATACTTCTTATAATAGTATAATTCTCCCACCTTTTTCGCTCTTTTAGAGGTATTCTAGAAGGCAGTGGATACGTTTCTCCTTGCTGCTGATAGCCCTGTAACTTTGTGGATATATTCTGTATGAATTTGGATTTATTTCCTAAGCCAGAGTGACCCATTGTGAATTCTATTGATAAGGATATTTTTGCATTGCATGGCCGCTCCCTGTGTACTGAACACCGATAAACTCCTCGGGTGCAGGATTGTAGACCTCTTAATGCCTTTCAAATCTAGGTGAACTCTGGCCGCTTCGCTACCACCCTCCTTCACATAATTTTCAATGTAAAATTTCCTCTTCAAAGATAGAAATTAGAAAGAATCTGTGAAATATGTATCTACCTGTGTTGCATTGTTGTACCTTCCTATCAGTGGCTCTAGTTTTTTAATTGTTTCATCAAGTTTTGGTTCAAATACCGACACCATTGTCTTCGTCATACCACTTCTCCTGTAATACACCAATATTGTTGATGGTCTACACCTTTGAAATTATGCTGGTATATTATGGCTAACCGTTATAGAAGTTTCCTCTCCTTGCAATTCTTTGTTTTCCAGAACTTTGATTTTTCATTTCTCCATGCAGATTAAGTAGGAATGTTGGCACGAAGGGCATTGATGCGACTAAATAACAAATTAATTTTCCCTAGTTCCCTCCATAGCTACAATTCTGTGATTAGTTATTCGGATGAGGTGGAATCTGACTCTACTAACGGTGGCTTCAAAAATTGAGCAGATGTGATGGATAATTATTGTTGCCTGATGTGGAAACTTTATTACCGAGTGTTGTTTCTAATTATGAAAAATATTTTTGAATTTTTGGCTAACACTATGAAGTGACACCTAAATGATGGCTAGTTATGACCGAGTGATGGTTAACATGCTTATTTGTACAATCATCGCAACCAACCCCCCACCCTGAACACAATTTTTTGTGGTATGGTCCCCATGCTGCAAAAATGTGGCGGTTGAGTGTTCACAACCTATACATTATTTTCATGTGGCTTCCTATATTATCTTCCAAAACTGACTTATTTTGTAGGACTTATTGTTGTTTCTCTGTTGAGAAAGATTTATTGGCTTTCTAACCTATAGACTCATCTCGAGTGTGATAGAGTTATTTACTTTCTAACCTACAGACTTCTCTCAAGTGCAAGAGTTATTTAAAAATAAAATTTTATTTAGTCATTCATGGTAGGGTTTCAGGCGTGCAATATTCACCCAAACTGGCAATATTTATCAATCTGATTCTGCTAGCTTTACAACTTTAGAGTCCTAGATTTCTATGATGTAGAATGGTCCCATCCAATGCATTTGAAGTTTCCCTGGAAATTTTTGAAACTTACTGTCGTAAAGTAGTAGTTTGACGCTAATATTGAATGTCTTTCTTTTGATGTGGTGGTCATGAAAGGCTTTCTATCTCTGCTTCTCCACTGATTGGGGAAAATCTAAAAAAAATCTCGCTTCATCCAATTCCTGTAGTTTATGGAAGCATGTTGTGATAGATTCTGCTTCAGACATTTTTGTTGTCGCAACGATTAATAGACTCAAGAAAATAAATTCAGCCGATACCACTATTTCTTTCTCGTACATGAGTTGGAATGGCGTCTGACTGCAGAATATTTTATGGTGGTTTTGTACACTCATAATGTTGCTAGTATTATTTCGTTCCAGTCATTTTGATTTGTATTGCAGATCTTAGTTAAGCCTTTTTCTAGGATTTTGTTAAAATCTTAAACAGTTCCATTTGCCTACCGATGATATGGATTTCTTTTATGATGTTGTATCATGAAGTTTTGTAGCAATGATTTGATTGTGGCATTGATAAAGTGGCTGACTAGATCACTTTTCAGACTCCTTGGACAATCGAATCTGGTAATAATTTTCTAAAAAATGAACCTGGTTGTTGTGTTTATTGTACAATCCTTCACTGGTGCTGCCTCTTCCCACGTGTTTAGATATTCAGTTGTAGTAATTATGTATCTAGCTTGTGAATGGCGTGCAACTGGTGTAATGGGTCATACAAAGTTGATGGCCCATTTTTGAAATACTTGCATCTCTCTATTAGGTAGTTCATTTCGATATGAAGGTTTCATTGTTCTTGAACAAATGTCACATTTCTTTACATACTCTTTCGTATCCTTGTGCATTGTAGGCCACCATAGCCCTGCCTGCAATATTTTCCTTGCAGTAGGCTTTTCTCCCACATGTCCTCCCACAACTCCATTGTGGAATTCCCATAGTATATTTGTTCTTTCATGTTCTAACACACATCTTCACAGTTCTTGATCCAAACCCATTTTTTATAGCAGACGTGCTATAAGTTGGTAATTAGATTCTTTAACGACCAAATGTTTTTTTCTGAGTTTTTGTATATTTTTCCAGGCACTGTCCTGAAGCCAGGTATGTTTCTATTTGTTTAAAGTAATCTAGGACAACCTCTATCCGAAATAGGTCTATATCTGGGATCTGGTCATCGAGTGCCCACCATTTTCTCTAGATTCCAATCTACGTAAATTATCAAGCATTAGGTTTAGTCTCCCTAGTTTTATTACAACTTCAAATGTGAACTCTAAGAATAATAGAATCCATCTGTAAATTATGCCTTCTAGAATAGGTTGTTTTACTAAATATTTCAATGCAAATTGATCTGTAAAAAATTTAAAGTTACCTCCAGGTAAATAGTGGAAGAATTTCTTGAGAGAGTAGACCATTAGCAAAGCTTCTCTTTCAGTGGTTGTATAGTTCTTTTATGTGGTCAACAACTTTATGCTTACAAAATATACTAGGTGGTATATATTTCTTTCTCCTGGTTGTACTAGCGTGACCCCCAAATCAATGCTTGAGGCATCAATATGTACATGGAAATTTCATCCCAATTAGGATGTGTTAGAATAGGTGCACTTGCTAGTTTTTCTTTTAGAGTGTCTAACGCCTTACTGCATTCTTCATTCCATGGAAAAATTTTTGTCTTCTGCAACAACTTTTCCAGTGGGGTTGTGATGCAGGCATAATTGCAGATAAAGCTTATTTAATACCTTGTATGTCCAAGTAATGATCTCAATTGTTTAGCATTCTCTGGGGCATCCATGCTGACAATTACTACAACCTTGGCGGGGTCCATGCATACTCCTTGTTTACAAACCACATGGATAAGAAATGTTCCAAATGGGACTGAAAATATGCACTTTTCCAGGTTTAATGAAATCTGAAGTTGCCTAGAACAGTAAAAAAATATTCGAAGAAGACTTGCATGTTTCTTCAATAAACTATATATAGTCTAGTCATCCATGTACACATCAAGAAACTTATGGATATACTCTGTGAAGGCTACTATCACTATTCTTAAGAATACTACTAGTGCATTCTTTAATCCAACATGCATTATGTGATAAGCATAATATCCCCATTGACTAGTGAACGTGGTTTTTCTTTTGTCCTCCTCTAATATTATGACTTGATGATACCCATATAATCCATTTGTGAACGAATATGCTTCAGTTCCAGCCACATTATCTAGAACTTCATCACTGAATGGTGTTGGCAAAGGATCATGTGAAAATGCATTGTTTAAGCTTTGGTAGTCTACACAAAATCTAATCTCTGACTTTTCCTTCTTGTTTTGGACTACTATTGGATTGAACCATCCTGCCTCTTCTGTTGGGAAGATTAATCCTACGTTTAGCATTTTGTCTATTTTTGTCTTTACTTTCTCCTTCGCCCTTGGGTTCAAGTGATAGGGTATATGCTTTACTAGTCTGGCATCTGGTTTCAATACTATCCACATCTCCCCCAAGTCTCCTTTGATACATTTTAGTTCTGCTATAGAAGATGAGAATAGATCCTCATATTATTTTAGTAAATAAAAAATCTCCTTGGTAGCCTCTTCGTCCCAATAGTCCCTTATGGAAGCTAATTTGGGTTTCTCTAGACTACCGATATTATGTTTTTTTCTACAACCCTTCTCTAGTAGGTTCCTCCTGTATTTTGTGTTCTCCTTCCTTTTCTTCAAATGAAAAGTGCCTGAGGTTCTCCAAGTCATCTTCGTCTATTTATTGATATACTTTCCCACGTGCTACTGATTCTTGAAAACTATACTCGGGTATATGTCTTGGCACAGGTGTTTCTTCTGCTTCTGCAAGTTCTGAACATAAAAAAATCCCTTTTATTTCCTACAATGTGTCCATAAGTTGTTCATTATCACCCTTGAAAGAAAAACTTTGTGCAAATCTATCATCTACTAACTCCCAACTACTTGTTTTTCTCTTCTTATCCTTTGTAAGATACTAGGCTTGTGGGATGACATCCAATGAATGTACACAATTATGTACCCACAAGAATTTTGGGTAATTCTCCCTTTCCCACTTATGTTCACAACATTTTATATGAGCTTGGGGATTCGGGGTTCCTCTGTAGCTTTCTTCCTATTGCGGTCTGGAAGACACTTGGAATCTCATTTTCAGTGCCTTCACTACATGTTCCCAACTATGAATATAGTTGTGGTGGTTTACCCACAACCTTGCTGAAGTATATTGCAATGCTACATCCATTAGAGGAACCTTATGCTCCTCTCGCAGATAATATTCAACTTTATTAATGAAAGTATTAATATTTTTAATATTATTAAGGGTGGGGTAACATCTTACCTTTTTGTTGATCCAATTGACTCCAGGAATAGAAACACACCTCCTGGAGTTAACCTTGTACCCTCCTTTCTGCCAATCATCCCACGCGACTTCGGATACCACATCGGAGATTTGAACACTCTGCCAACTTACCTTTCCTTCTGTTGTGGGGTTGATGTAGTCTTCTCTTTTTCCTGTTGTCATATGATAAATTTGGTCTAGGAGTTCTGCGTCCTCCCTGATCCCAATGGTCTCTATATACCAGGGTCCTTGATATGGATCTAATGGTTGGACCACTCTGAATTCACCATCTTCAAATATCATTAGCTCTTTCTTCAAGTCAATGATTGCATAATTTTTAAATTCCCAGTTTATCCCTAACAGAGTTGGATATGGATCCCTATCTCCCATGATGTTGATTACCTCGAAATCAACATAAGTCTTCACTCCTACAACATCTACTTCAACCTCTTCTAACCTTCCCACTGACATAATGAAATATTAGTTTTCCATCCGTAGTTGTATAGGGGAATATGCTATTGTTTGTTTGCCTAATGCTTTCCATGTTTTTCTGGGTAGTATGTTTAAATCTGAACCTAAATCCAACATTTTTTCCCTTATCTGGAATCCTTCAACTTGTGCATTTATTTGAAATTCATTCCTAGTTCTTCTTTTGTTTCTTTTTACTCTCCTGGCATACTTTTCTGGAAGGTTAGTGTTGATTGGGATCCCGTGCTCTATTCCTCCTTCTACTACTACTTTCAAATTATATTTTAACTACTCCAACATCTCTCTATCATTTACAATACTCAAGAATATCTTGAACCATTCTTCTATCATTGTTCCTGTTGTAGCAGCCTTTCCCCCTTCTTTGAATGGTTGCATTTGTTGCATGTCCATGTGGATTTCTAACTTGGAAAATGTTTCCAGTGCCTCCTTAAAGTAATGTTTTTGTTTATCAGAGTCAAAAAACTTCTTTGGTGTTGATGGTTTGATTAGTTTTACTGGCTCCATATCTCTTGTATCCTCTTTTGCTTTCTTTCCTCCTTGGGTTATTATGGCTACACTAGGTAGAGGTTGTGTCTCAGCTAAACTTGGTTTTTCATTAACCAAATTGGCTCCTCGTTGCCTATTCCTTTCTCCACACCTTTTAATTAATTTGGGACAATATTCCATGGCATGTGCATGCACTCTACATTGGGGACACCATGGTCATCTTGGTAGTGGACATTCTCTCGCTACATGGCATTCTTTATCACAATTGTAACATATCAAGGGTCCTCTTCCTCCCATCCTACCTCCTCGCATTCCTAATCCTCCTCGTCCCCTCGGAGCCTCATTACCTTGTAGGATGACCTATCTAGGCAGTTTTCTAATGCGTCCAGGGCTCTAAATTGATCTGTGTGATGATTCGTTGAAGCACATAATTCACAATATATGTTATTTGGGAAATTTGAATAGTTCTATAATATTGGGCATAAACATGGAGGATGAATAGTTCCCTTTCATATTTCACAATATTCTATCGGAGTTGGAGTTTGTTGGTTAGGAAAACCGAGGAAATGTGGTTGCGCTTGATAAATTCCCTGAGTATTTACTTGTGCGACTCCTCCCACTAGTGGTGTCCCTTGCGCACATGTCGTTGATGTCTCGATGGTAGTTCCCTGCAACCTCAGACACTTAGTAACCAAATGTACTTCCAATGAGTAATGTGTACACCACACATTGGGCCACGATGATTGTGATTTTTGTATATCCTTGAGATTTTCTGTGAAAATTTCTATCGGATGTTTCATTTCCAATATGGAAGGGTCATGGGCAGCTACTCCTCTCCTAAATCCCTATGGATAGACAACCATTGCTTCAATCTTCATTGATTTTTCTAGTGCACCTTGGAGTGTATCAGTCTCTTGATGGGTCAATCACGTTCTTGTAAGGGGTAAAATTTCTTTCATGAACCGGTCATGTTGGTGATTTCGATCAATCGGGTAACTCAGTTTCCCGATTGCATCCTTGAACCTTATAATTAAGTCCCAAGTGCTCTCTCCTTCTCTATATTTGATCTCCGATAATTCATATAACACTTGTTGATTGGTATGTGGGATCTTGAACTCCCGTACAAATTCTCTTTTAACATCATCTATAGTAGGATTCTATTGCACCTCGGACCATTTGATAAATCAACTTAATTCTCTTTCCCTAAGTGTAGTTTTGAATTCAATCAATTTAACTACATCTGGTGTCTAACGAGCTCTCCAGATTGATTCACATAGATACCAATATTGTTTTACATCATCACTCCCCTTTCCAGAAAAATCTGGATATGGGGTAAATGAGCCTGCCATTTATGCTTGTGTGGGTGTAACTAATATAATTCCTCTACTTCCTAGCTGAGAAATTATTTTTCTAGATCTACGGCTAGCATTTACTAGTTCTGTTGAGTGAAAACTAGGAAACTTACTTGACCTCTGCAACTTTATCAAAAACTTATCACGTGGGTGGTAAAGTAACGGGGGAAGATTAGGACAAGTGCTACTTGAAACTTAGGGAATAGGATTACCTTGTATTATGGTTATTGTTCTCTCTCAAAACAATTTTTCCATCACAACATGCAACTCAGCATTAGACTCATCCTCTGGGCATACGTCCTCCTCTTCATTGGACCTTTTTCCCTTCTCTTCTCGGGATGGGTTCCTATGAACCTATCTAACTTCTTTGGAAGACTTGTCCATTCCTTTGGGGTCTACTTCATCTCCTATCCTCTCTATCATCTGCGATGCCTCTTCTCTTTGTTTTATGTTCTTATTTTGCTTTTCAAACTCTTGTATCACCCTTTCCCACCACTTCTCAACCATTTTTCCATCTTATGTGCTCTTAGCTCTCTCAACTTGCTGGAGGTCCTGAAGTCCATTTCCCTATTCCTCTTTTTCCATTTTCTGTAGAATATCTCCTTCAGGTCCTTCCCCTAGTACTGAAGGTTTAGACTTCCATCGTGGGACTTTGCAAATCCATTAGTCCCTCATCCAAAAATATACTGCTCGGGTTACCTCAATATCCTGTCTATGTAATGTTGTTAGATTTGCATGTGTCCAACTGCGATGGGATCGATGCAATCCTCTAGGTTTTTCTTTGATCTGGAGTATCCGGAACCCATTATAGAGCTCCTCGGGAAAGTTTTCCCAAAAAATCTCATACAAATCACTCACCGAGTATGAGAACAGAATTGACCCTTAATAGTCCTTTCCTTCTGATGTCGAAGATCAGCCTGTTGCGATATGAATTGAACTACATGATTATCTCACCAGCTATGTAATTCCATTTCCTATATATTTGATACCATGATCTATCTCTCCAATAATTTTTCAATTCATGGCAACATAACCATTTGTTGGAAAGAAAGGGTGACTTCTCAGCAAGACCCAGGATCAGAATTGGGGCCAACAAGATCTTGCTATAGTCTAGGACAATGTCGGCATTTTCACCATGCCTAAAGAGAGCAAGGAGTCTCACATGAGGCATGCCATGACCTTACTAAGATAAAAGAGATAGAACCATACTACTGAAGTGAAGCTATTTAGCTGCTCGTTTACGCTCTGCCACCTGCCTTCCTCTCCTCTACAACCTACAACAACTCCCTTTCTTTCGTAACGGTTCTCCACCACTCCCTCTTCTTGCAATTAACTATCCACAAATAAAAACCGGTTCACCCAAAACAATGGCCCCAATATACATTCTTCAACATTCCCTCTTAATAAGGGAGGTATTCATAATTAAATATATCCGTAGGTACAACGATAAATTCAAAATAATATGTTTCTACAAAAAATGATAGCACACATTGCGCAATAGATTAGATACTTGACCAGAGTATCTAATCGGGTGGGAATAAGGTGTTTACGAAGCTTTAGCCACTTTAGGTTGGATGAGAATTTATCTCTAACACCAGAAGAGGGATCTTGGAGCTTATCCAAGGTCATATCTCCAAGGCTGAAACTACCCTCCCTACTCTGGGATCTAGAGATCATCACAGGTCATCGGATGTCCTCCCAAGTGTCTTGTTAACCCAAGAAGCTTAATCTCTCCCCATCAACTAAAATCGATATATCCACCAGTCCAAGAATGATTCAAAACATTCAGCCTCCTTAAGGAGATATCATACACAATCACAACCGTAAGTAGTAATATATATATATATATATATATATATATATATATATATATATATATATATATATATATATAATTTAACTCAAACCTCTAGGGTTCTCAAATCTAATGATGTTGCTTAAGTCATCATCGTATTATAAAACACATCTTATTTGGAAGCTGTTAGGTCCCTATATTACTAGTTTAGTCCCTTATTGTTGTTAGTGTAGCCCACTTACCTTTATTTTTGAACCCCTGTAGCCCCCATATTGTTTTTATTGTGCCCCATAAAAATCCACTATTTTTATTTTTATGCCCTTACATTATTATTGTTAGGTTGGCTAGGATTATATTATGACCCCATGGACTCCTATATATAGAATGAAGGTTTTGTAATTTGTATCATCCAAATTTTTTTTATTTATGTAATGTAAAGGAGGTTTCCACCTCGAAGTGGCTTATTTCTAAGGCGTTGATATCTCTTTTATTCTATTTTTGGAGCTATTTTCATAACATTTGGTATCAGAGCTTTCGATTCTATGGTTTCACTACTTCAAACGGGACATCATGGAATTTTCGCTATAATTGTTCTTATACGAAGGTTCAAAAGCTTAAAAAAACCCATTTAGGAAGAAATCCTAGGAACATCGTGTAAAAAATTCAAATCTTGGTTCAAAATTTTTTTGGAGATATGATCTGTGGAAGTTAGGGTTTTTGGAGGCTCCCTAATTTCATCCTAAAGAGGTGACCTTGGGAAACTCGTCATAACTCTCTCTTTGCGCATGAGATTGGAATTATGTAAATAATGGCTAAAATTACATTGAATGTAGTTTCTTGTGTTTCAATTTCAGAGTCGAAGGAGGAAACAATGACATGTGGCACACCGTACAAGTTCGCTCTACTAAATCAGTATATAATTAGGCCATTGTGGGAGATTGGACATAAATTTTCTGTGAAGAATCCAAATCAGGTCAGATCTGTGGCATTGGAAAGAAGATTCAGTGGGATACTACAAGACTGAATTTTAGGTATTGAAGATTCTAAATCACAATGAATATTTAGCTTCAATATCAAACTCCTCAAAAGCAATAAAAAGGTGTGTATTGTTTTTCAAATTTCATAAGTCTTGTTTGAAGAATAAGTTTGAAGTGATTCCAAGGGCATATTGAAGATTCAACATCAGTATTGGGTTCTAAAATTCCCCCAAAAAAGAATTCAACACCCATTAAGCCTTGAAAATGCTCTACTATGACTCATGAAGAGCAATAAGTGCAACATGATATATTTGTGAAATTTTATAAATAAAAAATTACAGAAATCCTATTGTAGCATCTCGGTTTACTTCTCCTACTTGTGATTTAATTATACAGGTTATTTTCAAAAAATTATTCAGAAAATACCAAAGTAAGCACAACTATCAGCCTACACAAATACAGATCATTTACTAAATAGTATGCTCATTCATAAAAGTGACACAGATTTTTCAGACAAATGTCCCCAGAAAAACCCAATGCGGGAAAACCGGTGTAGCAGATATGAGGGTTTATTATTATTAACCAATATTTTTTGAGTACATCTAGGGTTCCATAAACTCGAAAAATCCAATAGATAAAATCCTGGCAATCAGAGAAAATGTGAGATATACCTCACTCTCGCAAGCCCCGGCTGATTCAGATGAGCAACTGGTGAAACCCCAACTGGCCCTATGCAGCCTCTACGTAGCATCTACATAAGCCTACATAGCCTGGCTGTAGAACTGTGTGACCTTGGCTCTCCATGGATCTGCCTCTCCCAAATCTCGGTGGTTTCAGCCTTCCTGGCTCAGAAACCCTTGTCCTGACAAAATTCAGTGCTTCTCCTTGGAGGTGTTGTGCTACCTCGTCGTAGGCCCTGCGTGGGCCTGCATCACCCTCCTTAGGGACTGCCTAAATCCCTATGATGGTTTTTCTGCCTCCACTTCATCTCTTCTGTGATTGATATGCACTCTTCTCTTGGCTCTCCTGACCAATCATTGCATCTACCCCTCGTTGCAACTCTGAGTCACTGAGTTTTGATCCTTATCTCAGCACTGCTCCAATAAAATAATTCGATCTCTTAAACTCTGTGTGTGTCTCCAATTGACCCCAATCATTTCCTTTATAATTTTCTCATTGACATATCAATAGTCATGATTTAATCTCTTATCAACAACTTGGATTAAAATACTGCTTGATGTGCATCACTTAGAACATTTCATCACATATGTTTAATTAATTCATTTTAATTTTCTAATTCCCTAAGTTAGACTGAGGGTCCTCATTAAAAAAAATAATTATTTTAATATCTCACATACTAGATTAAATTTCTCCAAACTCTTTCTGGGTTTTGGAGGTCTTGTGTGTCTTAGCCCCTTCACAAAATTTCAAGGCTAGAGCACACCTGATTCTAACTCGAAATCTCAATACTACCTCTTAGCACAACGTGTGCTCTGGCAATACATCCACACCATGTTTCACAAGATATCTACATCGGTCTCTGTTTTGGTGATGCTTGGCCTGCTGCCCTCCACACACTGCGTTGTTTATTTCTTTAATGCTACCCATGTCACTGCCAATGACAGTGCCACATCTTTATTGCAGCTCCTTCTCAAATTGATGCATCATTCCTCCCATAGCACTACCACTGCTATTTTTTTCACTGCAACTCAGTTGCTGAGAAGTAAGTAACTAAAGGACCCCTTCCTAATCATTGACAGACAAGTCAAGTTGCATATCGTTATTGAAGCTTCCTTGGATGTTGGTCTGCGTTGTCCTCCTGAAGATACTATGCTAATACAGCTATGCACTGCGTAAGCACTGCCTCTCTGTGTTGCTAAAGTCCCATCAGCCTCTGCGTTGCTGCCTTTGCAATGTGCTGATCCCTCTACAACATCTCAGCACTGCCCTCTACTTCACTATGATTTTCTACAACCATATCTCTACTTGTCCTGTTACCCTCTTAAGGATATTGTAGCTCGTATGTGATCCAAGAGTTGGGCTTACCCAAGGATACTACCATCCACTCTGTAGCTACTCTACAAATGCATATCACCGCACTTACGTCGCTCATGAGCACTCATGGATATGTCATCATCACTCCCATCGTCCTTTGTTGTTGTAGTCTTGGATTCAGAAGATCCTTTGTCCTTCTTGTTAGGACACGTGTTGTCAAAGCGTCCAACTTCGCCAAAATTGAAGCACAAGACCTTGGATATTCTCCTCTTCTTCTTCCCTTATTTCCTTCGTTCCTTTGATGCAAGGGTTGCATCACATTCCACTTATTTATTCACCTTCATAGTTTTGTTGTCGTTATTCTGCCTCTTGGTGAATCTCTTGATTTCCTCCTGATGGAGGATTTCCCAGATGTCTGCCTAGGATGGTAACATTGCCCTGCCCAATATGCTATGCACAAAATTTTTCCACTCCTTGGTGACAACATTCAGGGTAGTCCTTACCAAGAGTCCTTCATCCAGAGTCACACCCATGACAATACATTGATCCAAGATATTCTGAAGGTAGAAAATAAATGGATCTATGTCCTCACCCTTCTACATCTGGAACAGTCGAATTTGATTCCATAGAATAATTTTCCTTTTAACAGAGCTTCTTCAATACATCTTCTTTAAAGAATTCCACATCTCATTTGCCATTTTATTCCCAGAAATATGTGGCACAACGTGATATTTGACTTCATCCATGATCAAATGCTTAGCCCATGCTTGATTTTCATTGAATTTCTTCAGAGGATATGGATCGGTAGGCACAACTAGGGAATTATTTGCATGGTTCTTTATGTCGTACTCATCCAGGACTGTTAGTTTCCTCTCTCTCTAGATGAAAAAGTTTGACAGTCCGTCCAACCTGTCCTAATCTCTTAGTCCATGGGAGGTCATCTAGCTCAAATCTAATAGAACAAATACCTTCTCCCTCTTTCTGCTGCAACTCTTGAAAAAAATGTTGGATCTAGGTTTCTTGGCGATTATAAACCCTCTGTAGTAGTTTTTTCCTTCAAAAATTGATTTCCCTCCTAGAAATATTCACTCAAGTATAACTGAATAGTTCTCTATGATCACCCTCTTGATCGAATCTCAGATCTGTTTGGCACAGATATGCTGAGTAAATTTCTTCCTCCCACTTTTTGTTAGCTTAGCTAGGCACAATTATACACCAGGAGAATCTCCACCACACTAGCAACCACTGAAGATCTGAAGCGCTTCTTCTAGACTAGGGGAATGCTGCACAGCAATCCAAAATTTCACTGTGTCCATCTCTCTACCTTCTGCATGAGCAGACTGGCTCAGTGTTGCCTCTGTGCTGTGCAGCCTACTCCCGTGTCTCTCTCGAAGGCACTGCTTTGTCTCTGCATCACCCAAATGGGACTGTGTCATCCCCTGCATTAATTCTGTTGGGACTCCATCCTCTTGGCGTTGCACTTCCCTCTCCAGATTCTCTACTGGTTCAGCTGCTACCCTACAGCAAATATGTCGTTAGTTGATTTGCTTAAGATTCAGCTTGATGTGCAATCGATCTGATACCATGTGAAAATTTATGAATACAACATTACAAAAATCCTAATGTAGTATCTTGATTTACTTCTCCTACTGGTGATTTAATTATACAAGTTATTTTCATAAAAATATTCAGAAAAAACCGAAGTAAACACAACTAGCAGCCTACACACATATAGATCATTTACTGAATAGTATGCTCATTTGACAAAGTGACACACAGATTTTTTGGACAAATATCCCCAAAAAAACCCAATCCGGGAAAACGAGTGCAACAAATATGAGAGTTTATTATTATTAAGCAGTAGTTTCTGAGTACATCTAGGGTGCCATAAACTGGACAAACCAAACCAAGAAAACCCCAGCAATCAGAGAAAATGTTAGATATACCTCACTCTCACATGTATTGATTGATCCAGATGAGAATCTGATGAAACCCCAACTGGCTCCATGCAGCAACTGTGTAAGCCGATGTAGCCTTGATGAAGAAATGCATCACCCTGGCTCTACATGGATCTACCTCTCTTGGATCCTGATTTTAGCGCTCTTGGCTCAGAAACCCTTCTCCTGAAACTATTCAGTACTTATCCTTGGAGATGTTGCGCTGCCTCTATGAAGGGCCCTGTATGTGCATGTGTCACCCTCCTGAGGGACTGTGTAACTCCATTTGATGGTTGTGTTTCCTCAAGTGCGTATTTTTTTTCCTTGCTCTCCACTGTACTCTTGGCCCTCCTGACAATCACTGCATCTGCCCCTCGCTGCAACTTTGAGTCACTTAGATATTCTCCTCATCTGAGCACTACTCAGTTAGAATCATTGGATCTCTTAACCTCTTTATGTGTCTCCAACTAACCCTAAGCCTTTCCTTTATAATTTTATCGTTCACATATGAACAGTCGTGATTTAATCTCTTATCAATAGATTTGAATAAAATATTTCTTGATCTGCATCACTTAGAACATTTCATCACACGTGTTTAATTAATTCACTTTAATTTTTATAATTCCCTAAGTGAGACTTAGGGTCCTTATTAAAAAAATTAATTATTTTAATATCTCACACACTAGACGAAATTTCTCCAAACGCTTTCTTGGTTTTGGAGATCTTGTGTTTCTTAGCCCCACCACAAAATTGCAGGGCTAGAGCACACTCAATGCCACCTCAAAATCTCAACAATATGAAAATTACAACAGCAAGTGAAACAACTTTCGCTCTCACAAAGAGCAACAAAAATGAAATGTCAGTTTTGAGGAAAGGCATGGAAGCTAAGATGAATGGTTTGAAGAATTGAATGGAAGACAAGGAAGAAAAAATGAAAGACAACATGGAAGACATGAATAATTATCTAAAAGTAGACATGGAAGGTTTAAAGAAATGTTTGACAAAGTTGATATAATAAATGATTCCTAATGGTGAAAATATAGTAGAGGAAACTGACGATGAGAAAAAAATAAATGTTAATCATGATTTCATAAACTCTTATGTTGGATTGAAGATCCACCATATTCCAAATATCGATATGAGTAAGTTTGATGGTAAGGATCTCGTAACATGGATACTATAGATAGAGAAATATTTTGATCTCAATCATGTGAAAAACACCGAAAAGGTACACATTTCAACTTTATATATAGAAAAAAATAGATTTGGATGGTATCGATGGCTTTTTCCCATAAAAAATTGTCACGTTGTCAATTTTTACAGAGGAAATGATAGCACATTATGAGGATACAAAGAGCAATACCTTCTTTAGTCAATTGATAAATCTAAAACAAAAGGGTTCAGTGGTGGAACTCATTGAGGACTTCCAAAAATTGAATATAAGGGTAGTTGATATTCAAGAGGAACACATGATTGATGTCTTCATAGGGATTTTAAAGGATAACATCCAACATTAGGTTCACCTTTGGGAGCCTGATTTATTGGAGAAGGTATTCATGTTGGCAAGAAAAAATGTATGTAAAATTATGGCATCAAGGAAGCCTACCACTCACATATATAAATATGGAAGCTTTGCTACTCCTAGACTTCCACAACCTACAAGGTTGAAAACACAAAAATTGTAAGAAAAAGAGAAATAATGGATTTGCTACTGTTGTGATAGAAAATACACTAAAGGTCATAAGTGTGATGAGAATAAATTATTTTACATAGTTGTGAAGAGGAGGAATAAAATGGAAAAGAAACTTCAAAAGAAGAGGATATACACCATGAACCAACCCTAGAAAAAGAAGAAATGAGTCCTACCATATCCTGTAATGCATTGGCAGGAATTACCACTCCTCTAACTCTCAATATAGAAGGACATATAAAGAAGAAAAAGGTAATAGTGTTGATTGATTCGGGTAGTACCCATAATTTTATTCATTGTAAGGTAGCTAAGGAATTGAAATTCTTCCAATACCGAGCACTAGAGTGTTAAGTGATGGTTGTAAATCGAGGAACTATAAATTTCTCTAGAAAATGCCATAATATCAAGCTAACCATTGGGGAATATGTATTGAATATTCCAATTCCTTCCATTCCAATGGGTAGTGGTGATGTTGTACTAGGAGTAAAATGGTTACAATATTTGGGGACAGTAGCTTTTAATTTTGAAGAAATTTCCTTGAAATAGTTTTCGCAAGGAAAGGAAGTTCAATTACAAGGTATCGCAGGGAAGCCGAGAAATATAATAAGCTCTAATGTCATGACAAACCTTCTAAAGAAAGAACAATGATGTAATATTCCAAATTAGGAAAAAGAGGAATATTGAACATAAAAATGGAAATTGTAGTGAAATATAAACACATCAAATAAGAGAAGATCATAGAGCCATTTTATTAGAAATTATAGCAGAAAATGTGTACAAGATCTTGAGGAAAAAGTCACTCAAGCTAAGAAAAACAAGCCTCAAATGGCCCAGTACATAGAATATGGAATGTTGCTACTACATAAAATGTCATAGGACATATGACTACACATTAATATGAATAATAACTGCAAGGGAAAAACTGAAAATACAAATAAATGATAATATAATGCTTATAAAATGTCAGGATGAAAGATCCAAGCTGTCTAGCACCAATCCAAGAAAACCCATAAGGGGTTTCCAAAAATACACCATATGAAGTGTTGCAGCCCTTGAACTAAATAACACACTGAAACTGGGTAACTGATAGGAGGTGGCTGATATGATATATAACTGTATGATACTCCTTCAATGGATCTACCAGATGAAGGGTTTCTCCGCTCACTGGAATCTAACTCACAAACTTGGGTAGTAATCCCTCCACTGTAAATACCCTACAAAATAACGATGTTTCTGAAGGATATTGTGTTGTAGATGATGAAATAAACTTGGCCTGATTCTAGATGGTGAAATAATGCTCAAGGAACCTCCTTGCTAGCCTCCCAGATGAAGGGCTTCTCCCCTCACTAAAAAACAAGCTCAAAAACTGGGTCTACCAACCCTCCACTGCTACTACCCTACAAAACAACACAATCCTAATGGAGACTATGCTATGGATAATGGTTGAAGCCTGAACTAATGCCAGATGGTAGAAATGACCATCAATGAACCTCTCCTGAGTGGGCACTAAAATTCCCCCAAGGATGAGAGTGGGATTTTCGCTCGGAAACACCCTTGTGCTAAACAGCACAACAGACTCCGCTAAAGAGCTGAAGCATGTACAAAGTCATAAAATACCAAGACATAAACAATATTAAAAATTCCCTCTATGGCTTCCATCCCCTTCCTTATATGCTTGGTGAGCTTCCTCACCCTAGGTCCCACTGATTCAATATGCTACTCTCATGCATACACTCCTCCATCATAACTGCGATGTCATCCATTAAATCTCCACTACCTCCATGACAACATTGTTGATTTGCTCAACCTTGACCCTGTCCACATGATTTAGCCCCTATTGACACCCGAAAGTGCTTTATTCAGCTGATACAATGATCCACATTAACATTATAAGTTCTTTTACTCCTACTAAATATATTTATGGGTCTCTCTACCTAGTTATTGATTTATCTTACTAAAAAAATAAAAAATTAATATTCCAACTAGATGAAAGCTAATTAGGAATATTACAGCCCTCCCCTCCCAAATGTTGCTTGTCCTCAAGAAAATTAAAGGATGAATACCGCAAAACCTCCACTCCTTCCCCTATAACATCCTCATCTGATAGAATCCTCCACTGTTCCATATGCTCCCCAATCAATCTATCCCTTAGATGCCCCTCCCAAGTGTCCAATTTAGCTGTTGGTGGTAAAACCAAATGGCTCACATCATAAAGAAGTGGGAGAGACATGGAGGCAACTACATGATGTCTAATGGCCTTCTTGAGGCATGAGATATGAAAAATGTTGGGGATCTTAATCCCAATGAGAGGCTCCAATCCATATGCTACTCTCCCAATAAGATGGATCACCATGTGTGGCCCATAGAAAATCTCATCAATCCCCTGCTTCTGCAATGTAGAGGAGTTTTATGGCTGAAAACGGTAGACCAAATTTTCCACCCTACGCTCTCTCTCTCTCCATTTATGATATGTGTAGGACTCCCACTGTTCTTGGGCTTCAATAATGTGGTCCTTAAGAGACCAGAATACATCATGACTCTCTAGGATCCAATATTTGGTTTTAGGAACCTTGCTCGCCCAAGCCATTCCACATATAGTGAATAGAACATCATCACCATATGGAACCAAAAGGATAAATATACTGAGTGTCATATGAAATTACGTGTGGTGACAATAGTCCCTTAAGTGAAACCAGTGCAGTTTGTGTCCTTGCTGCCTCTGAATATAATGTTGAAATTATCTCCCCTACCACTTTCATGCTCTGCCTGTCGGCTCATCTACTTGGGAGTATTAAATGGAATTGGATGTCAATTGAGTATACACAAAATGGAAAAATACTTGCCCAAAGCCATACAAGAAATGGCTAGCTCCATCACTAATTTTGGTCTTAAGAAGACCATGAAGTCGAAGGAGAGGATTTCCCTCTTTTGGAGCAATGCACTATAAATAAATGGAAAATGAATGCAAATACTTTGTTAGTTGGTCAATAAGTAAAAAAAACAAAACCATTAAGATGTATTCTTGGCAAGTTGGTGATGAGGTCCATAGATGAGCTCTCCCATCTCTCTCCTGGAAGAGTAAGTGGTTGTAACAACCTTGCAAGGTGGTTGCTTTCCTCCTCATTATTCAAGAAAAATACACATTCCTTGATATGCCGGAGCACATCCTCCTTGAGACCCTCCCATGATAATCTCTCCCAAATGGCCTGATATGACCTGATGAAATCCTGGTGATCGGAAAGGACTAAGTCATGTGCTACATGTAGTATCTTATCCTTGAGCTTGGAAAATTTATTCAAGAAGATCCGACCCTGGTAATAGATGACTCTATCCACCACTCAATACCCCTCATCAGTAACCTATCCATCAAGTACTTCACATGTGAAGTGGTTTTTGAAATACTCCACCAATAGCTGGTACTCCCAATATGGATCTATACCTCTCAATGATAGCCCCGTTGGTTTCTGTAATAAGGCACTTGTCACCTCATAGTTTCCCTCTTTGACATGATCAATTCCAAAGTCACATGAAGAAGTATTGCTATCCCACTTTTTCTTCCTCTCTTGTAGTTGTTTCTGCTCAAGAAATGATTGAAGTTCATGGTGGTCAATCTTCACTTGAAAGCTATTTCCCATCCAAAACCTCTTGATTTTGGTAAATCCTTGTATGAAGACTAGCACCACTCTACCATATATGGAAGACTCCTTCCAATGTGGAAGTATCTTCTAGCTCTCAAAGGCTATGGAATAGCCCTCTTGCACCATACTTGTGCCATCATCCACTCCTGAAGCATCACCTTTCAACACAAAAGGCTTGGTGAAACTTAGTAATACATATACCAAACAATTATTCATCTCCTCCTTGAGCAAATAAAAGGTCCTCTGTGTTGTGCTATTCCCATATAAGGCTCTCCTCTTAGCCAAATCTGTGAGTGGTGCCACTTGTTGTGTGAACTCTTTAACCAACTTCCAATCTGGGGTCCTCCTTGGTGGAATGCCTCCAGATAATAAAAAATCATGGTCCAGAGTAAATTTCATATCTAAGAGGACTGAGTTGTCCTAGTTTTCTCTACGCAAATAAGTCTTCATCTTATGTGTGGAGGCTTCTTGAGGTGGATAGGTGTGCATGCACCTGATATTTTGATGATTACCACTCTTCATGTCTATCCATGGCATCTAGAAGGCCTCCCAATATTTAATGACATCCACTAGTGTAATCAGCGATTGCACACCCAATATCATATTGGTGTCAGGGGTCTTGACCACAAAGAAGTGATCTATCAGGGTGTATGTTCCCATATTCATAGTCTATTCCAAAACACACATTCCCCATTGCTTAGTTCTAGGACCACACTGAGAATCCTTCAGAATCACTAGTGGGTATCTCCCCTCTCCACTAGTTGGGCATCAATAAAAATGTGGGTAGTTCCACTATCTATCAATACCAACACATGTTGTTCCTGGACTATGCCTTGGTCTCCCAATGTTATATTCTCTGTAACTCCCCGCAAGGATGCAAGGGCTTCTCTAGCCAGATCAATTTCTCCATTTCTGCCTCCAGGTGGTGGTGGAACTCCTCCTGGTACTACAACACTGGTATCTCCTTCTAACTCTTCTTCTTCCTCCTCATCATTATTGGAAAATACCTCATCATCACTAAGAGACCCTTTGTCTTGGTTCTCTCTTGAGGGAGGAATATTCATAGCTTCCGCTTTTGACTGAGAGGAGAACTATTGCTAAAGGGGGCCTCTTGCCCTTGGCAAAGTATTTTGCAAGTCTCTAACCTTCTCAATAGCATCCTAGAGCGTAGTTGGTCTAGTAGATTACAAAAACTTATGCAAAGGCTCTGCTAGTTCATCAATAACTATATTTACCCTTTTAGCTACAGATAGATCTAGCACCATGACTGAAATTTTCAAAAATGTAGAGATATAAATCTCTGGATCTCCTGACTGCTTGAGCTTAGCTAGCTCAACAGAACGAGCTTCTGTCTCTCTTGGGTCAAATATTTCCACCAACCTTTGGGTAAATTCTACATAAGCAGTTATACTGGCATGCCCCAATGTAGATAGACCATGAAACCACCACTCATGTGCTTCACCTTCAAGGTGAAATGCTGCTATCTTAATTGCCTCGATCTCTAAAACTTGGTTCAGCTAGAAATAGATGTCTAATTTCCCTACCCAAGCCTTGGCGATGCACTTGGGTGACCCATCAAAAATAGGCAGAAATAATATACCCAAATTATGCTACAGACCTTAGTTCTGCATGTATCGTCTACCTCTATTGTGATTACTGGGTCTTCTATTATCCTTGATTTTGAGAAAACCCTTGTAAATTTAGATTCTCTTTGAACCTTTGAGATTGAGATTCATATTCTAGGAGATAATCACCAAGATTCTCGTCGTCTTTTGTTCCTCCTACCTCATTTCCTATTGCTAGGAATGAAGGCATGGTGAAGCCTTGTGGAATTGGCTATAATGCTGATGGCTCACACCAATAATGTGAGATGTCGAAACTCTCTCTATGTTGAGACCTACTTGGGGTATCTTTCTGTCATTCCATCATCATCTCATTTATTTATCTGGAAATATCTTGCATAGTTTGGAGAATAACTTTTGTAAACTCTCTTTCCTCCATTGCTCCAGATTTATAGATGTAGTGCCCCAGAGGCTAAGCCAAGATTATGCTCTAATACCACTGTAATATTACAAGTTACGAAAAACAGGAATATTGTACATAAACCTGGAAATTGTAGTGAAATATCAACACATAAAATAAGAGCATATCATAGAGCCATTTTATTAGAAACTATAGTAGAAAATTCGTACAAGATCTTGAGGAAAAATTCACTCAAGATAGGCAAAACAAGCCTCAAATGGCCAAGTACCTAGAATATGAAATGCTACTACTACATAAAATTTCGCAGGACATATGACTACGCAGTACTATGAAGAATAACTACAGGGCCAAACCTAACATACAAATAACTGCTAACATCATGTTTAGAAAATGTCAGGATCAAAGATCCAAGCTCTCTAGCACCAATCCAAGACAACCCAGAAGTGGTTTATGGAAATACACCATATGAAGCGTTGTAGCCCTTGAATTGAATAACAAACTGCAGCTAGGTAACTAATTAGAGGTGGTTGATCTAATATAGAAATGGTTGATACTCCTCCAATAGATCTTTCGGATGAAGGGCTGCTCCCCTCACTGGAATCTAACTCACAAACTTAGGCACTAAGCCCTCCACTGCAACTGCCATGAAAATAAGCAGTTTCTGAATGAGACTACACTATATATGATGGAAGAAACTTTGACTGATTTTAGATGGTGAAATAATTCTCAAGGAACCTCCTTGCTAGCCTCTGAGATGAAGGGTTGCTCCCCTCACTAGAAAACAAGCTTAGAAATTGGGTCTTTCAACCCTCCACTGCTACTTCCCTGCAAAACAACACAATCCTCATGGATACTGAGCTATGGATAATGGTTGAATCTTCGCCTCATGCCTGATGGTGCAAATTAATCTTAATGAACTTCTCCTGAGTGGGCACTCGAAGTCCCCTGAGGATGAGGGTGGGATTTCTGCTTGGAAACACCCTTGTGCTAAACAACACAGTAGACTCTGCTAAACAACAAAAGCATGCAGAGAGTCATAAAATAATAAGATGTAAACAATATTCAGAATTCCCCTTGTCACTTCGATCCCCTTCCTTATATGATTGGTGAGATTCCTCACCCTCGGTCCCATTCATTAAATATTCTACTATCATGCACACTCTCTTCTATCATAACTACATTGTCCTCCATTAAATCTCCACTACCTCCATGAAAACATTTTTGATTTGGTCAACCTTGACCCTGTCCACATGCTTTAGCCCCTATTCACACCCAAAAGTGCTTTATTCATCTCATACATTGATCCACATTCACATTAGAAGTGGTTTTATTCCTACGAAAGAGATGTGTGGGTCTCTCTATCCACTTATTTATCTATATTTTAACAAAACCAAAAATTAATATTCCAACTAGTTGAAAGATAATTATGAATATTACAAATGAGGTGTAATTCCAAAATTATGCTCACTAGAAGTTACAACTTCAAAATAATATATTTCTCCAGATCTCCAAGAAGTGTTGGACAATCATTCCAAGGTGTTTGAAACTCCCAAAGGACTCCCACCTATTCATGATCATGATATGCTATTAATTTGATTCCAGGAAGTGTTCCTCCAAACATTAGGCCTTAGAGATATCCTTATGTCCAAAAGAGGGAAATTGAATGTATGATTGCAGAAATGTTAGAGGCTGGTATAATTCAACCTATTCAAAGTTCTTTATCTTCTCCAGTAGTATTGGTGCACAAGAAGGATGGATCATGGCACATGTGCCTGAATTACAGGAAACTCAATAAGCTCACTATTAAGGGTAAATTTCCCATTCCTATTATTGATGAATTATTGTATGAATTAAATGGAGAAATTTATTTTACCAAGTTGGATCTTCATTGACGATATCATCAATTTTGAGTGAGGATTAAAGATATTCTGAAAATAGAATTTCAAACTCATGAGTGTCACTATGAATTTTTGGTCATGCCTTTTGGCCTTACCAATGCACCTTCTACATTTCAAGGGTTGATGAATTTTATTTTCAAACCATTCCTTAGAAAATTTTTGTTAGTATTTTTTTATGATATACTAATCTACAGTAGGTCTTTGAAGGATCATGTTGAACATGTTGACAAGGTGCTCAAACTATTGTAGGAGAAATAATCATATGAAAAAAACTCCTAATGTTTCTTTGGAGTACAAGAGGTGGAATATCTGGGTCATATTGTATCTGAGGAGGGTGTTAAGGTAGACCCTAAAAAAATTAAATCCATTAACTAATGGAAAGCCCCCACAACCATAAATAAATTGCGAGGATTTCTAGGGTTAACAGGGTATTATCGCAAGTTTCTTAAGAATTATAGGAGAATAGGAGCACCTCTAACAACATTATTGAATAAAGGTGCATTTTCATTGACTCCTGAAGAAACTAAGGCCTTTGAACATCTTAAAGAGGCAATGTACCTAGCACTAGTCTTAACTACGCCAGACTTCACAAAAACCTTTATTGTGAAATGCGATGCCTTAGGAAATGGAATTGGAGTTGTTTTAATGCAAGAATGAAGACCCATTTCTTTTGAAAGTCGTCCAATAAAAGGAAAGTATTTACATAAATTTATTTATGAGAAAGAAATGTTGGCAATACTACATGCACTAAAGAAGTGATGACCTTACCTAATGGGAAGACACATCAAGGTAAAAACTGATCATGATAGTCTTAAATACTTTTTGGAACAAAGACCATCTTCAGAAGAGAAACAAAAATGGGTCACAAAGATGTTGGTTTATGACTTTGAAATTATCTATAAAATAGGGAAGCAGAATGTTATTTGAGATGCACTCTCAAGAAAGTATGAAGAGGTGGAAGAATTTCTTTGTTCCATTTCTATTATCCAACCATATTGGATAACTGAAGCAAGGGATGAAAGGAAGAATCACGAAGAAGTGTGGACACTCATTAAAAATTTGCAGCATGATCCTAGTAGAACTGAAACATTTAGTTGGAAAAATTATTCCTTATTGTACAAAGATTGCTTATATCTTTGTAAGAATTTCCAACTAAAAGAAAATATTCTTTTGGAATTTCACACCTCTCCCTTATGAGGAATCTCAATAATTTTAAAATCTTACCACAGGGTGAAGAAATAACTTTTCTGGCATGGTCTGAAATCTTATATTCAAAATTTTGTGGCAGAATATTTATTTTTCTAGCAAAGTTGAGACAATTAAGACCCCAGGTCCTCTACAAATTTATTCGTTCCAATTCAACATTGGGAGGAGGTTTCAATGGTTTTTATCACGAGTTTACCTAAGTCCAAAGGAAAGAGTGCCATCATGGTGGTAGTTGATAGAAATACCAAGTATGCACAATTTTATGCATTATATAATCCATTTAAAGCAAGTACAGTGGCTAATACATTTATGGAAACAATTCAAAAGCTACATGGAAACCAAAAGATTATTGTAAGTGACAGAGATCCCATTTTTACTGACAATTTTTTGACGAAATTATTTTCGTGTTTGGTAACTCAACCAGCTCATAGCTCATATTATCATCCTAAATCTGATCGGCAATCTAATATAGTGAACAAATGTTTGGAAGGATATCTTCGTTGTTTTGTATATGATAAAAAAAGACAATGGGTCAAGTGATTAACTCTGGTTGAGTGGTGGTATAACAATTCCTTCCATACTGCAACGAAAATGACCCCATTTATGGCACTTTATGGGTATCATCCACCATCTATCACATCATCCTTAAGAGAAAATTATAAGGGTCAAGTAGTGGAAGATCACATCAAGCATCAACAACAAGTTCTCCAACTCTTAAATGATAACCTAAATTTTGCACAAAATCGAATGAAACAATAGGTAGATCAACATCACAGTAAGAGAAGTTTTGATGTAGGAGACTGGATATTTTTATGGCTACAAACATGCAAACAAATTTTCCTCAAGCAAGCTAAGAAGGATAATAAATTATCATGAAATTAGTATGGTACTTACAAGGCATTGCAAAATATTAGCACTATGGCATGAAAATTGGAGCTTCCTGCTTCTTCTCGAGTGCAGCTAGTTTTCCATGTTTCATGATTAAAGAAGGTTATAGGTGACAAAATTCTAGTTCAAACAATATTTCTAGAACTTGATGAGGGAGGAAAATCATATTGGAACCTGAAGCAGTCATGGAAACAAGAACTTGACAACTACAAAATCGATTAATTTCAGAGTATCTCATCAAGTGGAAGAACTTTCCCACTGAGGATTCCACATGGGAGGGTGAGAATTTTATACAGAATCATCCAGAGCTACTCAAGAATTGAAAAAAACACGTTTTTGAATGAGAGGGGCATGTTAGGCCCCTATATTACTAGTGCAGTCCCTTATTGTTGTTATTATAACCCCCTTATCTTTATTGGTGTACCCTTGTAGCCCCTATGTTGTTATTATTGTGCCCCATAAGAAACCACTATTGTTATTGTTGTGCCATTACATTATTATTTTTACGGTGTTTAGGATTATAATGTGACCCCATGGAATCCTATATATACAATGGAGGTTTTGTCATTTTTATCATCCAAGAATTGTTCATTTTTATAATGTAAATTAGGTTTCACCCTTGAGGTGGCTTGTTTCTAAGGATTTGATCTCTCTTTCCTTCTATTTCTGGAGCTGGTTTCATAACATTAAGCTTTCTTCTTTAACTTCTACAACAACACTAAACTACAACTTAACACAACTTCCAGAACATCCAAGTATTGTTTACAAATTTTCCACTGACAAGATGTATCTGTAATACTTTCGCCATGATCTTTATTCCTTCTTTAAGGCCTTTATTGTAGGTGTCACATTATGCCCTCCCTCTTAACCTTCTCATGGAAACAAGGTTATCTATGCATTTTATGTCATCATTAATATTATAGCTTCCTTCCATCAAATTTTTCTTGAATTAAATAAACCAAGAAGGGTTTAGAATATATTGACTTAGACCTTGATACTATACAAAAATCATAGAGCACTCAATGGGTTCTTTAACCTATTGACCATTGAGCCAAGAAGGAAACCCATGCTTTAATAAGTCAATTTATTTTACAATCAAAATTCATTTTTCTTTCTTTTGAGAGATACAATTAATGAGACCTACACTTCTTACATTCTTAAACAAAGTCATAGCAAGAAGAGTAGATGCATGAAAAAGGTATCTAGTTCGTTAAAAAGTAACTAAGAGAAGTCAAATTTAATAGTAATAATATATATATTAGAATAAAAAAAATCCACAAGAATTTTGATGTAAAAATATAAATAGTAAGAAAATTAATTTGTTAAGTAAGGAAATATATAATAGGGATTGATTCAATGCAAAATCATAAATGTTTTAGAATGGATATGAATGGTTTTTTGACTAGTGAAGTTAAATTACATGAAGGGAAGTAACAAGAACTCAAAAAATAATGTCATACAAGAAGTAATTTTTGAAGTGTGTAAAACGATAGCAAGTGATAGTAATTCCCTAACCTGAAGGGTGGGAACTCTTTACTCATAGTCTTATAAATACATATAAATCATATGAAAGTACAAGACTACACAATTCATATACACACATATAGACATAAAAAATGTATTAATAAATCCCAAAATAAAAAAAATAAGTAGATACATTCACAATAATGAATTTTCTTTATGAATTAAAAAAGGTAAAATAATTTATCATGAAATGATTTTGTTTATGGATTAAAAAAAGGTAAAATAATTTACCATGAACTGGGCATATAAGCTAGAATTAAATGATAATTTTTTTATGTAACTACTTCCAATAAATACAATGCAATGTTTCATAGAACTAGAACTATGACAATCCTTCATTTTAGGAATAAATTAAAATCAAAGTCTAATAGGTGTCATATTAAGGACAATTAAAGAATTGTAAATAACTTAGACAAGAATCCCTATAATCTGATAACCAAAATTCAAAATTTGGCAAGTTGAAGTCATGTAATGGTTAAGTTGAGAACCAATTACAACTAAAACCATTTAATTTCATACTTAACAAAACAAAGGACCCCTATAATGGGTTCATTTTCAAATTTACCCATAATGAGACACTACATCATATGCAGGCATAAGTAAACATATTGCAAGATGTTGACCTTTAGAATAAGCAATTGGGAGGAATAATTACTCCAATGCTATGAAATTAGAATCATAACACATATATGCTTAACAGGCTTCTTAAAAAATGATGTTCATACCTCTAATGATTAGGGGAATTTTGAGGTCTACAATGGGCCTCCTAAGAAAAATGTACAGCCAAAATAAACTTTATAAGAAGCAATAGGATTCAAGATGATAATTTCAACCATGGGGTATGATTCAACATGTTTTAAGTAAAAGGGTAAAAATATTAAAAAATAATAAAATAATAAAACTAATTTTTCAACTCATATTTTCAATTTGTCTTCCAAATCATTTACTCAAATTTTGAGCGGGAGTACTCGTTGGATGCAAAATTGAATTCCTCATCCAAGGAGTACCCATGTTGCATACTTTTGATGGACCTTGCTACATGAAAAATGAGAAATACATGAAAAACCATGATTGCAATCACGTTTTTCAGGTAGTTCTCATTTTTAGCATAGCAGGATCCATCGAAATTATGCAACATGAGTACTCCTTGTATGTGTAATTAAATTTTCCATCTAACGAGCACCCCTACTCGAAATTTGAGTAAAAGCTTTGGGAGATAAGTTGACAATATGAGTTGAAAAAGTAGTTTTTGTTGACACTCAACAAGAATATCCTAGTGAAAATTAAGCACCTACACTGGGATGGAGCCTTAGGCTATTTTTAGGTGTATTTCTATTTAGAGATGTATGTGAAAATTCTATTTATAGAATACATGTCTATTTGTAGATGCATGTATGCTATTATTATCCTTTAATATTAGTTGGACAATAAACGATATTCTATTCTCAATGAGCCCTTGGAAATAGTGAACTTAAGTGGAAAATAATTTAGCTAAAGGAATTTCGAGTTAAGTGGTTGGTTTGTGGGAGGTGCAAGTTGACTTAGTTGTAACTAAGTGATTTGAAGTTGTAATAGAGTTGGAAGTGTAGTTATGCAAGTTGTAAAGTAGCTTAACTTAGTTAAGTGAGTTAAAATCAGTTGTGATAGTTGTAGTTAAAGATACACTAGTGAGAGATCAAGTGAATTAATTTTTAATTAATTCACAGTTAGTGGTCTCACGTGAAACTGAAGATTTACTATTATTAACTGCATGCATGTCAGATCCAACGGAGACCCAGTTGAGTTCTAGGTGAAAGGAAAGTCACCTATTAGTTGTGACATTATCTGGTTGCACATATTAAACCACGCACAAATTGGTTGTTCCAATGAGGATTGCGCAATCAAGGCAGGAAATATTTCTTTCATTCAAGGATTGCGTAATGGAGGCAGGCATTCTGGACACAGTAAATTGGCAAAGAAGTTTGCCAATCTTTGTATGACAATGTGAGACAATTAGCTTATGTACTAAGAGCTCTTCAATTGGAGCTTTGTATTTAATTGCTTAATGATCCATGATATAATATACAATAGAATATAGTGGGGTTTTTAGCTACATGCTTTCCTTGATAAATTATCTATGTTGTGTGTGATTGATCTTTCTTCATGATGTTGTAATTGCTGATTGTGTTTTCAATTCCGCAAATATTTCTAGAAGAAATTATGTATCTTACAGTAGCATATTGTTAGATCAGGAGAATCCATGACATAAATGTATTTTTTATAATTAAGAAATGGTATCAGAGCACAAGAAATTGCAGAAGTGAAGTAGGAGTTGCGTTTGTTGGTGGAAATAATTTGAATTTTGCAGAAAGAATTTCTTGGTGCTATAGCTGATTCAAGATTGAAATGGATTTCAATGGCTTGAGGTTAGAGTATGCACTCAAGGGTAGCTCTAACTACATTTCTTGGCAGGACAGGATCGAGGCATTACTCAAATACAATGGCTTGAAGGAATTCATTGACAATGATGTTCGTAACTTGCTTCGTCATATGTTGCAAATATTTATGCATGACAAAAGAAACTGACAAAGGCGAGGAGGATCCTGTTGGAGGGAGTAGGAGACCACTTTGTCTCAAGCCTCCATGGGAAAGCCACAATATATGTTGTGTGGAAGGATTTGATGATCTATTCCAAAGCAGGAGCGACTATCGGAAAATGGTGATCAAAGATAAACTTAGGAAGATCAAGATGGAAAAGGGCGACACCATTCCAAAGTATCTCACGATGTTTGTGCAATGTCGGGATGAACTAGAGAGTGTGGGAATAACTATTACTGATGATTATTTGTTGTGCTTGGATCTCTTGGGACTTCCTAAGAGTTGGCATAGTTATGAAGAATTCCTTAAATTGTCAAACCCAAAAAACATATAGTTTCATCATATATCATTGACAAACCCTAAAAGAAATGGTTTCTTCACAACATTACTAAAACGCTAATAATGAAGACAGTATGATATCATTATATTTTCTCGACTTTATCAACAAACCCTATTTTTTCTAGGGTTTCCTCATTACTGTAAAAATGCCTAAGGACTAAAAGGTTAGGGTTTTATATTCAACCATAAAGGTTGGGGTTTCACCAAAATGAATGAAAGGAAAGAGATAACATGACAAGTGTAGATTTAATCTAGTGATCATGAAGCTTAGCCTACAATTTTACTCATGCAATATTTGAAGTATGTCCTTAGATTTCCCACTTGGACTTTAATCATCGATCTTCTATACATGTTGCAAAGATTCCTTCTCTTGAATTTTCTTCTAGTTATTTAGACTTCACATCCATTTCTTCATATGTTAAACTACAGAATGAGTTTTATATTTAGTGGTTGCAAATAGGAAAAATTCACTCACTATATATAGTGATTGGACTCTTTTCTTTTTGATGCCAACATGAAGTCACATCGATATCTTTGACGTTCTCGAGGGCGAATTAATGAAGAAAGGATTTATATGAAAAAATAATATCTTTTTCTTGAATTAAATAATCCAATAAGGGTTTAGAATATATTTAATTAGACCTTGACACTATACAAAAATCGTAGAGCACTCAACGGGTGCTTTGACCTATTTACCATTGAACCAGGAAGGAAACCCATGCTTTAATAAGTTAATTTATTTTAAAATCAAAATTTATTTTTTCTTTCTTTTGAGAAATAAAATTAAGGAGACCTACACTTCTTACATTCTTAAACAAAGTTATAGCGAGAGGAGTAGATGCATGAAAAAGGTATATAGTTGGTTAAAAAGTAACTAAGAGAAGTCAACTTTAATAGTAATAATATATAGATCAGAATAAAAAAATCCACAAGAAATTTTATGTAAAAATATAAATAGTAAGACAATTAATTTTTTATGTAAGGAAATATGGGATACAGATTAATTCAATGCAAACTCATAATTTTTGTAGAATGGATCTGAATGGTTTTCTGACTAGTGAAGTTAAATTACAGGAAGGGAAGTAACAAGAACTCAAAAAATAATGTCATACAGGAAGTAATGTTTGAAGTGTGTAAAATGATAGCAAGTGATAGTAATTCCCTAACCCAAAGGGTGGGAACTCTTTACTCATAGTCTTATACATACATATAAATCATACGAAAGCACAAGACTACACAGTTCATATAGACACATATAGACATAATAACTGTATTAATACATTCAAAAAGAAAAATATAAGTATATACATTCAGAATAATAAATTTTCTTTATGAATTAAAAAAGGTAAAATAATTGATAATGAATTGATTTTGTTTATGGATTAAAAAAAGGTAAAATAATTTACCATGAACTGGGCATATAAGCTAGAATTAAACAATCATTTTTTTATGTAACTATTTCCAATCAATACAATGGATTGTTTCATAGAACTAGAGCTAGGACAATCCTTCATTTTAAGAATAAATTAAAATAAAAGTTTAATATGTGTCATATTAAGGACAATTAAAGAATTGTAAATAATTTAGACAAGAATCCCCATAATCTGATAACCAAAATTCAAAATTGCGCAGTCAAGGCAGGAAATATTGCATTCATTCAGGGATTGCATAGTGGAGGCAAGAATTCTGGAGACAGTAAATTGGCAAAGAAATTTGCCAATCTTTATATGACAATGTGAGACAATTAGCTCATGTATTGAGAGCTCTTGGATTGGAAATTTGTATTTAATTGTTTAATGATTCATGATATAATATACAATAAAAGATAGTGGAGTTTTTAGCTATAAGCTTTCCTCGATAAATTATCTATGTTGTGTGTGATTGATCTTTCTTCATGATATTGTAATTGGAGATTGTGTTTTAAATTCCGCAAATATTTCTAGAAGAAATTATGTATCTTACAGTAGTATATTTTTAGATCAAGAGAATCCAGGACATAAATGTATTTTTTATAATTAAGAAATGGTATCATAGCACAGGAAATCGCAGAAGTGAAGCAGGAGCTGAGTTTTTTGGTGGAAAGAATTCAAATTTGTAGAAAGAATTTCTTGGTGCTATAGCTGACTCAATATAAAAATGGCTTTCAATGGCTTGAGGTTAGAGTATGCACTCAAGGGCAGCTCAAAGTACATTTCTTGTCAGGACTAGATGGAGGCAGTACTCGAAGACAATGGATTGAAGGAATTTATTGACAATGATGTTCCTAAGCTTGCTTCGTCGGATGCTGTAAATCTTGATGCATGGCAAAAGAAAGTGGCAAAGGTAAGGAGGATCCTATTGGAGGGAGTACGAGACAACTTTTTCTAATGCCTACATGGGAAATCCACGCCATATGCTATGTGGAATTATTTGATTATCTATTTTAAAGCAACAACTACCATGGTAAATTGGTGCTCAAAGATAAACTCAAGAAGATCAACATGGAAAAGGGAAGCATTAGTCCAAGGCATCTCACGATGTTTGTCCAATGTCGGGATGAACTGGGGAGTGTGGGAATAATTGTTGTTGATGATTATTTGGTGAGCTTGGATCTCTTGGGACTTATTAAGAGTTGGCACAGTTATGAAGACTCTGTCAATGGACAGGAAAAATTGTTGGATTGGGAACGACTGTGTTCAGATCTGGTGCAGGAGGAGTTCAGGTGGAACACTAGAGATGGCTCTTCATCAAAGCATAATGATGAAGAGGATTGTGCTTTGGATTCCAAGGCGAAGAAGGGGAAGGGGAATAAATTCCATTCTAAATTTGAGTCTAAAGGCAAGAAGTTGGATATGCCCAAGGTGAAGTGTTTTCACTATCACGAACATGGGCATCTTGCTACTAACTGTCCACAAAAGAAGAAGAACAAGAAGGCTACTGGAGTTGCAGTTGGTGAGGCCCTTGCCTCACAATTTTATCTTAAATTCTCCTTGATTGAATGCATGGTTTCAAGTGCACTGTGATTAGTGTGGTATTTTGATAGTGTCGCTTCCTTTCAGATGACAGGAGATAAGAAACTTTTCAGTGACTTGGAGGATAAATATCTCTACATGCATATAGAGATGGGCGACGATGGACGATAAAGTGCTACTGGGATTGGTACCATTACCTTTTAGAGAGATTCAGGTAAACCATTTCAATTAAAATATTTAATGCATGTTCCAAGTCTAAAGAAAAATTTGGTCTCGGTCGCAATGTTGGAGGACAAATCCTATGACATTGTTTTTAGCGATGGAAGAGATTTCCTGTGGCATAAAAAAAAGTGTCCAACCAAGACGATAGGGATTCAAGTTAATAATCTCTACAAGGTAGTGGTATATGGCTATGCTTCCATGATGGTAAAGGCAGAAAAAGTGGTGAGCCGATATGAGGGCGAATTATGGCATAGGCGATTGGGTCATCTTCATCATCAATACTTGAAATAAATGCTATAGATATCTACTGGACTTCTAATGGGAACACTTGCTCAATTAGATTAGTTCAGGGTTGCACCATGGGGAAGTATTTAAATTCCTCCTTTCATGAGAAGGAGAACCGTGCTTCAGGGATCCTTGAGGCAGTTCAGATAGACGTGTGTGGACCGTTCTCGGTTGCTTCAACAGAAAAACATAACTACTATGTAATATTTGTTGATGAATTTTCTCATAAATGATGGATCCTGTTCATGTAGAAGAAAAATAAAACATGCTCTAAGTTCTGTGAGTTTAAGGAATTGGTGGAGAAAGAGTCGAGGAAGCAACTGAAGGCTATTAGGAGTGATAATGGCAGAGAATACATCTCTAAAGAATTGAAGAAATTCTACTACAAAGAAGTAATTCGAAGAGAAATCATAGTGCCTCATAACCCATAGAAAAATGGGGTTGTGGAGAGGAAGAACAGAATGATCATGGGTGCAACACAAGCAATATTGCATGATCATGGCCTACCAATGAATTTGTGATAAGAAGCATGCAACAATGCGATTTATGTGAAAAACTGTTATCCTCATAGAGTACTTGGCATGAGTACACCTAAAGAAGATTTCACTGGTAAGAAACAAGATGTTTCACAGTTTAAGATTTTTTGGCTCATCTGTTTATGTACACGTGACCAAGGACGCCAGGAAGAAGCTGGAGCCAACTGCTAAAGTTGGGATTCTTGTGGGGTACATAGAAACACCCCATAATTATCGTGTGTATTTTCCAAATAGCAGAATTATTGTTGTGGGACGGGATATAAAATTCGATGAGGTGAAATCCATGCGGTTTTCGCTTGAGAGGGATATGGACTTGCATGCGGAGGAGGAACTGCATGTTCCCAAATATGAGTCTCTAGATGTGTGTAATATTCCAAAATTTTCCTTCAATAAATTGGAATATTAACTTTTGTCATTTTCACATAGGAGTTGAATAATTGGGTGATAAGGCCCATTCATAATAAAAACAGGGATAAAATCCATCTAGTGTGTAAGGGAATCAGCAATGGAATGAGATTTCACACCCTCATGTGTGAAAGGAGACATTTTCAAAGAGGCTGGGTCAAGTTTGACCAAGTCAAACAACGCAGAGATATGAGGTGGAAAGCATCTTGTGAGATAGTGCAGAGAAAGAGGAGGGAAGATTACTTGAAGGAGGAAACCATAAAGAGTGGGACCCATGGAGAGGGAGCTCTCATGTGTTTAAAAGGAGGGAAAGGCAAGCATTGTTACTCATGCATATGATTATAGATTTCTTGTCTGGTTAGACTATTTCCATTCTCTAGTTGTTTAGCTGAGTTGCAGTGCTGCTTAGCACAAGGATTTCTAGCTTAGGAATCCTTCTCCTTGAGAATCCTTTTGAAGGAGTTGTACAGATTTGTCTCACAACTAGGATTGATGCCAAGCATCCTCCTCTAGGACATTGTTATTTCTGCAGCAGAATAATGTTGTGTTGCAGGGTGTTGCAGTGAGGGATCACAGTACCTCTTCCATCACTTGTTTTTCAGAGGAGGAGTCTCTCTTTCCTGTGTGAGATTAGTTTGGAAGCCACTAGAGCTTTATTGCAGATCTTGTCATTGATCCAACTCATTCCCTTGCCCCTACAACGTAGTTTTCTTCAGTAACTGTGTTATTTTCATTGAGCATTTGTTGTGTGGTTTTGCATTGTTGATTGGAGGGTAAGATATTCAGTGATAGGATCCGCCTTTCACCTGAGAGATCCATTAGATGATATTCAACTATCAGTTGCAGAATATTCAATTATCTCCATCCTTTTCTATTTTCTGAGTTGCAGTTGCTACCCAACAACTCCGACATTTTTTCCATTTTGTATATTTCAGCCAATCCTTCGAAGGATTGTTGTATTATTGTTTCCAGGGGTTGAGAGCTTGCTTCCCCTTATTTATTGAGCCATACATTATCATATATTCCTATTATTATGTAATATGATGCATTACCTCTTATAAACTACGTCATTTTAGACTTCAACAATTCATATGTAGCAGTGTTCTCTATTTATGGTGTACATGTTCCACTGAGGCTCTCATTACCTAGCTTGAGTAATTGATTCCTCAAATAATTGTACACTTTCTACTGCTATAGCATCATTCGTTGGCTATATGTATCTTCATGTGCCTAGGCTTATTAAAATAACGTTGTCTTTCCATTATTGGTTCATGCATTTGCTACATCCCCTTCATCGGGCACTTTTATGAGGTAACTAGGTGTTGGAGACCTGTTTAACCACCCTAGAAGGATTTATTTTGAGCAAAATATTGGATTTGTTGGGGAAAATACTCAGAGGGGGGGGGGGGGGTGAATCAATATTTACTGCATAATCAAATCTTTTTACTTTTTCACTCTCTAAAACCCATACGCTACTTTGATGAAGCCAACTAGCGTATGCACGCGGATATCCTTCATAAAACTTGCGTATACACAGAGATCTAATTATGCAGATATTTCTTAACTTAGTTCTTTGCAACATTCATTCATCTGATGTTAAGTTAACAGTAAGCATGTGCAGTAACAACAGAATAAACCATCACACATAAGTATCACACATGAACACCAGGATTTTAGGTGGAAACCCAAGTCGGGAGAAAACCACCATTGCCGTTGCTCAGCCTTCAATATTTTATTATAGAGAAAACATATTACAACTTATGTGCTGGCGCAGACCAAGACGTTGTGCACCCACCGCTATGCTCGTCACACACTGCCTCGTGCAGACAGCGCGACCCCCCGACTCTGCTTACCAAACCCTCTCCGGAAGGGAGCTACGACCCCCGATCTGCTACTGTGCCCTCACTTCAAGGGAGATACGACCCCCCTTCGATCTCGCTTACCAGCCTCACCCGGAAGGGAGATACGACTCTCGACCGAAGGCTACAACTCCGCACCACCTTGGACCACGTTTCATCAATTTTCACACTGGATCCAAAGCTTCCTCTAGGGCACCACTTGCAGGCAACATTTCATCATATTTTCAAACTGAACCCTTTCCATACCTTTTAAGCACAATCAACCATGAAACAGATACATATAACTCATTGACAGATATCAGTAAACCACCAGAACAGATCAGACATTTCTTACCATAGACTTAAGCAAACCCTAGTTTGCATACGCGCTTTTCTTTCACTGATGTCGCGTATATACGTTCGTCCACACACAAACCGGGGGCCGTATACCTCAAATTGTATATTTCATTGCGCATACGCGCTTTCTCTTCAGCGAAGCCGCATATATACGCGCTTCCTCTGCGGCGAAGTAGCGTATAGATCTTCAATCATTATAGAGCAGCATACTTCTTCAGATCAGATATTCAGTTCAGATTTACCCTTTTACTTCAGACAGATGTTCGCCTAGATGTTCGCCTCATCACAGATCTAGGCCTTCCATAAGCAGATCTAGTAGATACAAGTGCATTTCAGATCTAGATTCCCTTCTTCATCATTGGTGCATCATACATTCAGATTTATCTTCAAGTGTAACCCTTTCCATTCAGATCTACTTCAGAGAGAAGTATTCATTCAAGCTCAGACATCTTGCACCCACACTCATGTTTTGCACAATGAATTTCTTCTCCTTATATAGATTTATCCTTTTTCAATACCATGGGCCAAAACAATACCATGAGCCCAAAACTACCTGTACGGGGTCAATTAGGCGGATCATTACCCAATACAATGGGTCAATACCATGGTGGTTACCCCTGGTTTTGCACTTTTTGAGCGCTTTTGCCCATACGTGAATTGGAACGTTCCTTTCCGCGTGCATACGCGACTTCCCCTAGGCCAATCCGCGTATACCTAGAGACATACTCTTTTTCATCATAGAATTAGCACATGCTGAATTCCTTTCTTCATTGCCTTCTGTTCACACTGTAGATACATCAGATTTCCTTCATCAAACCATATTCTATCAAGCACAACTTCATCAAGTAAGTTGCCATCATCTTCATCACGAGGGTTGCCTTTCAAGGACAACATTCACCATCATATTGTCAACAAACATCATATCACATCAGATTTACATCATTTACCAAGTTCATCAAGTCAAGAGTAACTTCATCAGGTGGTTTGCCATCAAGGACAACACATGTCAATAGTCGCATGTCTTCATCTTCATTTAGTGGGTTGCCATCAAGGACAACACTTTGCATCATATTTCCAACAATCTCCCCCTTTGGACTTGATGGAAACCATGATGGTGTTTGGTTACCACAACAGATAGATACATTAAGAATACAATGACACCATGTCACTCTCCCAAGAATTTGACACCATTTTGTTTCTTCATTCAAACACCATGTCACTCTCCCCCTTTGACATCAAGGGCAAAGGGCGGATCAAAAACCAACATACTCTTCCCCTTTTCTCCTCATGTGGAAGAAGCGTTCTGCAAATCTGATGTATACTGAAGTGGCCAAGCTCCCCCTGAGTTCATACTAAATCTTCAAACATATTTTTCAATGAAATACATGACTCTATGACTTTCCTATCACCAAAGACTCATACTTACATCAATTATCCATCCAAGTGGATTTACATATGAGACTCAACTACCCAACAAAGTGGGTTTACAAATTTGACTCAGCTACCCAACCAAGTGGGTTTACAAAATTTGATTCAGCTACCCAACCAAGTGGGTTTACAAATTTGACAAGTCCTTACATGACTGAATATTACAATTTTACATCATGGGTCTCAACCAGACCTTTTCATCAAAATACAAGTATGACTTTTCATGATCAATACCAACAAGACCTCAAGAGAGATCATATATTAGAACCACCATAATGTCAGCAATGCATTATACTCAGCAAAGCTAATGCTCCCCCTGAATCTGTGCAACCAAGCATCCTTTCCATATGACTAAGGCTCCCCCTTAGTTTGTGCATCCTGAACACTTTCACCAACAAATCATCAAGGAATATTCATCAAAACATTAGAAAAAGAATTATCAGAACTGGAACACCACCAGAGATACCAAACAGTATCAGAGATTCCAAACAGCACTGCAGCTGTGCTGAAGAGAGCTGAACCAACCAAAAATTGTCAGCAACCTACCATACGCAGTTTTCTGTGCAGGAACTCGCATATATACGCGACTGTTTTTCAGGAAACCCGCGTATCCCAAGCCATCTTCTAAATTTTAACCAGATCTAATTCTCTGTGGGGCAAAGACAGTGTTCAGCTTCTTTCTGGGACATTTGAATGCTTCCCTGGACTACAGATAGATAGAACAATGTAGTTGTGTCTTCAAGCGTCATCCAATGGTTGTAGCATCAGCACAATAGTAACCAAGCCTTCAGATTCTTCGCAGCATCAATACAATCTTTCCAAGAGAGATTCTCATATCAGAACAACATCTTCACATAGGTGTCAAGGAATCATCCATGTCGTCCAACATCACCATGATCTTCAAGATTTAACATGAAGTAACATATGTAGGCAAAAGATCTCTCAACCATAGTAACACACTCTGCATGATTTATTTTTGAATCAAATGACATCCAACTCATCCATGTGTGAGTACAAAAGATACTTATCAAGGCTCAAAAATTCATCATAATAAACCATGTACCAAGTCATCATTATTTGAGCATGAGTATCACAAAAACCAAAGAATAAGCAGTCATATTGCCAACAATTCAATCATTAGTATTCAACCTGCTACTCCCCCTAAACCAGTGCTCTTCCTTAACTTGTGCAATCTGAAACACCTTCAACAGCAAGTCATCAGCAACAATCTTTGCATGATTTGTCCTCATCTCTGAATTATAAGACTTTCATCTCAACAATGAATACTCTTCATCAACAAGCAAACAGGACTCATCCATAAACTTCATCATAGGAAACCAAGTATCATATCATCATAATCATGAGTATAGACATAACAATGCTAACAGTGCAATAATCAGTAGTCAGACTGATGCTTTCCCTGAACCTCTGCTCCAGATCTTCAGCTATCAGATAAATTCTCTTATCATCAATGCATACGCGACTGTGTCTGATGTAACTCGCGTGTATACGCGACTTTTGTTAACATAACCCGCGTATGGAAAGTGAAGCATGGAAAATTTTCATCTTCCTTCATTTCCTCCTGAGTTTGTACCTCCTGTACCTGTCCTTTCCACATCAGTTGTGCTGTTAGAAATACATATAACTAGAATAATCAAATCAACCATGAGAGTCATCATGCATTGCTCCCCCTGTGACGATACATTACTAAATCTCATAGTGTATCCCACATCATTCCTGCAGTCAATCAAAGAAGTCAACTTCAGAAGCGGATGAGTGCAGTAGGGTCAGAATTCCCTACATTTCTGATCGGTCCTCCATCTTTAATTGAGTGTTTTCTTCAAGAAAATCATTGTCTTCTAGAGCATCCACAAAAGTATCATTTTATTCTCTAGATTGATTCTTATTCCATCCCTCCATCTTTTTCCAGATTTGTTTAAACTTTCTATTTGTGTGCTGGAGGTCATCCAATTTCTCATATATGTTCAACCTGCATTCCTTTTCTACATGTCCATACTTGTTACAAGAATAACATCTCATGTGTCCAGAGAAATAAGCATAAGAATCATAATGAGTATTTCTACTCTTCCTCCTTTTACAATCAGCTGCTTTATGTCCATACTTGTTACATGAAAAACAATATCCTTTGAAGAAACCAGAGTACCTTTCTATGTAGGATTTGTTAGTTTGTGGCTGAAATGATCTGATCCTGCAATTTGCTGCAACATGCCCATAATTATGACATTTAAAACATTCAACATTCTTGAATGAATTCCTTTGAGAATACATGATTTTTGGTTGATCTTTTGTCTCTTTCAACACTTCAGGTTTTGCAATGACTTCCTCTGAATTTTTAGCACCTCCTTGTGAGCTAGATTCTCCTTTAACAGTTTCATGGAAACCAAGACCAATTTTGATAGCAGGAGACCTTTGATTACTTAGAATATTGTCCAAAATATTAGTACTATCATGAAACCTCAAAAGTTTTACCTTTTCTTCTAATTTACCTTTGAGAATGTTTACCTCAACCTCCAAGGCTTGACATTGCTTTGTCATGCTTTCTTCTTTCCTTCTTCCATCTTCAACTTGATCCTTCAGATTTAGAATCTCTTCTGTTAGCCAAATTTCGTTTTCTTCACATGTTTGTTCCAGCTCTTCATTCTTCTTATTTGATTTTTCCAGATCTTCTTTGAGAGAGATGATTTCTGCTTCAAGGCCTTCCTTTTCAAATGACAGAGGTTCTTCATTCTTCTTGTTTGATGCTTCAAGGTCTGTTTGTAGAAAGATGATTGCAGCTTCAAGTCCTTCATTCTTCTTGCTTGATTTTTCGAGATCTGGATTTAGATTGTTGATTTCTGCTTCTAGTTCTTTAATACGATTTTGATACTTGTCCACCTGACCATTCAGCATTTCTATTTGTTCTTTCATTTTAGAGATCATCTCTTTGTTGATAGAATCTTTCTTATCAATTGCTCTTTGTTGTTCTTCATCTTTGATCTTGAGAGCTTTCTCTATTTCCAAAACACTACTTTCACAAACTTCATTATTGTTTGTACCACCAAGATCATGCAAAGGATGACCCCAATCACTATCTGATTCATCTTCTTCTATTTTCTGAGATATCTCCTTGCTTCGAGTAGCCTTCTTCTTTTTCTTCTTTGCCATGAGCACCTGTAGAGCTTCATCAGAATCTGTTTCATCTTCTTCAATTTTTTCTATACATGATTTCTGAGGTATCTCCTTTCCTTGAATAACCTTCTTCTTTTGCTTATTTTCCATGAGCACTTTCAGATCATGGTCAGAATCTTCATCTTCACTGGACACTTCATCATCATCTTCTTTTGCATAATAACTCTTTCTCTTTTCAAATTGTTTCCCTTCACCATGCTTTTCTCTATAAGGACATTTAGCAGCATAATGACCAAATTTTCCACACTCAAAACATTTGAAGGGAAGCTTACCTTTGAATCTTCCAGTACCTAGTTGGAGCTTTCTCACGAAATTTGCTTCTTCTTCATCGGATATATAGTTGGATTCTTTGACAACTTCCTTTTCCTTTCCTTTTGTAGATGCCTTAAAAACAGCTTCTCTGATTTGGTAAGGACCTCCTTGTCTCATTTCAAAAGCAGTTCGAATACCATGTAATTGAACAATAGAAAGAGTTTGCAGATCTTGCCTTTCTTCAATAGCTGAAACTTTAGAGTCAAATTTAGAAGTCAAGGATCTTAAGACCTTTTCCACCAGAGTAGTATCAGTTATGGTTTCACCCAAATTTCTCATTCGATTTACAATATCATCCAGATGAAGAAAGAAACTGGCAACACTCTCATCACTATGCATCTTCAAATTTTCATATTCAATTCTAAGAGTTTGGAGTTTTGCACTTTTTACCTTTGTGTCTCCTTCATAACTCAGAATGATTTTGTCCCATATTTCTTTTGCTGAATGTAGCTGCATCACTTTAGCAAATTCTGATTCAGACATGCTTCCTAATAAGACATTCACTACTTTGGCATTGATTTCATACTTCTTCCTTTCAGCTGCATCAGTAGGAATACTTGTCGGATATTGATAGCCTTCTTCCACGATTGCCCATACATCTGCACCAAGACTTTGCAGATATGCTTTTGTTCGTACCTTCCAGAATATCATATTGCTTCCATTGAATAGAGGTGGCTTTATAGACATTACTCCTTCTTGACTTCCCATTGCGACGGATCTCCTTCAAGCGATCAAGCTTCTGCAGAAGGACCACCCTCTGATACCAATTGTTGGGAAAAATACTGAGAGGGGGGGGTGAATCAGTATTTACTGCATAATCAAATCTTTTACTTTTTCATTCCTTAAAAACCCATACGCTACTTTCCTTCAGTAAACTAGCGTATATACGCGGATCCCCTTTATGAAACTAGCGTATACACAGAGATCTAGATATGTCATTAAATATTCACTTAAACCATTCCATCATTTATTCATCAGATATTCAATAAGCAGTAAACATGTGCAGTAAGAACAGAATAAACCATCACACAAAGCATCACACATGAACACCAGGATTTTTAGGTGGAAACCCAAATCGGGAGAAAACCACCGCTGCAGTTGCTCAGCCTTCAATATTTATTATAGAGAAAACATCTTACCTTTATGTCCATGGTGCGGACTTGGCCAGGCAGGCACCTAACGCTCGTTTACAGAAGCCCTCTCCTAGAAGACTCTGACCCTAGGCCTCGTTACCAACCCTCTCTGGAAAAAGACTACAAACCCCAATCTCGTTTACACCAGCCTCACACAGGAAGGGAGCTCACGACCCCAGATCTCATTTCACAGCCCTCCTGAAGGAGCTCACCCACAGTGAAGGCTACAATCAACTGGCCTGCACAGCAGACCCACGTTTCATCATATTTTCATACTGGATCCAACAACTTCAATAGAACACCACTTGCAGGCCACATCTCATCATATTTTCATACTGGACCCTTTCCATACTTTTAAGCACAACCATACATCATCAACAGATACATATCAACACAGATCAGATAGCATAAACACAGCAGAACAGCTCAGATAATTCATACCCCTTGCTTCAGCAAACCCTAGTTTGCATACGCTCTTTTACTTCACTGATTTCGCGTATATACGCGCTTCCGTCCACACAAAATAAATACCTCGGGGAATTATATATTTTATTGCGCATACGCGCTTTCTCTTCGCTGAAGCCGCGTATATACGCTCTTCCTCCGTGGCGAAGTAGCGTATAGATCTTCAATCATTACAGAGCAGCATACTTCATCAGATCAGATATTCAGTTCAGATCTACCCTTTTGCTTCAGACAGATGTTCGCCTAGATGTTCGCTTCATCACGGATCTAGGCCTTCCATAAGCAGATCTAGTAGATACAAGTGCATTTCAGATCTAGATCCCCTTCTTCATCATTGGTGCATCATACATTCAGATTTATCTTCAAGTGTAACCCTTTCCATTCAGATCTACTTCAGAGAGAAGTATTCATTCAAGCTCAGACATCTTGCACCACACTCATGATTTGCACAATGAATTTCTTCTCCTTATATAGGATTATCCTTTTCAATACCATGAGCCCCTTTTTCAATACCATGGGCCAAAACAATACCATGAGCCCAAAACTACCTAGACGGGGTCAACTAGGCGGATCATTACCCAATACAATGGGTCAATACCATGGTGGTTACCCTTGGTTTTGCACTTTTTGAGCGCTTTAGCCCATACGCGACTTGGCACGTTCTTTTCCGCGTGCATACGCGACTTCCCCTAGGCCAATCCGCATATACCTAGAGACATAATCTTTTTCATCATAGAATTAGCACATGCTGAATTCCTTTCTTCATTGCCTCTCGTTCACACCGTAGATACATCGCATTTCCTTCATCAAACCATATTCTATCAAGCACAACTTCATCAAGTAAGTTTCCATCATCTTCATCACGAGGGTTGCCTTTCAAGGACAACATTCACCATCATATTGTCAACAAACATCATATCACATCAGATTTACATCATTTACCAAGTTCATCAAGTCAAGAGTAACTTCATCAGGTGGTTTGCCATCAAGGACAACACATGTCAATAGTCGCATGTATTCATCTTCATTTAGTGGGTTGCCATCAAGGACAACACTCTGCATCATATTTCCAACATGATTTAGGACTTAGACACATTTTTCTAAAGGATCCAGGTCCTGGTTTCAAATCCTGTAGCAGCCATTCCTAGAAAATGTGTTTTCCAATCATGTCTTGCTAGCTGTTCCAGATTTGGGGATATTATAGTGGTATCAGAGCAACTTTCTTGGCTCATCCTTTGAGTCTTAGCCCAAGAAGATAAAATAATATTAGAATTATGAAGAATATGAGATTACTCTCATCATTGTTTAGATCCAGGGAAGGCCTGTCCAAGGAGGTCAAGAAGATTGAAGAAATAGAAGAGGAAGGACCATGCACTTCCTATTCTCTTCAAGAAGAAGACGCGGAGCATGGAGGACACTTGGATTATCAGATTCTAAGTGATTACCTTGTTGAGTACAGATATCAACCCAAAGCCTTCAAGGAGACTCTAGCTTTCCCTCAATTCATCCAGTTGAAGGAAGAGAAGAGACCATGCAGTAGAATAAAAATCAGAGGCAATAGATTTATGTTGTCTAACTTTGATGGGTCTTCTACAGCAAAAGGTTGGGTGAGAAAGTTGGAGGAATTTTTCCTACTACATCTTGTAGCAGGGGAAGAAGCTGTTGAAATCTTAGCACTGCACTTGGAGGGTGGAGCCTATGTTTGGTGGTTTAGCGACTTGAGCCATGCAAGGGTGAAATTTTTTGCAAAGTTCACTCAAAGGTTGATCAAAACCTTTGATGGAGAAAGAAAAAAGGAAGAAGAGCTCACACCACCACTTGAGGAGGCTTGTAATAATGCTGTCACACTCATAGAAGATTAGCCACATGCATCAACAGTTGGGGTAGCCAACACTTTGGAGGAAAGGACTCTTGAATCCCTACAAGAAGTTCCAAAATCTCATCAAGGTATGAAAATATTTCCACTATATTTTGTTGCAGCAAATTCTTTTGAGAATTGTGAAAATTTTCTTTTACATGACCAAGGGTCAAATCCCATTGTTGATCTAGAGAAACTTGGTTGCACTGCATTGTGCAACATGGAAACATTCAAGGAGGAAACAAACCATAATCCTAATGAGTCATTGTTGGATTGCATATCACATTTGAGGTTGGGTTTTGAAGACTTTAAGGAAGATAGTAGACATCTTGGAGTGAGAAACCCTTTCTCCTTTCAAGATGACCCTTTCTTAATGACCTCCTCTTAGCTCAAAGAGGAACTTCTACTTTCAGTAGATCCAAGGCCTCATTGGTTTTGGAAGAATATTTTTGAGAGAGGGGTCTGATGGAGATATCTCATTAGAGGTGCACTTCAACAAACCATGGAGTGCAAAGATTTTCTTCCTTTCTCATAGGAGCAGAGAGAAGATGGAGGACATATTAGGATGGATAACATCTCTCATGCTTGTGTTGGATATGACTTGAGCCATGCACATCATGATGGGAGGTTTTTTCCTACCACCTATTTTGGTCCTTATGGGGTCACATTGATCCTTGAGAAGATTGCATTTCAAAATCCCATGAAGTGCAAAGACAGGAATCTGATTTGGGAGGATGAAAAAAACTATAAAACTCATATGAAAACTCATGAAACCATCCTTAAGATGGAGTATGATACAACCATTGCATCCTTGGAGAGATTAACAAGGCTGTCAAACTATGATGGAGAAGAGATGCTACCTTCATCACATTTGGATCCTTGTGGATTCAACACAGTCATGGGTGAGAGATCTTCTCTAAGATATCTCAAAACAGCTGCATTTAAAACTTCCATGAAATTCAAAGAGAAAGATTTGATTTGGAAAGATGGTAGCCCTCATAAGAGGAGTACCAAGGGGAAGAGAAGGAGGAGACATCAATAATTGGTTGAGTGGGTGTGGTTGATGTGCAAGGAGCTGGGAGGCTACTTGAAAATATATGACACCGAGCAGTAGGAGGCTTGGCTACGCTGGCTCCTCTTGAAGGAGTTTGGCCATCACTTGGCACGTCCTTTTCCTAAGAGGATGGGGATGGAGAAGAGGTGGCAGGATTCTTGCATTATTGGGCAACATGGAGTATGGATGCATGATGTTGATGTGACATACATATCACTCATTATGTTTTCATCACCTGAGATGTATGATGGGAGCATAAGGAGGCATCAAGAACTTGGGAAAATGTTTTATCATGGATGGACTATTTTGGGCCAGCTGGTTCATCAATGCTGGAGGAGAACTCCTTGGAGGATTGTTCTTCACTTTTCCATTTCAGGGCAATAATTTTGCAGCCCAAGATCAGCACATAATCTACACTCATCATGAGTGGAGAGAAGGATAGCATGGGGTAGGCTATGATGCTTACCATGTTTAGATTTTCAGCTCACCTACATTTCCGGAGCTTGAGCTGGAAGGAGATTTTCAGGATTTTCCATGTTGGGAGGTGACTCATTTTGTTTGGATGATTCCTTGGAGATGGAGGATCCATATGGGGAAGATGTTCCTCATCATATTTTAGACTCCATGCCTTGGGTGGAGACTTTATAGTTCTATCCTTGTAGTTGCTTGAGGACAAGTAACATTTGGGAGGGGAGGACTGTAATATTCCAAATTTTTCCTTCAATAAATTGGAATATTAAATTTTGTCATTTTTCTTAGGAGTTGAATAATCTGGTGAGAAGGCCCATTCATAATAAAAACATGGATAAAATCCCTCTAGTATGTAATGGGATTAGCAATCGAATGATATTTCACACCGTCATGTGTGAAAGGAGACATTTGCAAAGAGGTTGGGTCAAGTTTGACCAAGTCAAACAACGCAGAGATATGAGGTGGAAAGCATCTTGTGAGATAGTGCAGAGAAAGAAGAGGGAATATTCCTTGAAGGAGGAAACCCTAAAGAGTGGGACCCTTTGAGAGGGAGCTCTCATGTGTTTAAAAGGAGTGCAAGCTAGCCATTGTTACTCATGCATATGATTATAGATTTCTTGTCTGTTTAGACTATTTGCATTCTCTAGCTGTTCAGCTGAGTTGCAGAGCTGCTTCGCACAAGGATTTATTGCTTAGGAATCCTTCTCCTTCCTTGAGAAGCATCTTGAAGGATTTTTACAGATTTCCCTAACATCTAGGCTTGAGGCCAAGCATCCTCCTCCAGGATAGTGTTATTTCTACAGCAGAATAATGTTGTGTTGCAGGGTGTTGCAGTGAGGGATCACAACACCTCTTCCATCAATTATTTTTCAGAGGAGTCTCTCTTTCATATGTGACATCAGTTTGGAATCCATTGGAGCTTATTGCAGATCTTGGCATTGGGCCAACTCAGTCCCTTGCCCCTACAGCGCAGTTTTCTTCCGTAATTACGTTATTTTCATTGAGCATTTGTTGTGTGGTTTTGCATTGCTAATTGGAGGGTAATATCTTCAGTGATAGGATCAGCCCTTCACCTGAGAGATCCATTGGATGAGATTCAGCCATTAGTTGCAGCATCTTTAATTATCTCCTTCCATTTCTATTTTTTGAGTTGCAGCTACTACCCAACAACTTCGACATTTTTCCCATTTTGTATATTTCAGCCAATCCTTCCAAGGATTGTTGTATTATTATTTCCAGGGGTTGAGAGCTTGCTCCCCCTTATTTATTGAGCCATACACTGTCATATCTTCCTGTTATTATGTAATATGATGGAGTACCTCTTATAAATTGCGTCCTTTTAGCCTGCAGCAATTCATATGTAGCAGTGTTCTCTATTTATGGTGTACATGTTCCAATGAGGCTCTCATTGCCTAGCTTGAGTGATTGATTCCTCAAATAATTGTACTCTTTCTACTGCTATAACATCATTTTCTAGCTATCTGTATCTTCATGTGCCCATGCTTATTAAATTAACGTTGTATTTCCATTATTGGTTCATGCATTTGTTGAAGCCCGTTTATCAGACACTTTTATGAGGTAACTAGGTGTGGGAGACCTGTTTAACCACCCTAGAAGGATTTATTTTGAGGCACCTCTTGGATTTAGGACTTAGACACATTTTTCTAAGGGATCTAGGTCTTGGTTTCAAATCTTTTAACAACCATTCCTAGAAAATGTGTTTTTCAGTCATGCCTTGCTAGCTGTTCCATATTTGGGGATATTAGAATGTGGATGAACCACAAGAGGAGGTTCATGGAGTGGAGGAAGACGCTCACGCCAATCCATCCATCAAAAATGGTAGAAGGCATACCATGGAAGCTGATAGGCGGATACTTGATGCTGCACAAAATGTAGGAGCCCCTACTTCAAAGCATAGACAAAGACAGTCTCCTGAATGATTTACTGGATACATCGCTCTCATGAGAAGATGTATTGTGATCGAACAATATTATTTTTAGGAAGCAGTGTAGGATCCCACATGGGTAAATGTAATGGTGGATGAGTATGAATCCATTGTAAAAAAAGGTTCTTGTAAAATTGCTCCAAGGCTGGTTTATAAATCATTGGTAGGTTCGAGATGGATCTATAAGGTAAAGCATGTTGTTGATGGGAGTGTGGAGAAATACAAGCCTGCCAGATTTTTGGCCTGGGGCTTCTCGCAGATCGAGGGGATATATTATGAAGTGACCTTTTCACTTGTCGCAAGGTATTATTCCATAAGATCCATCCATGCTCTCTCAGCGCAGATGGGCTGGCACATTCATCTGATGGATGTGAAAACTATGTTTATGAATGGAATCATTAAGGAAGAGGTGTACATACAACAGCCTGAAGGTTTCAAGATATTCACAATGATTTTCATGTGTGCTGACTCAAAAGAGTGCTATATGGGCTAAATCAAGCACCTCGTTCTCAGTACACTTGGATAGGAGACTATTTCACTAGACCTGGCTTCACCAAATTTGAAGAAGATGCAAACCTATCCAAATTGTGGTGGAGGGAATGATTTTAATCATTTCTCTTTATGTTGATGATTTAATATTGACTGGTGATGAGCAACTGATACACTCATGCAAGGAGGATCTTGCAAGGGAGGTCAAAATGAAGGATATGGGCCTCCTTCATTATTTCCTTGGATTAGAAATATGGTAGCGAGCTGCTAAAATTTTTTTATCTCAAGGAAAGTGTGCAAGGGAGATACTGGGTAAGTTTCAAATGGAGGGTTGCAAACCCATGGATACTCCTCTTCTAGGAAAATGGAGGAAAGAGGATGCTACTTCTGGAGAGGTAGTGGATGCTACTATCTATCGGCAGTTATTGGGTTCGCTAATGTATCTAGTGAACATGAGATCAAACATTTTCTATGCGGTTAACCAACTGAGTCAAGCTATGGTTAAGCCTACCAAGATCTTTTGGAAGGTGGGTAAGCATGTCCTGAGATACCTGAGGGTCACATCATAGCATTTTTTATGGTATAGATAGATGGATGAAGTGAAGTTGCATGGCTTCACGGATGCATATTGGGAAGGAAGTCCATCAGATAAAAATATCACATCAGGGGGGATCTTTAGTATTGGGTCTACAATTTTTTCTTAGTACAACATGAAGTAGAGATCAGTGGCACTTAGTTCAGCAGAGGAGGAATACATGGTAGCGATTCAAGCTGCATGTGAGGCTATCTGGATGAGAAATATTTTGGTTGGTTTTTTTGGTTCTCACATGGATTTGATAGTGATTCATTGTGATAATCAGAGTTCATTAAACTCTTGATTAATCCTATGTTTCATGATATACATAAGCATATAGATATCCATTACCATCATCTCAGATATTGTGTGCAGAGGAGAATCATGTTGCTTCAGTACATCCCCATGGAAGATCAAGATGCATATATTCTAACAAAGGCGCTCACGAGGAGCAAATTCGAATACCATATAGACATGATCGAGCTGAAGGATAATCCCTTTCTTCTTGAGAGGGAGTTTTGAGATTCAACAAGAAGATCCTAGTGAAAATTAAGTACCCACACTAGGATGGCGCCTCAGGATATTTTTTAGGTGTATGTCTATTTATAGATGTATGTGCAAATTCTATTTATAGAATACATGTCTACTATTATTATCCCTTAATATTAGTTGGAAAATAAATTATATTCTATTCTCAATTAGGACTTAGAAATAGTTCATTGAAGTGGAAAATTGGTTAGCTAAATGAATTTCAAGTTAAGTGGTTGGTTGGTGGGACATGCATGTTGACTTAGTTGTAATTGAGTTATTCGAAGTTGTAACAGAGTTGGAAGTGCAGTTATGCAGGTTGTAAAGTAGTTTAATTCAGTTAATTGAGTTAAAATCAGTTGTGCTAGTTGTAACTGAAGATACAATAGTGAGAGAAAAAGTGAATTAACTATTAATTAATTCACAATCTGTGGTCTCACATGCAACTGAAGATTTACTATTATTCACTGCATGCATCTTAGATCCAGTGGAGACCCATTTGATTTATAGGTGAAAGGGAAGTAAACTATCAGTTGTGACATTATCTGGTTGCACGCATGCAACCACACACACATTGGATGTGCCCATAAGGATTGCGTAGTGAAGGCAGGCAAGATTGCATTCATTCAAGAATTTCTATTAGCAGGGATTGCGTAGTGGAGGCAGGTTGTCTAGAGATAGTAAATTGGCTAACGAACTTGGAAATTTTTGTATGACATTGTGAGAAAATTAGCTCATGTATTGAGAGCTCTTTGATTGGAGCTTTGTATGTAATTATTTCATGATCCATGATATAATATACCATAGAAGATAGTGGGGTTTTTAGCTATAAGCTTTCCCCGGTTAATTATCTATGTTGTGTGTGATTGATATTTCTTCATGATATTGTAACAGGGGATTATGTTTTAAATTCCACAAATATTTGTAGAAATGATTCTATATTTAACAGTAGCATATTGTTAGATCAGGAGAATCCAGGACATACATGTCTTTTGTATAATTTCTACAGTTTTTTCTTTTTTCCCTTTAAAATTTGATGATGTAATCAAATATTATTTTATTATTGCCACTACTATTTTATAATTTCCTTAGGAGGCCCATTTTAAACCTCAAAATTCCCCTAATAGACCCAGGTTGAGCAGAATGTTAGAACTAGGATGAGAAAACACACTATATATAAATGGAACCTCAATAGTATGGGAGTAAGGTAGCCATTATATATATATATATATACATTATTTGAGATCTGGGATGAATTTTTATTTCTTCTAGAGACTTGCACAATAAAAGGTGGTAATTTAGCGGAATGCAGTTTATAAGCGAAAGCAATAAATCCATTCAGGCCAAACAAAATGAAAAATTTGTGGCAACATTCAAATTGAAAAAAATGTTGTCATGTTTTGGCATAATATGAGCATAGACTAATGGTTTCTCTAAACAAAGGAAACAAAAACGGTTCACAGTGGTTGCATCAACCCAAGGACCCGAATTATTGAAGGAGATTAGAGGGGAAATAAGAACCAAAAAATTAACAGACAAGAAAATATGATTTCAGCAACCACCGTAATTACAATGTCGATAAGAGAGAAAGCAAACCTAAGACGATGGGTCACCATGACATGAAGCAAAATCAGGATTTGAAAAAAAATAGTATTAATTTCAACGAATGAGAAATATACTCTAAAATAGTATGACATTAAACGAATGAGAAATATACTATAAAAAATTGGAGAGCGAGGAGCACGATGCGCCCAAAGTTGAGTTTGAAAAGAAATATGTTAATATTTCCCTTTCTAGAAGGGTTAACCCTTAACAAAAAAAAATATCCCAACCCAATTGTTGTGCTTGAATTCATATATCAAATACCCAATTGTTGTGCTTGAATTCATATATCAAATCATAACCCAAGGCAGTGCGAAAAAAAAGAGGGGTTTACCTTATGCATTCTATAAGGGAAAAGGGGTGATGTAGCAGGGACATAGAGGTTATGCCTCAAGGGAAATTGACTATGCAACCCTCATCTTCGAAATTACTTCGGACATTGAATAACCATCACTGGATCAATGTTCTAGTGACTCCAAAAAATAGAGGAAGAAAAAATATAATGAACCAAGAATTTGACCATGAGAAAAAAATATATAATATACACCATCGAAATAGGGTAGTAACCTATTTATTGGGGAAACCAAGCAAGTGAGATGGTGGAATACCTGAAATAACATCCGCATGAAATATGGAGAGAGATTGAATGGAAAAATTACCAGCTAAACCTCGCATTGATACTAGGTGGCCCGTGACGCGATGCTCTAGTCATGGACAAAAAAAAATGATGATGTTGCAAAGAAGCCAAAGGTAGGGCTAGAAAAAATGAAACCCTAACAGTTTCCCACCAATATATACTTGTGATAAATGAGTCCGTCAATAGTGCACTACTAGGATGCCATGTGAGGTTCATATGGTTGCTCCTATTATGGCACTAATCCTGATTGCCAAGTGTGAAGCAAAGTCTACATGTTTCTAACGGTACCACATTTATTTCCTCTAAAACATATGAGTAATTTCAGTTAGATATTAAATCCAACACATGGTGTGTAAAGAAAACAAATTTCATCACCCTCATATTACAACGTATACATATAAATAACCAATACATGTGATGAACCATGGATTAGAACCATGAATGGGATTTTTAAATACCGTTTTATATCAAGAAATATAATGCAAAGCCTATGAATGAGGAATAAATATAACATCACATAATGTTGTATATTATAGTTTTGGTAATAAAATGAAAGAGCATATTAACCATTTGTATGACAATTTTTTGATATAGTTAACGAGAAGAAAATATCACCTTAAAGCACAGGTAACGATGACCATATTTTTTGGGAACATAAAGTTTCAATATAGGAGAAGAAAGAGAGGGGAGTCTGTAGCATTAGATATAATTGAAAATAGAAAACCATTTGACAAATAAAAGGAACCATTGAAATGTTTTGTAAAAATAATACATTGCAGATATAGAAGGGATCCAATAAAAATTTAATTAGTTCCATAAGAGATCTTGATGTAAGTGAGTAGATGGAGCACACAATTTGATGAAGGCTGAACCAAAATATTTCCAATGTGATGGGATGGTCACATGATGATGATGGGAAAATTTTAAATTACTTTGTAGGAAATTGTAAATATTTGCATTATGAAGTGAGTTTTGTTTTTAAAGTAAATTGGTGAAATGACTTCCTAATGTAACCATGTTTTAATTTAATTTATTTTGTGGAGAAGGAGAAATGATTCATCTCTCATAACTCTTGGTTGTCCCATGTTAGATTTATTTTTAAAGAAAATAGTGTTTGAGAAGAAGGGTGTGAAGGAGTGGAGAATAAGAGAGGAGGAGCTCCAGAACGGGGAGATGAAACAAAGGTTGTTAGAGGCATGGATTGGATTGCAAATCTGGGGAGTTAAATGTATTTCTGAATTTTATTAATTGATAACATGTTTATATGCATGAGTATTCGTAACCTCTTTGTTTGTATCTGGTTAATGAAGTTGTTGGTCTTTGGGGAAGTCAATTTTTGTCTATAAATTGTGTCCAATCATATTCATTCCTATGCATTATTGCCTTTAGAAGTTTTCACTTGTAAAGTTGATTTTGATAAAGAATTTAAGCATAGAAGCTTCCATACCTATTTTCTTTTCCATTTGTGTTTGATATGCTCAGCTTTTTTCCCCCGAGGTTAGATATAGTGTGCTGGAGAATGGAAGAAACAGTCATGTAGCTTATTGTTTATGGTAGAATTGTTGAGTCTATTTACATTAGAAGTATACATATTATGGCCAACAATTGTGTGCTTTTGCATGTAATTTTGTTGTAATTGTTTCAAAATCCATGGAGGAAATTTATCTATGTTTAGGAATAGTGACTGTGTGTTATTTATAGTGAATAGAGCAACGTCAATGAAAAAAGAGAACCTTGTTAGAATGTTGTCAAAACCCTTTTTGACTCAGTTTTGGAAATTTTTTATGGTATTATGAATCCCCATGGAGAAGGTTTATGAAACAATATATTCTGTTAAGGAGTGACTCAAGGCCATGGATAATTTTTTGGGAACAAGGTTGGGTCTTTTAACCTTCTAGAAAGTCGAAAAGACAAGTATTTTTGGGTGCACTACAAAACCATTCCATAGTGCATATAATTTTTTTTACTGCATTACACAATTATTTCATAGTGCCTACAAACAACAGTTGTCAGGGTTGTGTATTAGGTTTTAAAGCCTGTTTTGGCTTTCCCATTGCACCATTTTCTAAATGCACATGTATTAAATTGTTTTAGGTGAGGAAAATATTGGAAGGTGAGATAAATTCTTCTCATGGAATTTATCAAATACAAATCCATATTCTATTTTTGAGTACATATTTCAAATATTTATTTAAATTCCATAATTTTGTTTAAATACAATGTTATGGGTGGAGTTTTATCCTAGATATTTGTAGCCAGGGTGGCTCGGTCGATCATCATCAAGTGGTATCGAGGCCATGAAAATATTTTATCTTTACAATTCTTAGAGGAAGATAAAAAATATCTTTGGGGAAACATAATTTACAACAAATTGATGTAAATATTTCTTCTCGAATCAAAATTTAATTGTGGCATGACGATTGTCAGGCGTTGTGCATACATATTTGAGGATGTCTACCTTCAAGTAGAACATATTCACTTAGGAAACAATCAAGAGGAAGACTAGTGTTGGTATAAAGAACCAAAATGTTTGCAATAAAAAGTGGATGAAAAGAGTGAGAAGGGATTTGAAAAAATTGTTGTGTGTTACAGAGAAGAGGAAAAATCACTAAGTGTTGTTATACAGGTTTGGAAAGAAAGAAATAAACTAGAATTAGATTAAGATTGTTTAAATTTTGTGACAAGAGAAAGTATGCAGCAAGCCGAAGACAAATAATTTCAGCCAAGGACTAAACTTGAAGATGAATTTGAAAGCATGAAGGTAAAGTTAGTTGTACGAAGAGAAAACCTGTGATTATGGGAAAATTCTAAGCAATGTGTTAGCAGTTTTGAATAGTTTGAAAATAAGTAAAGGTTAGAGTTCACAACATAGTGAATCAAAGAAGGTAAAATTCAATTAAACATTTGGTAATAATTTTACGCTTCACAGTGAAGGTGATATTAGAGGAAGGTGAGGATATTTTCAATAGCCTAGAGCAAGGAGTGCTCGAAGGGTTCCAATGAAGATGACTAGGAAGATGCCAAATTGTAAAACTCAAGAAAAATTTTAGTGAGGTATCATGTAGCAAGTTGGAGACTTGTTACTCAAAAGGTGTGTTCTAGTTCACGAGTTGAATATTGTTACAAGAAGACTAGATCCATATGACCAGGAGGCCGTAAATTTTCATACCTTAGGATTTTGATGCAAGGTAATAGATAGAGTAGACAATTCGATGAATATTGGACCAAAATATGGCCAATGCGATGGGATGATAAAATGATTATTCTCAGATAAATTCAAATTCGTTTGTAAGAAATTATAAGTATTTTCATTACGAAGTGATTTTTTTTTACAAAAAATTGGAGGAATTATTTCCTAACATAAATATAGGTTTAGTTTCCCTTATTTTATGGAGAAGGGGAACGATTCATCTCTTGATAATCTTGGTTGTATTATATTAATTTTATTTTTAATGAAAAGAGTGTTTGAGAATAAGGGTGTGGAGCACTAGAGAAGAAGGGAGGATGAGCTCTAGAATGAGGACAAAATACAAAGGTTGAAGGAGGTCTAGGATGCATTGTATATATGTCATGTTTAATGTATGTTTGAGTCATATAATGTACAACATTGTTATATTCCTTCATATTTGTAACCTCTATAGCTATATATGGTTAATGAAGTTGTTGGTCATTGGGGCTATTGACTTCTGTTTATAAACTGTCGCCAATCATATTTCATTCCTATGCGTTGTTTCGTTTAGAAGTATGCACTTTTAAAGTAGATTATAATTAATAATTTGAGCATGGAATCTTCCATTATTGTATTTGGCCATTTGTATTTTATTCCTATAGTAAATTTGGTGGAGGAATATATTTTGGGATTGAGAGCATATAATAGCTCAATGCATATGGACCTGTGATGGAGGTAACAAAATAGATGGATTTTTTGGAAAGATATATCTTTTGTTTGTTTCCCATGAGGTTAGAAATAACACGCTTGAGAATGGAGAAAATGACATTGTAGCTTATGGTTTATGTTAGCACTGTTGATTCAATTTACATTAGGAGTCTAGATATTGTGGCCCATTGTTGTGTGATTTTTCTTGTCATTTTGTTCTATTTTTTTCCAAAACCATGGAGTAATGTTATTTATGTCCTAGAGTAGTGATTGCGTGTTATTTATAGTGAATAGAGTGATGTCACAGAAAACAAAGTATCCTTTTTAGAATTTTGTAAAAACCCCTTTTGACTAATTTTTGGAAAATTGTTATCATATTGCAAATCCTCATGGATAAATGCTTATGAAACCATATATTGTGTTAAGGAGAGACTCAAGGCTATGGAGAATCAGATTGGAAAAAGTAAAAATCATTTCACCTTCCATAAAAAAAAAAATATGGGGTGCTACAAAATCATTTGGGAGTGCATGCAGGTTTTTTATACTGTGCTACGGAATTATTTCACAACACCTATAGTTATCAGTTTTTATGGATGAATATTAGGTTTTGAAAGCCTATTTTGGCCTTATTGTTGCACCATTTCCTAAAAGGAAATGTATTAAATTAGTTGAGGTGAGGAAAATATTTGAAGGTGAGAGAAAACTCTCTCATGGAATTTATCAAAGACAAATCCATATTTTATTTTTGATTATATATTTTAAATAGTTCTTGAAATTCTGTAATTGGGTTTAAAGATATATCCATGAGTGTATTTTCATCCTGGGTATTGAAAACCAAGGTAACTCGACATGTCATTAGATCCACCCAAAAAAACATAACTAGAACTAGAAAGAACTATTGTAATACTTGAAGCCATCAAAGGAAAAAAATGATAAAGGATTATAATTTTAATTAATATGTGTGACATGGATTGTCAACCAAAAAGAAAAAAATTATGGGATAGAAGAGTTACGGGGAAAGTTTTTCTCTGGTGGGAGGAGGTCAAACTAGAGCATAGTATGGGATAGAAGATAATTTCATGGAAGAATTCCATAAACAATTTAATTCTAAATATTTAAATGAATAGTAATATGGTTATCGGGAAAAGAGTTCAATGATTTAAGGTTTGGAAATATAAATATGGATGCCTTCGTTGCTAAATTCAATAATTTACTATGTTATGTCCTATGCATCAAGGAAGATAAATCCAAAGTATAGATATTTTTCTAACTATTTCCTAATTTCTTACAAAGACGATTGAATTTGACAATCCTAAGACAATGGAAGAAGTAGTGAGAAAGGAACCACTGTGCTACAAACAATTTAAGAATAGAGGGGAAGGCTCAAAATATTAGGAAAAAAAGGAAAAATAAGTAAATCCTAAAGTATGATAGAGGGACAAAAACCTGAATATATGAAGAATTTTGGAAGTGATCACCAACATAAACAATTTAGTAGAACTAACCCACCTTAACTTAGCCAATCTAAAACTGGGTCAAAGCCAATGGAATTAAATAATAAAAGACTAAGTTTGGGAAAATAAATAGAACCTTTGAAGTGTTGGGGATTTGGAGAACCACACCTGTTGAGATATTTTCCACACAACCCGAGATCTCTTCATAACATAAAAGAGGTGCATGAAGCGGAAAAAATAAATGATATTGCAAGAAAAAATCCAAATAAAAGTGAAATTCTAGAATATTGAGAAGTGGAGAATGATTACACCATGATTTAAGCTGAAGGTAACATAATTAACCATCATGCAACATACCCCATTAAGAAGGGACTGTAGCATACCCCATTACACCCATGTATACAATAACCGACTCTAGCCAAAAAAGGGTCTTCCTTGTCTCGGAACCCACTTCTCTTATTTGTTCATGGTTTGGGCCTGAAATAGGTCATTGAGTTCATTAAATTTTGCTATTGTATTATTTTTGACACAGATAAGATTTTTTCAGAGTAAGAGTACAACTATTCTCTATAGCTTAGAAAACACTTTTATGGGGATATTTTACCACTTTTTAACTTTAGATCATTTTTTTTTTCCATTACTTAGGTTGTTAAATTATTTAATTTTAATTGAAATAACAACAAATATGTACACATACATATAAATAGGCTTATTAAGCATACAAATTAGGGAAAATGCACACAATAACATGATTGCAGTCCCTGTTTTTCCATATCTATTACAAATTAAAATGAAAATGTAACATAATACATTAGTTGAAATAATTATTCATAGATACTTATTTTTTAGTCTGTATGGAAACTTATTCTAAGACTACCACCCTCCTTCCAACTGTAGACAACAGTATCCAATGCTACTTGGAGCTCCCACACCTAAGCGAGATTCCAGAGTCTGAGGGGAGGAATCTTGCTTCTGGTATCACACTCAAGCTGCTAGATAATTCATGGACTCTAGAGGACCTCCTGTCTCAATTCCCACAATTGTTTTACCTCCTTCTTTCCTGCATGGGGAGTGCAAAGGAGCCCAAACTCACCCCCTCATGCACATATAGTGTCTCAACCGATCCTACGGATTCAAGAAACCATTATACCAGTCAGGGAAGTAGCCAAGAACTGTGATCAATCCTATCTCATAATCAACTTCCCGATTATCTCATCCCAAGATATTATAGGGCTGTAGTGTAGCTATATCAACCCACAACCTGTATGGAACCCGAGCTCTTACAAGGATCAAAATATCTCATTCCACCCACAACCTCCAGGGAACTAATTTGTTACAAGGATCCAAATACCTCTTCTCTAAACCCAGAACCTCTAGGGACCTAAGTTTTTACAGAGTTGTAGGAATCCTATCTCAACCCACAACCTCCAGGTAACAGAAGCTGTTACAAGTTTGTAGAGACTAACACTCAGCCCATAGTCTCAAGGGATAGAGAACCGATCCCCTTCTCTTATATTCTCTTCATCGTTGCTTGCTGAAATATTCTACTAGCAGTTATCTTTTCATTCTCCCCTCGGCATGCTTCCCGAATTGAAGACTCCACTTCCTGAAGCAAAATAAATGTCTCTACTTTAGTTACTATATGTTGTTCAACTCATTATCACCCACCTCTATGAATGATTCTCCTCTATGATTTCCAGTCCTATCCCTCTTCGTTGTTATATCTTCACTTTGTTATCGTTTTTGGTCAACATGTCTCCCCATTTCCCTTACTTCTACATCATTGTTGTTTGCAGCCCTTCATAGATATTTTTCCTCTTTTCTTGTTGTATTTGATCAAGAAATAATGGTCCTCAGTACTTTCCTTCACACCATTTATTTTAGGGTTGAGTCCCTTTAATTCATGCACTATACAACCTTTAATGGCTATCCTAAAGTTCATGTTTCTTATTTGCACATGAAACCATAACATCACGAGCATAAATTACACATCCCTAGCTCTAGAATCTGTGTCCCTTGACTCAATCCCATATTTTTTATTTAAAACATTACAAAATATTTATATAATTTTTACAATGTTTCCTATATGAGAATCTTGGGTGGGTTGTCACAGTCCCCTACCCCTTGAGGAAATGTTTCCCTTGGTGTTCATTTACACCTATAATAGGGAAAATATAAAATAGTACATATATTATTCCATGGAGCTTTATAAACATATATTTATACAATATTTACAATTATACACACTTATTTTAATCATCAAATAAGAAAGGATAATTAGCCTTCATGGCATTGGTCATTTCTCACATGGCCTGCTCTAGCCGGAAATCATTCCACTACACCTTGACTTTCTCTATGACCTGATTCTCGACCATGAGACTCGTCCAGTCCATAATGCACATTGGTTATGGTGGGAACTCTCCCTATGGTTGCACCTATAACATAGACCAATAAATCACATTATTAGAATACCACACACATATTTTATGTAAAAAGACATGTAAAACATTACTAACTCTCTTAGATGGAGCTAAAGTCAGTGTTTGTGCTACTGGTCCAATCCTCTTAATAATTTCAAATGGCCCATAATACCATGGTGCCAACTTGGAGCATGTCCCCATTTTTAGGGAACTTTTCTTGGGTTTAATTATTAGGTAAAAATGTTTCCCCACTTGTAACTTTTTTTGTGACCTATGCTTATCTGTATCATTTTTCTATCTATCTTATGCCACTTAAATTTTTTGAAAAACATGAACTAATTGTTCCATATTTTTTATCATATCATGTCCTACATGCACTTTGTTAACTTAGTCACTCCAACTAATAGGATTATTACATTTCCTTTCATATAATGCATCAAAGGGGATCATCCTTATGGACTCTTGGTTTTGAATATTGTATGCAAATTCCATAAGTGGAAGATATTCTTCCCATTTCCTGGGTTGATGCATCACATACATCCTTAACATGTCCTAAATAATACGATTATTGTTGTTTGTTTGCCCATATTTTTGTGGATGATAGGTTGTACAAAATTCTAATTTTGTTCCCAATTGTTCAAAAAATTCCTTCCAAAATTTGGAAGTAAACTTAACATCTCTGTCTGACACAATATTATTGAGAATTCCATGTAGTCACACAATTTCCTTCATGAACATTTTTTCTATCTCACTAGCTGAACTGGTGGATATGACTACCGCAAAATGAGCTACCTTTCTACGTTTTTCCACCACCACCATGATTGCATCATGCTGCTTAGTTGTTTTGAGCAATCGTTGATGAAACCTCCTACCTCCATTCTGTAATAGGTATATGTTGCAAAAATCCTACGAGGTGTTTTCATTAAGCCTTTACCTGTTGGAATTGCATGCATATTGCTACAAAATCCTCCACTTATTTCTTGAGATTCAACTAGTGATAGTACCTTTTGATGGTTGTGAGTGTCTTTTGATACCATGGGTGGCCCGTGTAAGGCTTAACATAGAGTTATTTCATTATTAACCTTTGTATTTCATCATTTTTAGACACATAAATTATGCCTTTAAACTTGAATAAGCCATCCTCAATGAGATGAGATCCTTCATCCTAACCTCTTTGCTACAACTTTTCCTTCAGTTGTCGTTACTTTTCATCCAGTTGTGTAGAAATTTGGATTATTTCTTCCAGATTTTTTGTGTACCAACTTACCGATGCCAAATGATTTACTTGGACTCTCCTTCTCAAGGAATCAACAACGTTGTTTTACTTTCATTTTATTTGCTTAATCTCAAAGTAAAACTCGTTGAGTATGGTCAACCATCTCTCTTTCCTAACATTAAAATTCGGTTGTCCAAACAAATACTTGAGTCCACTATGTCCTCACATGAGCATAAAATTCTTGCCAAGGAGGTAGTTCCCCCACATTTTCAAAGCATGGACTATAATGACCAATTCTAAATCATGTGTCACATAATTTTCTTCATGTTTATTCAACTTTATAATTTCATAAAACACTACTTTTATTCATGTATTAAGAGTCCACTAAGTCTCTCTATACATTCATATTTACACACGACAAAATATTTCTATGGATCTACAATTCTCAACACTGGTGCACTAGTGAACAATTGTTTCAAATGCTCTAAGCTTTCTACACATTATGGAGTCCATTCAAATCCTTTCTCTTTCTTCCACAAAGTTGTAATGGGATGACCAATTTTGGATAAATTTTGAATATATATCTTGTATTATCTGGTCAACACATTAATGATCTAATATCATCCATAGTCTTTGCAGTTGGCCACTCCCTTACAGATTTTATCTTTTCACGATCAACTGATACACTTTCCTTAGAGATGATGTGCCATAAATAGTATATTTTTCGTTGGAATAAGTCACACTTGCTAAGATATTCATAGATATATGTTCGCTGAACAATTGTAACACCACAACCAAATGCTTTCCATGTTCTTGTTATGTTTTTGAGTAGATTAAAATGTCATCAACAAATAATATGACAAAATTATCCAAGTATGGACACAATACTCCATCCATCACACACATGAACGTGGTTGGCACATTAGTGAGTCCAGATAGCACCAATATGAATTCACAATGCCCATATCTTATTTTGAAGGAAATGTTATGGATATCTTCCTCCTTAATTTTCACTTGATGTTAGCTTCACCTCTATTTTGGAGAAAAATTGCTTCTCCTCTTAACTGGTCAAAGAGAACAATATCAATATGTTGTAATGTGTAAGTTTTATTAATGGTTAGTTTAATTAGTTTTCTGTAATCAATGCACAATCAAATTTTTGTGTCTATTTTATTTACAAACAATACTAGTGCTCCCCATGGAGACACACTTGGCCTTATGTAATCCTTGTTGAGAATCTCCTTCAACTGTAATCAGATCTCAACCAATTTTGGCATCCTCATTCTATATGGAGCCTTGGATTCTGGTGTTGCTCCTGGAAAAAGTTCGATAGACAAATATATCTCCTAGTAAGAAGGAAATAGAGGAACCTCCACTGGAAAAAAATCTTCATATTTTTGCAAGCCATGGTACTTTTGAAGTAATTCAACCTCCTCGCCATTTGATCTTATAGCATATTCCTTGGTGTAGAAACATTGTACTACAAAAAAAATGAGTTTTTTTATGCTACTTTGTTTAGCTTGCATGCCAGTGATCAACCTGTAGTTTTCCACTTTCCTTGCAACATTCTTTCTATTCATCGACCATCCAAGCATTCTATTTCTTTCTAATAGCAATATAATTTGGTCTATCATAGCTAAAATCAATCCATGCCAAATAATAAGTCATACCCACCTAATGGTAACACATTCAAGTGGGTTATCATGGCCATGCCACTGAGCTCAATTTCACACAACCTTTTCCAATGGATGATTATTCTCCTTGTTCATGTGTCCTTGAACCAACCAAGGTTCTTGATGCAACACATTTCCCAATCCACACTTATCCAAAAGTTTTGGACTGATATAACTATAATTTGAACCTAGATCAATCAAAATGGAAATGACTTATTGTTTTAGCTTACCTTCGATCTCAATGATGGATGCCTAGTGGTGTTCTTGGCGATTTCCCATTATTACATAAACTCTAGGCATACTCTGAGGTACTTCACCCATTGTGCTCTCCTATGGAGGGTTGTAGATATTTGGTCCAAAATTCTAGTGATGTTGGAAATATCTCCTTCTTTGGTCCCCAGCACATGTCCAACACTTGAATGGTTCTCGACCTTCAAACCTAGGTTGTGTTGTCACTAGTTCCTACACATTTTTCTTGGTAGCAACATTCGGTAAGTTTTTCAAAATGTCGTGTATGATTTGGATGCTTTACTTCCCTCCTGTGTGGATTTTTCTTGGGCCAAATATTATTACATCCAACGTCACTCTTGGTCTACCAATTTTTCCTAATATTACGTTTTTTCTCTCCTTTTTCATAATAGTGTTCTAATTTCCTCATAACATCCTTCAGGGTTTGAGGTTCCAATAATTTGATTTTATCTTTGAATTCCATAGGCATCCCATTGATATACCTATGAAGCTTGGCTTTCTCATCCTTGAAATATGGTACGTACCTTAACACTTCCATAAATTTGGTGGCATAATCATCACTACTTTACTGACCCATTTGGAGTTCATAAATTTTTTTATTTTTTTTATATCATAAACTCACTGAAACATGTATTTTTCTATGAATATGTACTCAAAATACTCCTAAGTAATCTCCTTCTATGTAATTGCTCTGACATTCTTCAATTATTCCCACAATATGTAGGCTTTCCCTTTAAAACTTTATGAAACAATCCTAGCCTTGATATTCTTCGAATAATCATGTATTCTAAAACAATTCTTCATTCCCAACAAACATTCTTCCGCATCCTCTGCCTTCTTCATATCCCCATCAAATGTAGCTGGATTTTCCTTCTTAAATTCTTTAGGCACACGCTCATTTTCCTTTTCCTTGGTTACTGAATGATGGTGATGTCAAGAATGGTGATGCCTTTGTGCAACCTATTCATATGGCCTGCTGGAGTACTACACCTACGTGTTGGTCCCTCCTCTTGGAATTCTCAAACATTCACCTCATAGTATAAAGTCCTCACTTGCTTTCGCGTGCCTTTTCCTAAACCTGCCAACATATGCTTCGTTGGTGTTTCTTGTTGTTTCATGAAGGATATTTGTATATTTATAAGTCCCCTCCTCTCATATTTCCTTTTCCTTTTCCAATCTGAGAGACTTTTCAAGATGATTACATTGCTCTATTCTTTCCTTTCATGGTATCTTACCAACCTCTAATTATCATCCTGATAGCTTCTAACCTCAACCCTTAGACTTCTTAAGGTGTTCATCCCATTTGCGGAATGACTCCCTCCACCTTGGCCAAATTATCTCTCTCCTTCATTTGTTCTAACCCCACTGCTTCCATGTTATGATTGATCATAATTGTATTTGACCATTTGGGTCTTCATCACCATTACTTCATTTCTTTAATGTTTCTTGTGATTTTATATCAATCACAGACATTGTTATATATTTCAAAAAATATATAACCCAAAATCAAGGTCATGATTTACGATGGAGGCTTCTGTTATGAAAAAATAATCATGTTAGCACCAACACACTTATAGATCATTTTCATCAATCATTCAATATAGTCACCATGATAATAAAAATAGAAACATATCTATGACCTATTATCACAAAGAAAAAACATGACTATGATCTTATTCTCAGAAAAATTTCTTTAAATCTAGATTACATGAAAAGTTGGGATCAATAGTGTAATTTGAGTTTTATCATTAGAAAGTTACTTACTCAAACCCTTTTCTCCATTTTTTTTATTACTTGCACATGAAGAAGCCCATCCAGTCCAACTTTGAACCTGGATATCTCTGATACCACTTTGTGACATAACCCCTTTTTTACAACTCCGTCTCGCATCTCGATCACCTAACCTCCCGACCTTTGACTCAGTTGAGGTTGACCCATCCCAATGGCTCATGAATTTCCTTCTTCCCAACTGCCTCATCCCCGACCTCCAACCTATTAAAGTTAATGAATCAACCATGTTTCCTTCTGTCAATACACGACCCAAAATCGTGATCAAAAACTTGGTTGGGTTCAACATATATCTCCTTTTTTTACCACCAAAGCATCAGTTCTCACCTCCAACCTTTGGATTGTTCATCTGGCTATGTGGACCCCATAGATAGTCCACATCAGTTTCTTTTGACCAATTGCGTAAAAGGAGAATACAACCACTGTAAGTATAATACATCTTGTTGGAGGTTCTGATTTGCAAGGGGATAAGTCTATCGAAAAATTTGTATAATTTCAGGGTTTCACTCCCTTATGTGGTAACAAATACCCTTCCCTTCCCATTATATTATGGCGCAGTCAAATGGGATTTGACTCTGCGGCACAGAATGCCTTCAACGGTGATATTTATGCTCTCCCTAGAGACAGGATCTGCCACTGCACATTCTTCTTCAAGCTGATCTTCTTGATCGCATCTTAGTCTCAAAGGTCTACTCAGCCTCTACATCTCCTTCAAGATCTCGTCGCTCCGTTAGAGTCAGATTTAGATGTTACATTCTATTACCCCTTCTGATATTGGGTGATAGTTACATTGAAGGGTTCCTATCCCGCGGGCCTTCCTTGCCTTCGGGTAAGGAATTCCTCGCATTAAAACATAGGCTCTCCTACATATAATATATACCAGAGGCCTCATGTTATATTATAGGAGTCTCCTACCTCTCTTGATACATGAGAATGGTTTTCAGAGCCCCCACTAAAGATACAAGAAGTACCTCGACACCGCTCATGGGTTGTCAGGGAATTTTTCTATTGGAAGGGACCTGTAGTCCTCATCACCGAAATCCCCATGGAAGGAATGGAGGCTACTGCATAAGTAAGGTTTAAGTCCATGGAGATATGACCACTAGGCATGAATGACCTATGGAACACTCCCTTGATCCTTCTCATATGGCTTACATGCCATAACAAAAACTTGTAATTAATTACCAAAATGTATACAATCAGTAACTTTAGACAATAGAGAATTTTGCTTATAAATTTTACATTGATAAAAAAGGGTCTCAAAACTGACTTATTTTAACTGTTCATGGTTTGGGACTAAAATAGGTTATTGAGTTCATTAAATTTTGATACTGTACTATTTCTGAAAAAGATAAGCATTTTTCAGAATAAGCATCTACCTCTTCGCTATAACTTAGGCACAACTACTATGGTTCTCTTTTACCACTCTGTAACTTCATATACTCGATGGTTTCCATTACATAGGCTTTTAAATTATTTAATATTAAGTGAAAGCACAACACACATGCACACATACATATACATAGACATATTCAACATACAAATCAGGGAAATATTCCTTCACGACTACACCATAGGTATACATACAAAAACACAATTTTAGTCCCTGTGTTTCCATATATATGAGAATCGAAAATGCAACATATTCCATTAATTACAAGAAATATTCATAAATACTTAGATTTATGTATGCAGTGAAATTGGGTGTACGACCATGACCCCCTCTTAACAATAGATAGCTGCAGCAAGTGCTACTTGAAGCTAACACCCCCAAGAAAAATTCCAAAGTTTACAGGGGAAATATTTATTTTTGGACCACACTCAAGCTTCAAGATAAATTAGGGACTCTAGAGGAACTCTAGCCTCAATCCCCACAATTTTTTTACATCCTTCTCACCTGCTTGGGGAGTCCAAAGGCTCCTAACCTCACACCTTCATTCCCATAAAGTGTCTTAGCCCCTCCTAGGGAATCCAAAAACACTGTACCAGTCAGGGAAATACCGAGGAACCATGATTAAGCCTTTCTCTATCTCAACTTCAAGATGGTATCCTCCCAATTTGTTACATGGTTACACAATATCTATATGAACCCACAACCTCTAAGGAACCCACTATTTTCCATGGATCCATAGATTTAATTCCACCCATAGCCTCTAGGGACCCAAGTTGTTAGAAGGCTCCAACATCCATGGACCCAAGATGTTACAGGGTTCAAGGAATCCTATCTCAACCCACAACCTCCAGGGAACCGAAACTATTATAGGGATCCAAAGATTAGCACTCAACCCACACCCTCCAAGGAAAGATAATTGATCCCCCTATCTTCTCTTATCTCATCTTCATCATTGGTTGCTGAAATGTTTTCTTGGAGGTTTTATTTTTTTCCTCCCCTTAGTATTCTTCTTGAATGGAAGAAAATCCTTTTCTTCCCTAGTCGAAATAAATGTCTCTACTTCCCTTCTTGTATGTTTTTTGACTTCTTCTCTCCCGCCTCTTTGAATCTTTGTCCTCCATGAGTTTGATTCCTCTCTCTTTGTAATTATTTCCTCTCTTTATTCTCCTTTCTGTTCAACATTTATGCCCCCCTCCTTTATTGCCGCATACTTTCTTTTCGCAACCCTTCATAAATATTTGTCCTGACTTCTAATTGTATTTTGTCAATCAAACATGGATGTGCGTGCTTTCCTCCATCCCATATAATTTCAGGAGCCCGTCCCTTTACTTCATACACTAGCCAACCTTTAATGGTTGTCCTTGAGATTAGGATTATTCTTTTTTCATAAGAAATCATAACATCCCATGCAACAATTCCCCATCTTCAAATCTGTAATCTATGTCCCTTGAACGAATCCTTTTTTTTTCAAACATTGCAAAATATTTACATCATTTTTACAATGTGGCGTATACGAGAACCTTGAGTTGGTTGTCACGCATCCTGTGTCTGTATTAATTGATCCACGATATATTATTAACTATATTAGTCCACAGATAGTGGACAACCATAATCTAAAGGATGATGAAATTAAGAATGCACCGTTAGTACATCTACCAACCGGGACAAAAAGGAAAGTAATAATCCATCTAAAATAATGTCTTATAAATTTAAATGGTTGTCCAACTGAAGTAAAATTAAACATACTTACTTTATTTTCATATTATTTATTATTAGGTATGGATTGGATAGAAATACACAGAGCTACAGTAAATTTTTTTAAAAAGACAATGAGTTGTGGAAATGAAGAAGGAACAAAAAAAATGATAAAAGATATACCAAAACATATTTCAATTAGAAAATTTTCAACGTTACAGCTGAAAATAAGTGCAAGAAAAGGTTTCCAAATATTTTTTTCCCATATTGAAGAAAACAATCAATAGAGAGAAAGTACAAAATTAGATGAATTTTTGGTGATTAGGGAGTTCAATGACATATTTATAGAATAAATTCAAAGTCTACGTCCTCACAAATACATATATTTATCTATTTATTTAGTATCAGAAGCCACCACCGTGTATATAGCTCCTAACCAATTGAGTATTATATAATTATTAGAGTTCAAAATGTAGTTACATGAATTAATGGATAAAGGTTACAATAGACCCAACGTCTCAGCTTTGGGAGCCCTAGTATTATTTGTGCAAAAAAAGGAATGTACATTTCGAATGTACACATATTTTAGGAAATATAACAAATTGAATATTAAAAAAAAATACTCGTTTCCCCTCATTGATGATTTGTTTCATCAAGTAACATGTGAAGTTGTTGTATCAGAAAATGATTTGAGAATGTGGTATCATCAACTAAGAATAAAGGATGAAGACATTCAGAAAACAAATTTTCGACCCAAATATTGTCACCTCGAATTTGTATTGTTACCATTTGGTCTTAAAAATGTGTCTACAACATTTACATGTTTAATGAACAATGTGCATAGTAAGTACCTCGATAAGTTTGTGGTAGTTCACATAGATGACATTTTAGTGTATTCAAAAAATGAAGAGGAAAATTATGAAAACCCAAGAATGGTACTAAAAACCTTGATATAACATCAGTTATTTGCAAAATTTAGTAAATGTGAATTTCAAAAAGCCAAAATATAATATTTGGGTCATGTCATTTCAAAGGAAGGATTGTATGTTGATATTGAAATGTTTAAGGTCTTTTAAACTGGCCCATACTTAAGGATGTGTCAAATGTCCGATCCTTCATGGGAATTACAGGATGCTACAAAATATTTATTGAGGGTTTTTCAAAGCTAGCCTATCCCATCACTTATTTACAGAAAAAATAGGGAAAAATTTGTGTGGACAACTAAGTGTTAAGAAAGATTTGAAATTTTAAAACATACATTAATGGTAGCACCTATATTTAAGATTGAAAAAATGAAAAAAGAGTTTGTAGTATGTATTAATGCACGTCTGGAGGGACAAGGTGGAGTTATAATGCAGGAATATTGTGTTGTGGCCTATGAATCGATGAAACTAACAATGTGTGAAATGAATTATGTAATATAAAATTTATAGTTTGTTGTTGCCATACATGCTTTAAAATTGTGGAGACAATACTTGTTAGGAAAAAGGTTCACACTTGTTACCGACCACATTAGCTTGAAATATATTTTTAACCAATCTGATTTGAATGCTAGACAAGCTAGGATTATGGATTTTCAAAGTGAATTTGAATTTGATATAAGGGATATAAAAGGTAAAGAAAATAAGTTGTCAAATTATTTAAGTATACATGAAAATTCAGTAATAAAATAATTTATTAGCAGTGCTAAAACAAATTTTGTTGAAAATATGATAAATTCAAGATAGGAAGATGAAATTTGTCAGAAAATTCAGAAAAAAGTGTAGCAAATAGAAGTTTGTGGTTATGCAAAAAACTCAGAAAAGCTATTAACATACAAAAATAATATTTACATCCCAAATTTTAATTCTTTGAAATAACTTATCTTAAATTAACATCACAAGAAACCATTTGCAGGACATCCATGATACAAGTAAATGATTCCAACATTAAAAAAAGAATTTTATTGGCTTGGTATGAAGAAAGAAGTGGAAACATATTTGTCTAAATTTTTAGTGTGTTAGTAGGTGAGGTGGAACAATAACACCCAACTAAACTATTAAACCCATTACCCATTCCAGAATGGAAATGAGAAGTTATTTCTCTAGAATTTATCAGTGGACTATCGAGAAGAAGAATCAAATATAACTCCATTATGGTAGTTGCAGATAAATAAAGAAGGAACCACATTCTATACCTCTACAATCTCCATTTGAAACAATGCAGATTCTAGACATCTTTGTGTGGGAAATTTTTCGATTACACTGTATACTAAAATTGTAATATTTGATATAGATGTTAAATTCACCTCCATGTTTTGGAAAATTTTGTCTAGAGGAATGGGAACCCAACTTAAATTTAGTATTGCATATCATCCCAAAAATGACAGACAAATGGAAAGAACCAATCATATTCCAGAATACATGTTACGGATGTATGTCATCGACAAACCTACTAAGTGGTAATATTTCGTACATTTAACATAGTTTCCCTATAGCAACAATTTCCAAGACTCTATTAAAATGATTCCTTTCAAAGTTTTGTATGGAAGAAAATTCCATATGCCTCTTAGATGGAGTCAGTAAGAAGACACACTAATCCTAGGAATAAATGAAGTACGGGAAATGGAACAGGTGGTCAGAAAAATTAGAGAGAATATAAAAGTTGCACAAGATACACAGAAACGTTATGTTAATAAAAATAGGAAAAACAAGGAATTTAAAGTAGGAAAACGTATGCAAAATTTAAACCAAGAAATATGTAATATTCCTAATTTAGCTTTAGCTAATAGGAATATTATATTTTTCTTTTGTAACCTAGATGCATGAATAATTGAGCAAGGAGGCTCCTAATTTGCTCAAGCATGAATAAAAATCCTTCCTAATGTGAAAGGGGATCATATAATAACTATTTCAAACATCCACTTGTGTGAACAAGGTCTAAACTATGTGGGCAAGGTCAAGTTTGACCAATTCAACATAAATTACTCTCAAAGAAGTGGATTCTAAATAAAGCCAACTCAATGTGAATAGGGATTAGATCCAGCTAGATAAAATGAAGGCACCTTGAGTGTGAAAAGGGACAAGACATGAATAATCATTCAAGGTTGACCAAGTCAACAAAAATTTCTATATGCATTGAAATTTCTTGTTGGACAACGCAGTTTTTGTGAAGGAGCCTTTGCATGGAAGCAACCTCATAGTGGGTGGGACCCTTGGTGAGGGAGCTCATCAATTATATAATGAAGGAGATGGCAAGCATATGGAAATATTGGAGATTAAATTTTCATGAGGTCTTCTTAGACTTCCTTCATACTTAGCTATTTAGCTAAGTTGTTGCATTGCTTAGTGCAAGGGTTTACCCGGGTGGAGATTCCCTACTCTTTCTTGGAGATCTTGCTTCAGAAATCTAAGAGGTGGTTCCTGATATGAATTTTCCACTACCTAGTGTTCGTCTAAGCATCTACCTTTAGCAAAAACATAGTTCCTTCAGAAAACTATGTTATTTCTTAAGGTGTGCAGTGGAAAGGGTTGAAACCCCATTTTGAGGAGCTAGTTTCCCAAGAGGAGGATCAACCTTTATTTGGGAAAGCTAGAGGGAGCATATACAGCCATTTCTTTGCATTTTCAGCCATACAAAATTATTTAGTAACATATTTGCAGCAAGTTTATTTTGTATATATTTTATTGTCAAGAAACCCTTGCAGGGTCTTCTTGGATCAGTGTAAAAGAGATTATATCTCTGCTTTTGTACATAATTGAGTATTCTAATAATATTATCAGTAATATTTCTCTATTTTCTGAATTAACCTCTATTTATACCGTGCATTCACTTGTGCATTTTCTCTGGCATTTTGCAGTGTTGGGGTTTTGGCAATTTTTAGCTGTCTTGAGCATGGGAGGATTGTTTAACTAGGCTCAAGGCATTTTTTTTTGAAAATATTTTGCATGCGTGTCCTATATTTTCCATAGGGAAGCAACCATTATTTTCCATTGTTCTAACTCAATATTCAGAAAATAGCATTTTTTAGGAGAAAATAACTGCTTTTCCCCACTTGGTGAACTATATAAATGCATAGTTTTTTGTTGTGATTGTTGTTATGATGGAAATGTGTTAAAAAAAATTACATGACATTATTACTTTCTGTTCTCCAAATTTTGAATACCTTAAGGTATTCATATTGTTGTAGAAAAAACTAGTTTTGGGACATTACAGTGGTATCAGAGCAACAATCTTGGCTCAGCCTGTGAGCTCAAGAATTATGGAGTATTCTCATGGGGAGGAGGAGATTTACAGAAGAAATCAGAGCAAACCCTTGTTTTCTAGAGAAAGGAGGTTCTCAAAACTTCTCTTGACAAAGCTGCAGGGAAAAAGTAAGGGCATCAAAGAAATGAGAGGGAAACACATGAATATCCATCAAAAAAATCTATACAGGAGGAAGATTCTAAGTCCTCATATTTTGGATATGAGCACTCAGCCATATCATCATATATACCATGTTATATCAGCAATTTCTTCATGAAGAGGAAGAAAGGAGATGTGCCAAAGAAAGATACTCTTGGTGATTATTTGCAGGAATATGAAGATCAATCCGAGGAGTTCAAAGATCAGTTGAAATTGGAAGGGTTTTGCCAAATGAAGGAGGAAAGAGAACAAGAATCAAGAAGCAGGGTGATGGTAGATTCTTTCTATCCACTTTTGATGGATCACCTCTATGTCCAGCTAGGGCTTGGGTGAAGGAGCTAGACACCTTTGTGCAACAACATCAAGTTTCAGAATTTGAGGCCATCAAAGTAGCAACACTGCATTTTGAGGGTAAGGCCTATGCTTGGTGGTTGTTTGAATCATTTTCCTTAAATAATGCAAATAAATCTACTTATGAAAAGTTCATTAAATATTAGTAGAGAGGTTTGATGAAATCTCATGTGAAACATCTTCTATTGCAACTATCAAACCACATCAAACAAAATGTTTCCATGAGTTGGGAGGGTCTATCTATCTAACTCCATTTCTGAAAACTAATGAAGAAGAGGTGATCTTGTCTGATTCTTTGCCAAGGGAAATATCTCCTTTGGATAAAGGGCTTTCTTCTCAAAGGAAAGACATGAAGATTCCTTCTTCAAAAGAAGACCAAGATTTGAGGTCTCGTGTTGGAGATAAGGCAACTTCAAATATTCGAGAGGAGAGAGGAAAGGCAGGGGAGAATAACGCAATCATGTCAAGAGCACCTCAAGCACCTCATGGAGAAGAGGATGGATCAAGTGCTCCAAAGAAAGGAACTCTTGCACTTTTTCAAGGAGTTCCAAAAAGTCTCACACATAGATCTCTTGGCATAATACTTGAGCAACATGTACCTTCATTGCCAAGTGATGAGATCTTGAGGATAGGAGGAGGAAGAGAGGAGGAATGGCATCAAAATATGTAGAGCATGTACCCTTCTCTATATCAAAGTTTCAAAGAAAAAAGAAGGCAAGATGACCCATGCAACAAAGGTAGGGGCAAATATGTCCACCTACATTCACATACTACCCTATGCCTTGATGCCTCTTTGCAAGGAGGTATTTCAGTAGGAAGACCTCCTGATTGGGAAACTAAAGTGTTCTCTAACTATATACAGTAGAAACATATTTTTTTAAAGATGTAACCTTGGAAGGAGCCACTACAGCATTGCAAACCATTGATGGGAGGCTAGGAAAATTTCTGAAATTGACCTTGTTTTCTTCCATTCATCTATTTGCATTGGAGGGAATATATTCAGAAATTTGGGTTGATATGAGCATAGTATCAAAGGGCTACTCCATAGCTTTGGGGTAGAAAAATATACTCCAATATATAATTAATATTTCTGAACATGACAAAAATATAATTTCATTTTTGTATGCAGCAGAAAAAAGGTGGAAGTTTTTGAGAAAGAGAACATTTCAAAGGAAGGGTGGCTCTCCTAAACTTCAATCTTGCCTTGAGCAAGATCAGCTGCAAGAAGGGTAGCAAAGGAAAGTTGGGAATACTCCAACATGTAACTTTGAAATGAAGCATGTCAAGGAGGAGAGCCATCATGTGACAAATGCATCATTTCCTACTTCTACAATGTTGTCAATGTTGGGAAGCCTAGACCCTTATTGGGAGTCCCAACTCTTGATGGAATATTCTATGGCCCTATTCACATGTAAGGTCTTTGAGGGGCAAGAAATGGATGAAGAGTATGAGGTAGTTAATGGAATCATTTATGTTCATAATCAGATATACTTAACCAAATATTCCAAGCTCAAGGATAAACTACTTGATACAACTTATGAGGTCTTGCTTTCAAAACCCACTAGTTTCATTAAAACATGTCATACTATCCTAGATGGATTTAGGTGGGAAGGTTTAAAAGAGGAGATGCACTCTCATATGAGTAAATGCATGAATCATTTGTTGGTTTAGGAGGAACATAGCTCTTGGGAAGAGTTATCACTATCACCTCCTTATTCATTGAGTGTGAGAGGGAGCTCATCCATGAACTACCTTGCTGATTTAAAACAAGTGTATGCTAAACATTGTATTTCTGAAACTCATGATCTATTTATCATATACTTGAATTTTCTTAACACTCATATGCAGGTCTTCGCTCCAAGTGGGGGCACTTTTGTTGAAGGGCTTCATGAGCCACTTTGGGCCATGAGCAATGGTGATGTTGGCCATTATTTGGGAGATCTTGGAGAGATGATGTACTCTTCATGGTGTGGTTCCTTAACACAAACCATCATACACCTCCTCCAATAATGCAAGAAGGATGGGGCAGCAAGCAAGTGTTGGGGAGAACGCTTTCCATATCATGTCCTATGGCAGTTAGGAGGAAAATTGCACTGGTTGGACATGAGGGACCATTGTCCTTCTCCCTTATTGTATATGGCAGCTAGAATGATCTTACTTATGATCCCACATGCTGAATATGTCCTTATATTGTTTGGTGGCATGGTTGGAGGAGAGGCACACTTGTTGGATGTGTCTTTGGTGGAAGAAAGTCCCTACTTTTTCTGCACTACATGTTCCAAGGCGAGCATGAGAAACTATATGGCCACCATTGCATATCACTTTTTTCTTTATGATGTGGACCATATTTTTTGTTGGAGCACTTGGGTCATGGCTCTCATGAGAAATTGGGAGGAGATTTTCTATCAATTACCAAGCTGGAGGGTGATTCATTTTATTTGAATGATAGCATGGAGGAGGGAGACCTCCATTGATGATGAAATTCCCCATGATTTTCATAACTTCTTTCTTGAGAAGGCCATGGATCAGCAAGAAGGTTTCCACAACAACCTTCAATTCTTTCATGATGAGAGCCATTGGCTTTATTCACCAAAGGCGAACTTGCATATTTGGGAGGAGCCATTGGGGGATGGAATTTTTGCAGAAATTTTGAGGCAATGGAGGAGACTATGGGATGAGACGGCCACAAGAGGAAGACAAGAAATTTTGCAGCACCCTTGCAGTTGCTTGAGGACAAGCAACATTTGGGAGGGGGAGACTGTAATATTCCTAATTTAGCTTCAACTAATAGGAATATTAGATTTTGATTTTGTAACCTAGATGCATGAATAATTGAGCAAGGAGTCTCCTAATTTTCTCAAGCATGAATAAAAATTCTTCCTAATGTGAAAGGGGATCATATAATAACTAGTTCAAACCTCCATATGTGTGGACAAGGTCTAAAATATGTGGCAAGGTCATGTTTGACCAAGTCAACATAAATTACTCTCAAAGAAGTGGATTCTAAATAAAGCCATCTCAATGTGAATAGGGATCAAATCTAGCTAGATAAAATGAAGGCACCTTGAGTGTGAAAAGGGACAAGGCATGAAGAATCATTCGAGGTTTTCTGAGTCAAAAAAACTGTCTAGATGCATTGAAATTTCTTGTTGGACAACGCAGTTTTTGTGGAGGATCCTTTGCATGGAAGCAACCTCATAGTGGGTGGGACCCTTAGTGAGGGAGCTCATAAATTATATAATGAAGGATATGGAAAGCATATGGACATATTGTAGATTATATTTTCATGATGTATACCTATAATTCCTACATACTTAGCTGTTTAGCTAAGCTGTTGCACTGCTTAGTGCAAGGGTTTACCCAGGTGGGGATTCCCTACTCTTTCTTGGAGATCTTGCTTGAGAAATATAAGAGGAGGTTCTCGATCTGAATTTTTCACTACATGGTGTTCATCCAAGCATATACCTTCAGCAAAAATGCAGTCCCTTTAGAAAACTGCGTTATTTCTTAAGGTGTGCAGTGGAAAGGGTTGAAACCCCATTTTGAGGAGCTAGTTTTCCAAGAGGAGGATCAACCTTTCTTTGGGAAAGCTAGAGGGAGCATATACATCCATTTCTTTGAATTTTCAGAAATATATTACATATATTCATCGATACAATATTATTCAGCCATAGATTTGCATCAGCTTTCTCTGGTATATCTTTTGTTGTCAAGAAACCCTTGCCGAGTCTTCTTGGATCTGTGTAAAAGAGATTAGATCTCTGTTTTTGTACATCATTGAGTATTATAATAATATTATCAGTCATATTTCTCTATTTTCTAAGTTAACCTCTCTTTAGTCTGCGCAGTCAGTTGTGCAGCTGCTTCGGCATTTTGTAGTCTTGGGGTTTTGGCAATTTTTAGTTGTATTGAGCATGGGAGGTCTGTTTAACTAGGCTAAAGGCATTTGTTTCTAAAAATATTTTGCATGAATGTCCTATATTTTCCATTATAAGGGACACAACCGTTATTTTCCACTGTTCTAACTCAATATTCAGAAAATAGTGTTTTTAAGGAAAAAATAGCTGCTTTTCCCCACTTGGTGAACTATATAAATGCATAGTTTGTTGTTGTGATTGTTGTTATTATGGAAATGTGTTCAAAAAAATTACGTGAGTTGATTAATTTTTGTTCTCAAAGTTTGGAATACCTTGAGGTATTCTTATTGTTGTAGAAAGCTCCAGTTTTGGGATATTACAAAATAGCACCCTGAGACAAGGATCTTATGCTAAATTGGCACCATGGTTTTTCAGTCCTTTTGAAATCCTAGACATATTCGTCCCAACAGTGGCCTAGTAGCAACATCATTTGCAAAATAACGATGTTTCTGAAGGATATTGTGCTATAGATGAAAAAAGAAACATGGTCTGATTCCGGATGTTGAAATAATGCTCAAGGAACCTACTTACTAGCCTCCCGGATGAAGGGCTTATCCCATCACTAAAAAAAAGCTCAGAACCTTGGTCTATCAACCCTCCATTGCTACTTCCCTACAAAAAAACACAATCTTGATTGAGACTACGCTATGGATAAGGGTTGAAGCTTGGACTGATGTCGAATGGTGGAAATAAAGCTCAATGAATCTCTCCTGAGTGGGCACTTGAAGTCCCCCAAGGATGAGGGTGGGATTTTCGCTCAGAAACACCCTTGTGCTAAACAACACAACAGACTCCACTAAAGAGCTGAAGCATGTAGAAAGTCATAAAATACCAAGACATAAACAATATTCAGAATTCCCTCTATGGCTTCCATCCCCTTCCTTATATCTTTGTCACCTTAGGTCCCACTCATTAAATATGCTTCTCTCATGCATACACTCCTCCATCATAACTGCGATGCCATCCATTAAATATCCACTACCTCCATGACAACATTCTTTATTTGGTCAACCTTGACCATGTCCACATGCTTTAGCCCCTATTCACACCCAAAAGTGCTTTATTCAGCTGATACAATGATCTACATTAACATTAGAAGTGGTTTTATTCCTACTAAATAGATTTATGGGTCTCTCTACCCAGTTATTTATCTATATTATTAACAAAATAAAAAATTAATATTCCAACTAGCTGAAAGCTAATTAGGAATTTTACAACCCTCCCATTCCAAATGTTTCTTGTCCTCAAGCAAATGCAAGGATGGATACTGCAAAACCTACTCTCCTTCCCCTATAACATCCTCATATGATAGACTCCTCGACGGAACCATATGATCTCCAATCAATCTATCCCTTAGATGCCCCTCCCAAGTGTCCAAGTTAGCCCTTGGTAGTAAAACCAAATGGCCCACATCATAAAGAAGTGGGAGAGACATGGAGGAAACCACATGATGTTTAATGGCCTTCTTGAGGCATAAGATAAGAAAAATGTAGGAGATCTTAATCCCAATGAGAGGTTCCAATACATATGCTACTCTACCATTAAGATGGATCACCATGTGTGGCCCATAGAAAAGCTCACCAATCCCCTATTTCTGCAATGTAGAGGAGTTGTATGGCTGAAAACGGTAGACCAAATTTTCCACCCCACCGTGTCTTTCTCTCCATTTATGATATGTGTAGGAATCTCATTGTTCTTGGGCTACAACAATGTGGTCCTTAAGAGACCGGAATACGTCATGACTCTCTAGGATCCAATATTTGGTTTTAGCAACCTTGCTCGACCAAGCCATTCCACATATAGTGAATAGGACATCATCACCATATGGAACAAAAAGGAGAAATATACCAAGTGCCATATGAAATTATGGGTGGTGACAATAGTCCCCTAAGTGAAACTAGCACAGTTTGGCTCCTTGCTACCCTTGAATATAATGTGGAAAGTATCTCCCCAAGTGCCATATGAAATTATGGGTGGTGACAATAGTCCCCTAAGTGAAACTAGCACAGTTTGGCTCCTTGTTACCCCTGAATATAATGTGGAAAGTATCTCCCCAACCACTTTCTTGTTGTGTCTGTCGTCTCATCCACTTGGGAGTATTAAATGGAATTGGGTGTCAACTGAGTATACCCAAAATGGAACAATACTTGCCAAAATCCATACAAGAAATGACTAGCTCCATCACTGATTTTGGTCTTAATAAGACCATGAAGTCCAAGGAGAGGCTTTCCCTCTTATGGAGAAATGTACTGTAAATAAATGGAAAAGGAATGAAAATACTTTATTAGTTGGTAAATAAGTACAAAAAAACAACCCTTATGATGTACTGTTGGCAAGCTGGTGATGAGGTCCATAGATGAGCTCTCCCATATCTCTCCTGGAAGAGTAAGTGGTTGTAACAACATTGCAGGATCGTTGTTTGCCTCCTCATTCCTCAAGAAAAATATGCATTCCTTGATATGTTGGAGCACATCCTCGCTAAGACCCTCCCATGAGAATCTCTCCCAAATGGGCAAATATGTCTTGATGAAATCTTGGTGACCGAAAAGCAGTGAGTCATGTGCTGTATGTAGTATCTTCTCCTTGAGCTTGGAGTCCTTAGTCAAGAACACCTGACCCTAGTAATAGATGACTCCATCCACCACTCAATACCTCTCATTAGTAACCTATCCAACAAGTACTTCACATGTGAAGTGGTTTTTGGAATACTCCACCAATAGCTAGTACTCCCAATATGGATCTATATCCCTCAATGACAGCGTCGATGGTTTCTATAATAAGGCACTTGTCACCTCATAGCTCCCCTCTTTGACATGATAAATACCTAAGTCAGATGATGGAGTACTCATATCCCAATTTTTCTGCCTCTCTTGAAAATTTTTTTGCTCAAGAAAATATTGAAGTTCATGGTGGTCAATCTTCACATGGAAGCTATTTCCCATCCAAAACCTCCTAAGTTTGGTCAATCCATGTATGAAAACTAGCAACACTCTCCTATATATGGAAGAATCCTTCTAATGTGGAAGTATCTTCTAGCTCTCAAAGGCTATGGAATATCCCTCTTGCACCATACTTGTGCCATCATCCACTCCTGAAGCATCACCTTTCAGCATTAAAGGCTTGGTGAAACTTAGTAATACTGATACCAAACAAACATTCATCTCCTCCTTGAGCCAATAAAAGGTCCTCTGCATTGTGTTGGTCCCATACAAGGCTCTCCTCTTAGCCAGAACTGTGAGTGGTGTGACTTGTTGTGAGAACCCTTTAACTAACTTCCAATCCAGGGGCCTCCTTGGTGGAATGACTCCAGCTAATAAAAAATCATGGTCCAGAGTAAATTGCATATCTAAGTGGACTAAGTTCTCCTTGTTTTCTCTGTGCAAATAAGTCTTCGTCTTATGTGTGGAGGCTTCTTGAGGTGGATAGGTGTGCATGCCCCTGATATTTTGATGATTACCACTCTTCATGTCTATCCATGCCATATAAAAGGCCTCCCAATCTATAGTGACCTACCCTAATGTAATCAGCCACAACACACCCAATATCATATTGGTGTTAGTGGTCTTGACCACAAAGAAGTAATCTATCAATTTGTATGTTCCCAAATTCATAGTCTATGCTGAAACACACTCCCCCCACTGCTTAGTCCTGGGATCACAACTGAGAATCCTTCAGAATCACTGGTGGGTATGTATCCCCTCTCCACTAGTTGGGCATCAATAAAATTGTGGGTAGTCCCACTTCTATCAATACCAACACATTTTGTTCCTAGATTGTGCCCTGGTCTCCCAATGTTAGATTCTTTGGAACTCCCCACAAGGATGCAAGGGCTCCTCTAGCTAGATAAATTTCTCCATTTCTGCCTCCAGGTGGTTGTGGATCTCCTCCTTGTGCTACAACATTAGTATCTCCATCTAGCTCTTCTTCTTCCTCCTCATCATTATTGGAAAATACCTCATCAACACTAAGAGACCCTTTGTCTTGGTTCTCTCTTGAGGGAGGAATCTTCATAGCTTGCCCTTTTGATTGAGAGGAGAACTCTTGCTGAAGGGGGGCTCTTGCCCTTGGAATTTTTTTTTGCAAGTATCTAACCCTCTCAATAGAAACTTGGAGCATAGTTGGTCTAGTAGATTACAACAACTTATGCAAAGGCTCTGCTAGTCCATCAATAACCATATGTACTCTTCTTGCTATAGATAGATTTGGCACCATGACTGAAAGTTTCCAAAATTCATAGATATAAATCTCTAGATCTCCTGACTGCTTGAGCTTAGCTAGCTCAACAGAATGAGCTTCTGTCTCTCTTGGGTCAAAAATTTCCACCAATTTTTGGGTAAATTCTGCATAAGTAGTTATACTGGCATGCCCGAATGTAGATAGACCATGAAAACACCACTCATTTGCTTCACCTTCAAGGTGCAATGCTTTTGTCTTAATTGAATCCATCTCTAAAACTTGGTTCAACTAGAAATAGATGTCTAATTTCCCTACCCAAGCCTTCGTTATGCACTTGGGTGACCCATCAACAGTAGGCAGAAATAATCTACCCAAAGTATGCTACAGACCATAGTTCTACATGTACCCTCTACCTATATTGTGATTACTGGGTCTTCTATTATCCTTGATTTGACAGAACCCTTGGAAATTTATATTCTCTTTGAACCTTTGAGGTTGAGATTCATATTATACGATATAATCGCCAAGAGTCTCCTCATCTTGTGTTCCTCCTACCTCATTTCCTATTGCTAGGAATGAAGGCATAGTGGAGCGTTGTGGAACTGGTTGTAATGTTGATTGCTCACACCAATAATGTGAGATGTTGAAACTCTCTTTATGTTGAGACCTACTTGGGGTATCTTTCTGTCATTCCATCCTCATCTCATTTATTTCTCTGGCAATATCCTGCATAGTTTGAAGAAATTTTTTTGGAAACTCTCTTTCCTCCGTTGCTCCATATTTATAGATGTAGTGTCCACAGGCTGAGCCAAGATTATGCTCTGGTACCACTCTAATATTCCAAATTAGTAAAAATAGGAATATTGAACATAAACCTGGAAATTGCAGCGAAATATCAAGACATCAAATAAGAGCATATCATAGAGCCATTTTATTATACATTATAGTAGAAAATGTGTACAAGATCTTGAGGAAAAAGTCACTTGACCTAGGGAAAATAAGCCTCAAATGGGCATGTCCATACAATATGAAATGTGGCTTATACATAAAATTCCGGAGGACATATGACTGCGCATTACTATGAAGAAAAACTACAGGGAAAACCTGAAAATACAAATAACTGCTAATATAATGTTTAGAAAATGTCAGGATCAAATATCGAAGCTCTCTAGCACCAATCCAAGACAACGCATAAGGGGTTTCCGGAAATACACCATATGAAGTGTTGCAACCCTTTAAATGAATAACAAACTACGACTAGGTAACTGATAAGAGGTGGATGATAATATAGAAATGGTTGATACTCCTCCAATAGATCTGTCGGATGAAGGGCTGCTCCCCTCACTGGAATCTAAGTCACAAACCTGGGCACTAAGCCCTCAACTACAACTACCCTGAAAAATAACAAAGTTTCTAAAAGAGACTACGCTATAGATGATGGAAGAAACTTTGACTGGTTCTGGATGGTGAAATAATTCTCAAGGAACATCCTTGCTAGCTTCCAAGATGAAGGGTTGCTCCCCTCTCTAGAAAACAAGCTCAGAAACTGGGTCTTTCAACCCTCCACTACTACTTCCCTACAAAACAACACAATCCTCATGGAGACTTAGTTCTAGATAATGGATGAATCTTGGCCTGATGTTAGATGGTGGAAATTAATCTCAATGAACCTCTCCTGAGTGGGCACTTGAAGTCCCCTGAGGATGAGGGTGGGATTTCTGCTCGGAAACACCCTTGTGCTAAACAACACCGTAGACTCTACTAAACAAAAAAAGCATGTAGAGAGTAATAAAATAAAAAGACATAAAAAATATTCAAAATGTCCTCTATGGCTTCCGTCCCCTTCCTTATATGCTTGGCGAGCTTCCTCACCCTGGGTCCCATTCATTAAATAGTTTACTATCATGCATACTCTCCTCCATCATAACTATTTTTTCCTCTATTAAATATCCACTACCTCCATGAAAACATTGTTGATTTGGTCAACCTTGACCCCTTCCACATGTTTTAGCCCCTATTCACATGCAAAAGTGATTTATTTAGCTAAAACATTGATCCAAATTCACATTAGAAGTGGTTTTATTCCTAATAAAGAGATGTATGGGTCTCTCTACCCACTTATTTATCTATCTTATTAACAAAATCAAAAATTAATATTCCAACTAGCTAAAAGATAATTATGAATATTACAAATGAAGTGTAATTGAAAAATTATGCTCACTAGAAGTTCCAACTTCAAAATAATCTATTTCTCCAGATCTCCAAGCATTATTGGACAATCATTCCAAGGTGTTTGAAACTCCCAAAGGAATCCCACCTATTCATGATCATGATATGCCATTAATTTGATTCCAGGAAATGTTCCTCCAAACATCAGGCCTTACAGATATCCTTATGTCTAAAAGAGCGAAATTGAACGTATGATTTCAGAAATTTTAGAGGCCGGTATAATTCAACCTAGTCAAAGTTCTTTATCTGTTCCAGTAGTATTGGTGCACAAGAAGGATGGATCATAGCACATGTGTCTGGATCACAGGGAACTCAATAAACTCACTATTAAAGATAAATTTCCCATTCCTATCATTGATGAATTATTGTATGAATTACATGGAGAAATTTATTTTACCAAGTTGGATCTTCATTGAGGATATCATCAAATTCAAATTAGGATTGAAGATATTCCAAAAATAGAATTTCGAACTCATGTGTGTCGTTATGAATTTTTTGTGATGCCTTTTGGCCTAACCAATGCACCTTCTACATTTCAAGGGTTGGTGAATTGTATTTTGAAACCCTTCCTTAGAAAATTTGTGCTAGTATTTTTTGATGATATAATAATCTACAGTAGTTCTTCGAAGGATCATGCTCAACATGTTGAAAAGTTGCTCAAACTATTGGAAGAGAAACAATTATATGCTAAAAACTTCAAATGTTTCTTTGGAGTACAAGAGGTGGAATATCTAGGTCATATTGTATCTGAGGAAGGTGTGAAGATAAACCCCAACAAAATTAAATCCATTAAGGAATGGAAAGCCCCCAGAAACATAAATAAATTGCGTGGATTTCTAGGGTTAATAGGGTATTATCACAAGTTTGTTAAGAATTAGGGGAGAATAGGAGCACCTCTAACAACATTATTGAAGAAAGATGCATTTTCATGGAGTCCTGAAGAAACTAAGGCCTTTGAACATCTTAAAGAGGCAATGTACCTTGCACCCATCTTAACTACTCCAGACTTCAAAAAAACCTTTATTATGGAATGTGATGCCTTAGGAAACGGAATTGGTGTGGTTTTAATGAAAGAAGGAAGACCCATTGCTTTTGAAAGTCATCCAATAAAATGAAAGTATTTACATAAATCTATTTATGAGAAGGAAATGCTAGCAATACTACATGCACTAAAGAAATACCGACCTTACCTAATGGGAATACACTGCAAGGTAAAAACTGATCATGATAGTCTTAAATACATTTTTGAACAAAGGCCATCTTCAGAAAGCAACAAAAATGGGTCACAAAGATGTTGTTTTATAACTTTGAAACTATCTACAAAATAGGGAACCGAAATGTTATTGGAGATGCACTCTCAAGAAAGTATGAAGAAGTGGAAGCATTGATTTGTGCCATTTCTATTATCAAACCATATTGGATAACCGAAGCAAGGGATGAATGGAATAATCAGGAAGAAATGTGGAAACGCATTCAAAATTTGCATCATGATCCTAAAACAACTAATACATTTAGTTGGAAAATTTATTCCTTATTGTACAAATATCGCTTATATCTTTGCAAGAATTTCCAGCTAATACAAAAGATTCTTTTGGAATTGCACACCTCTCTCTTATGAGGACTCTCAAGAATTTTAAAATCTTACCACAGGGTGAAGAAAGAATTTTTTTGGCTTGACCTTAAATCTTATATTAAAAATCTTGTGGCAGAATGTTTGGTTTTCAGTAAAATAAAGTTGAGACAATTAAGACCCCGGGTCCTCTACAACCTTTATCCATTCCAAGACAATGTTGGGAGGAGGTTTCAATGGATTTTATCACAAGTTTACCTCAGTCCGAAGGAAATAGTGTCATCATGGTGGTAGTTGATAGACTTACCAAGTATGCACACTTTTGTGCATTATATCATCCATTTAAAGCAAGTACAGTGGCTACTACATTTATGGAAACAATTCAAAAGCTACATGGAAACCCAAATATTATTTTAAGTGAAAGAGATCCCATTTTTACTGGTAATTTTTTGACGGAATTATTTTTTGGTTTGGGTAATCATCCAAATCATAGCTCATCTTATCATCCTAAATCTAATCAGAAAACTAAAATAGTGAACAAATTTTTGGAAGGATATCTTTGTTATTTTTTATTTGATAAAAAAACACAATGGGTCAAGTGGTTAACTCTCGCTAAGTGGTGGTATAATAATTCCTTCCATACTGCAGTAAAAATGACTCCATTTATGGCACTTTATGGATATCATCCACCGTCCATCACATCATATTTAAGAGAAAAATATAAGGTTGAAGCAGTGGAAGATCACATCGAGAATCAACAGCAAGTTCTCCAACTCTTAAAGGATAACCTAAATTTGGCACAAAATCGAATGAAACAATAGGTAGATCAACATCACAGCAAGGGAATTTTTGATGTAGGATACTGGATATTTTTATAGCTACAAACATACAAACAAATGTCCCTCAAGCAAGCTAAGAAGGATAATAAATTATCACGAAAGTAGTATGGTCCTTACAAGGTGTTGCAAAAGATTAGTACTATGACATGAAAATTGGAGCTTCCTACTTCTTCTTGAGTGAAAATAGTTTTCAATGTTTCATGATTAAAGAAGGTTATAGGTGACAAACTTATAGTTCAAACAGTATTGCTATAACTTGATGAGTGAGGAAAAATCATATTGGAACCTGAAGAAGTTACGAAAACAAGAACTTGATAGCTACGAAATCGATCAATTTCAGAGTATCTCATAAAGTGGAAGAAATTACCCACTAAGGATTCCACATGGGAGGATGAGAATTTTATATAGAAGCATCTAGAGCTACTCAAGAATTGAAAACAACATGTTTTTGAACGAGAAGGGCATGTTAGGTCCCTATATTACTAGTGTATTCCCTTAGTGTTGTTAGTGTAGCTCCCTTATCTTTATTGGTGTACCCCTGTAGCCCCCATATTGTTATTATTGTGCCCCATAAGAAGCCACTATTGTTATTGGTGTGCTCTTACATTATTATTGTTAGGGAGGTTAGGATTATAATGTGACCCCATGGACTCCTATATATATAATGGAGATTTTTTCATTTGTATAATCCAAGAATTTTTCATTTATATAATGTAAATTAGGTTTGACCCTCGAGGTGGCTTGTTTCTAAGGATTTGATCTCTCTTTCCTTCTATTTTTGGAGCTGGTTTCATAACATTAAGCTTTCTTCTTTAACTTCTACAACAACACTAAACTCCAACTTAACACAACTTCCAGAACATCCAAGTATTGTTTACAAATTTTCGACTCACAAGATCTCTCTGTAATACTTTATACATGATCTTTATTCATTCTTCAATGCCTTTATTGTAGGTGTCACATTATGCCCTCCCTCTTAACTAGGGACATATACACTTCATTTTATCCAAGCTCCCTCTCAACTTAGAGAGATCAACAACTTCATAAAATCAGAGAAAAATCAACCTTTAAAATATTCATTTTGTCAAGGACATCATTACTTCTCATGGAAACAAGGTTATCTATTCATTTTATGTCATTATTATTATTATAGCTTCCTTCCATCAACTTCAATTATGAAAATCTTCAATATCTTGAAGATTATGTATCTGCAAATCTTCAACAAGTACAACCAAGTACAAATATATAGAAGCATGAAATAAACTATATGAAATCTTTTCTTTACAATGAAAAATTCAAAACAATCAATTTTTAGACGTCAAATACCTAAACCTAGTTAGGTTCATAGTCAACACGAGTTATATCTTTTATATTATAGACTTCAACAACTTGTTATGGTTTTGTTAAAAGAATTTTATTCCATTATAGAGGCTTAGATATCAACAACAAAATAAAATTAGCAATCCAATCATAACATTTTACATGAGGGGTTTTAATATTATGCTCTTAGACTATAATATCAAACTCTACTAGGTTATATGACAAACACTATATTTCATCAATAAAATTAAATCGTTGATATTAAAAACAAAGTTAGCATCCTAGCATTTCATATCTTGGGTTTCATTATTAATTCCTTATATCAATATCTTACTAGGGTTTTTTTATCATAAACCCTAGATACACACATGAAACTTCAACAAATTTTCACCTGATGAGGGTTTTAATTATGTGAAAGTTCTTACACTTATGGTTTGATTGATACAATTTATTATTGCAATGGTTTTGACATAAACCTTAAATCATCAAACCCAAAAAATATATGGTTTCATCATATATCATTGACAAAACCTAATAGATATGGTTTCTTGAAAACATTACTAAAATGATAATAATCAAGAGAGTACGAAATCATTATATTTTATAGAATTTATCAATAAACCCTAAGTTTACTAGGGTTTCCTCATTACTGTCAACATGCCCTAAGAACTAAGAAGTTAGGGTTTTATAGTCAACCATAAAGGTTGGTGTTTCACCAAAATGAATAAAAGGAAAGAGATAATATGAAAAGTGTAGATTCAATCTAGTGATCCTGAAGCTTAGCCTACAATTTCAGTCATGCAATATTTGAAGTATGTCCCTAGATTCCCCCCTTGAAATTTAATCATCGATCCTCTATACATGTTGTAGAGATTCCTTCTCTTGAATTTTCTTCTAGTTCTTTAGACTTCACATCCCTTTCTTCATATGTTAAATTGCAGAGCGAGTTTCAGATTCGGTGGTTGCAAAAAGGACAAATTCATTCACTATATATAGTTATTGGACTCTTTTCTTTTTGATGCTGACATGAAGTAACATCAATTTTTTTGACGTTCTCGAGGGCGAATTGATGAAGGAGGGACTTATATGAAAAAAGTAATATCTTTTTCTTGAATTAAATAACCCTAGAAGGGTTTAGAATATATTGACGTAGACCTTGACACTATACAAAAATTGTAGAGCACTCAATGGGTGCTTTGACCTATTGACCATTGATCCAAGAAGGAAACCCGTGCTTTAATAAGTCAATTTATTTTACAATCAAAATTCATTTTTCTTTCTTTTGAGAAATATAATTAAGGAGAACTACACTTCTTAAATTCTTAAACAAAATTATAGGTAGAGGAGTAGATTCATGAAAAAGGTATCTAGTTGGTTAAAAATTAAATAAGAGAAGTCAAATTTAATATTAATAATATATAGATCAGAATAAAAAAATCCGCAAGAATTTTTATGTAAAAATATAAATAAGACAATTAATTTGTTAAGGAAATATAGAATAGGGATTGATTCAATGCAAAATCATATTTTTTTTAGAATGTATATGAATGGTCTTTTGACTAGTGAAGTTAAGTTAGAGGAAGGGAAGTAACAAGAAATCAAAAAATAATGTCATATGGGAAGTAATTTTTGAAGTGTGTAAAACGATAGCAAGTGATAGACATTCCCTAACCCGAAGGGTGGGAACTATTTACTCATAGTATTATACATATATATATATAAATCATACGAAAGAACAAGACTACACAGTTCATATAGACACATATAGACATAAAAAATGTATTAGTAAATCCCAAAAGAAAAAAATAAGTAGATACATTCACAATAATGAATTTTCTCTATGAATTAAAAAAGGTAAAATAATTTATCATGAACTGATTTTGTTTATGGATTAAAAAAAGGTAAAATAATTTACCATGAACTGGGCATATAAGCTAGAATTAAACGATCATTTTGTTATGTAACTACTTCCAATAAATACAATGGAATGTTTCATAGAACTAGAACTAGGACAACCCTTCATTTTAGGAATAAATTAAAATAAAAGTCTAATATGTGTCATATTAAGGACAATTAAATAATTGTAAATAATTTAGACAAGAATCCCCATAATCTGATAGCCAAAATTAAAAATATGGCAATTTCAAGTCATGTAATGGTCAAGTTCAGAACCAATTACAAGTAAAACCATTTAATTTCATACTTAACAAAACAAAGGACCCCTATAATGGGTTCATTTGCAAGGTTACCCATAATGAGACACTACATCATATGCAAGCAGAAGTAAATATATGGCAAGAATTTGACCTTAAGAATAAGCAATTGGGAGGAAGAATTACTCCAACACTATGAAATTAGAATCACAACGCATATACGCTTAACACGTTTCCTAAAAAATGATGTTCATACATGTAATGATTAGGGGAATTTTGTGGTCTAAAATGGGCCTCCTAAGAAAAATGTACAGCCAAAATAAACTTTATAAGAAGCAATAGGATTCAAGATGATGATTTCAACCATGGGGGATGATTCACAATTTTTTAAGTAAGAGGGTAAAAATATTAAAAAATAATAAAATAATAAAACTAATTTTTCAACTCGTATTTTCAATTTGTCTCCCAAATATTTTACTCAAGTTTCGAGTGGGAGTATTCATTGGATGGAAAATTGAATTCCTCATCGAATGAGTACCCATGGTGCATACTTTTGATGGACCTTGCTACATGAAAAATGAGAAATACGTGATAAAACATGATTGCAATCACGATTTTCACGTAGTTCCCATTTTTAGTGTAGCAGGATCCATCGAAATTATGCAACATGGGTACTCCTTGGATGTTGAATTAAATTTTCCATCTAACGAGTATTGCTGCTTGAAATTTGAGTAAAATATTCAGGAAATAAGTTGACAATATGAGTTGAAAAAGTAGTTTTTGTTGACATTCAACAAGAATATCCTAGTGAAAATTAAGCACCTACACTGGGATGGAGCCCCATGCTATTTTTAGATGTATTTATATTTAGAGATGTATGTGAAAATTCTATTTATAGAATGCATGTCTATTTATAGATGCATGTATTCTATTATTATCCCTTAATATTATTTGGGAAATAAACTATATTCTATTCTCAATGAGCACTCACAAATAGTTAACTTAAGTGGAAAATCAGTTAGCTAAAGGAATTTCGAGTTAAGTGGTTAGTTGGTGGGAGGTACAATTTGACTTAGTTGTAACCGAGTGATTTGAAGTTGTAATAAAGTTGGAAGTACAGTTATGGAAGTTGTAAAGTAGTTTAACTCAGTTAAGTGATTTAAAATCAATTGTGGTAGTTGTAACTGAAGATACACTAGTGACAAATCAAGTGACTTAATTATTAATTAATTCACTGTCAGTGGTATTCCGCATAACTGAAGATTTACTATTATTAACTGCATGCATGTCAGATCCAATGGAGACCCAGTTGAGTTCTAGGTGAAAGGGAAGTAACCAATCAATTGTGACATTATCCGGTTGCACATATGAAACCACACACACATTGGTTGTTCCAATGAGGATTGCACAGTGGAGGAAAGCTTTCTGGAGACAGTAAATGGCAAAGAAATTTGTCAATCTTTGTATGACAATGTGAGACAATTAGCTCACGTACTGAGAGATCTTGGATTGAAGCTTTTTATTTAATTGTTTAATTATCCATGATATAATATACAATAGAATATAGTGGGGTTTTTAGCTATAATATTTCTTCCATAAATTATCTATGTTGTGTGTGATTGATCTTTCTTCATGATATTGTAATTGGCAATTGTGTTTTGAATTCCAAAAATATTTCTAGAAGTGATTATGTATCTTACAGTATCATATTGTTAGATCAGGAGAATCTAGGACATAAATGTATTTTTTATAATTAAGAAATGGTATCATAGCATAAGAAATTGCAGAAGTGAAGCAGGAGTTGTGTTTGTTGGTGGAAAGAATTCAAACTTGCAGAAATAATTTCTTAGTGCTATAGCTGATTCAAGATCAAAATGGCTTTCAATGGCTTGAGGTTAGACTATGCACTCAAGGGAAGCTTGAACTACATTTCTTGGTAGGGCAGGATGAAGGCATTACTCGAAGACAATGGCTTGAAGGAATTCATTGACAATGATGTTCCTAAGCTTACTTCATCAGATGCTACAAATCTTGATGCATGACAAAAGAAAGTGGCAAAGGTGACAAGGATCCTCTTGGAGGGAGTACGAGACCACTTTGTCTCAAGCCTTCATGGGAAAGCCACACCATATGTTGTGTGGAAGGATTTGATGATCTATTCCAAAGCAGTAGTGACCATGGGAAATTGGTGCTCAAAGATAAACTGGAGCCACCAAGGACAGATCTGTTTATGTACACGTGACCAAGGACGCTAAGAAGAAGCTGGAGCCGACTACTAAAGTTGGGATTTTTTTGGGGTACAGAGAAACACCCCATAATTATTGTGTGTATTTTCCAAATAGCAGAATGATTGTTGTACGACGGGATATAAAATTCTATGAGGGGAAATCCATGCGGTTGTCGTTTGAGAGGGATATGGGCTTGCATGCGGAGGAGGAGCTGCTGGTTCCAATATATGAGTCTCTAGATGTGGATCAACCAAAAGAGGAGGTTCATGGAGTGGAGGAATCCACTCACAAATATTCATCCATCAGAAATGGAAGAAGGCGTACCACGAAAGCAAATAGGTGGGGACTTGAACCTGCACACAGTGTAGGAGCCCCTACTTCTCAACGCAGACAAAGAAAATCTCTTGAACAATTTACTTGATACATGGCTCTCATGAGAATATGTATTGTGACTGAACCATATTATTTTCAGGAAGAAGTACAGGATCCCACATGGGTAGATGAAATGGTGGATGAGTATGACTGCATTGCCAAAAACAGTGCTTGGAAAATCGTTCCAAGGCTGGTTGATAAATCATTGGTAGGTTCAAGATGGATATACAAGGTAAAGCATGTTGTTGATGGGAGTCTGCAGAAATAAAAGGCCAGATTTGTGGCCTAGGGCTTCTCACAGATCAAGGGGATAGATTATGAAGAGACCTTTGCACTTGTTGCAAGGTATTCTTCCATTAGATCCATCCATGCTCTCTTAGCGCAGATGGGCTGGCATATTCATCAGATGGACGTGAAAACTATGTTTCTCAATGGAATCATTGAGGAGGAGGTTTACATAGAGCAACCTAAAGGTTTCAAGATATTCACAACGAGTTTCATGTGTGTCGACTCAAAAGAGCGCTATATGGGCTGAAGCAAGCACCCCGTTCTCGATACATTCAAATAGACAATTATTTCACCAGACTGGGCTTCACCAAATTTGAAGCAAATGCAAGCCTATAGAAAATTGTGGTGGAGGGTAAGCTTTTAATCTTTGTTCATTATGTTGATTATTTAATATTGACTGGTGATGAGAAACTTATACACTCATGCAAGGAGGATCTTACAAGGGAGTTCAAAATGAAGGATATGGGCCTCTTTCATTATTTCCTCGGATTGGAAATATGGTAGCGAGATGGTGAAATTTTCTTATCTCAAGGAAAGTGTGCAAGAGAGATACTTGGTAAGTTTCAAATGGAGGGCTACAAACCCATGGATGAACCTCTTCTAGGAAATTGGAGGAAAGAGGATGCTACTTCTAGAGAGGTAGTGGATTCTACTATCTATCGACAGTTACTAGGTTCTCTAATGTATCTGGTGAACACGAGATTAGACATTTGCTATGTTGTTAACTAGCTGAGTCAAGCTATGGTTAAGCCTACCAAGCGCTTTTGGAAGGCGGGTAAGCATGTATTTAGATAGCTGAGGGGCACGTCAGATTATTTTTTATGGTACGAATAGAAGGATGAAGTGATGTTGCATGGATTCAAGGATGCAGATTGGGAAGGAAGTCCATCAGATAAAAATATCACATCAGGGGGGATCTTTAGTAATGGGTATACAACTGTTTCTTAGTACAACATGAAGCAGAGATCTGTGGCACTTAGTTTAGCGGAGGAGGAATACATGGAAGCAAGTCAAGTTGCATATGAGGCTATTTGGATGAGAAAGATCTTGGTTGGTTTGTTTGGTTCTCACATGGACCTGATAGTGATTCATTGTGATAATCAGAGTTTCATTAAACTCTTGATTAATCCTATGTTTCATGATATACATAAGCATATACATATCCATTACCATCATCTCATATATTGTGTGGAGAGGAGAATAATGTTACTTCAGTACATTACCACGGAAGATCAGGATGCAGATATTCTAACAAAGGTGCTCACCAGGAGAAAATTCGAATACCATATAGACATGTTCGAGGTGAAGGATAATCCCTTTCTTGTTGAGAGGGAGTGTTGACATTCAACAGGAAGATCCTAGTGAAAATTAAGTACCTACACTAGGATGGAGCCTCGGGATATTTTTAGGTGTATGTATATTTATAGATGCATGTGCAAATTCTATTTATAGAATGTTTTTTGCTATTATTATCCATAAATATTAGTTGGACAATAAACTATATTCTATTCTCAATGAGGACTTGGAAATAGTTAACTGAAGTGGAAAATCAGTTAGCTAAAGGAATTTCAAGTTAAGTGGTTGATTGGTGGGACATGCATGTTGAATTAGTTGTAATTTAGTGATTCAAAGTTGTAACAGAGTTGGAAGTGCAGTTATGGAAGTTGTAAAGTTGTTTAATTCAGTTAATTGAGTTAAAATCAGTTGTGCTATTTGTATCTGAAGATACTATATTGAGAGATAAAGTGACTTAATTATTAATTAATTCATAATCAATGGTCTCACATGCAACTAAATATTTACTATTATTCACTACATGCATGTCAAATCCAGTGGAGACCCTGTTGATTTTTAGGTGAAAGGGAAGTAAACTATCAGTTGTGACATTATTTGGTTGCACACATGCAACCACACACACAATGGATGGGCCCATGAGGATTGCCTAGTGAAGGCAGGCAATACTGCATTCATTCAATAATTTCTATCAGCAGGGATTGCGTAGTGGAGGAAGGTTGTCTGCAGACAGTGAATTGGCTAAGGAACTTGGAAATTTTTGTATGATAGTGTGAGACAATTATCTCATGTATTGAGAGGTCTTTCATTGGAGATTTGTATGTAAATGTTTCATGATCCATGATATAATATACAATAGAATATAGTGGGGTTTTTAGCTATAAGCTTTCCCCAGTAAATTATCTGTGTTGTGTGTGATTGATCTTTCTTCATGATATTGTAATAGGCGATTATGTTTTAAATTCCACAAATATTTGTATTAATGATTCTATATTTAACAGTAGCATATTGTTAGATTAGGAGAATCTAGGATATACATGTATTTTGTATAATTTCTACAATTTTTTCTTTTTTCCCTCTAAAATTTGATGATGTAATCAAATATTATTTTATTATTTCCAATATTATTTTATAATTTCCTTAGGAGGTCCATTTTAGACCTCAAAATTCCCCTAATTTACCCAGGTTGAGCAGAATGTTAGAACTAGGATGAGAAAACAAACTCTATATAAATGGAACCTTGACATTATGGGAGTAAGGTAGCCGTTAATGACACACACACACACACACACACACATATATATACACAGAGAGAGAGAGAGAGAGATACATTATTTAAGATCTAGGATGAATTTTCATTTCTTCTAGAGACCTGCACAATAAAAAGTGGTAATTTAGCGAAATACAATTTATAAGCGAAAGCAATAAATCCATTCAGGAAAAATGAAAAGTTAGTGGCAACATTCAAATTAAAAAAAAAAATTCATGTTTTGGCATAATATGAGCATAGACCTATGGTTTCTCTAAATTAAGGAAACAAAAAGGGTTCAGAGTAGTTGCATCAACCCAAGGAATCGAATTTTTGAAGTATATTAGGTGGGAAAGAAGAACCACAAAATTAATAGACAAGAAAATATGATTTGTTGCAACCACCATAATTACAATGTCCATAAGAGAGAAACCACACCTAATATGATGGGTCACCATGACATGAAGCAAAATCAGGCTTTGAAAAAAAATATTATTACTTTCAACGAATGAGAAATATACTCTAAAATAGTATTACATTAAACAAATTAGCAATATACTGTAAAAAAATGGAGAGCGAGGAGCACAGTTCTCCCCAAATCGAGTTTGAAAAGAAATATGTTAATATTTACCTTTATAGGAGGGTTAACCCTTAACAAAAAAAATATCCTAACCCAATTTTTGTGCTCGAATTCATATATCAAATCATAACCTAAGGAACTAGGAAGAAAGAGAGGGGTTTACCTTATGCATTCTATAAGGGAAAAGGTGTGATTTAGTAGGCACATAGAGCTTATGCCTCAAGGGAACTCAACTATGTAATCCTCATATCCGACATTACTTGGGACATCGAATAACCATCCCTAGATCAATGTTCTAGTGACTCCAAAAAAATAGAGGAAGAAAAAATACAATGAACCAAGAATTTGATCATGAGAAAAAAATAAATAATATACACCATAAAAATATGGTAGTAACCTATTTATTGGGGAAACCAAGAGAGTGAGATGGTGGAATACCTGAAATAACATCCGCATGACATATGGAGAGTGATTGAATGGAAAAATTACCAACTAAACCTCACATTGATACTAGGTGGCCCATGGCGCGACCATCTAGTCATGGGGAAAAACAAATGACGATGGTGAAAACAAGCCAAAGGTAGGAATAGAGAAAATGAAAACCTAACAGTTTCCCAGCAATAGATACTTTTGATAAATCAAGTCCATCGATAGTGTGCTGTGAGGATTCCATGTGAGGTTCATATGGTTGCTCCTATTGTGGCACTAATCCTGACTGCCAAGTGTGAAGCGAAGTCTATGTGTTTCTAACGGTACCACATTTATTTCCTATAAAACATATGAGTAAGGATCAAAACCATGCAAATGTCATCACCCTCATATTACAACGTATACATATAAATAACCAATACATGTGATGAACCATGGATCAAAACCATGCATGGAATTGTTAAATACCATTTTATATCAAGAAATATAATGCAAGGCCTACGAATGAGAAATAAATATAACATCACATTATGTTTTATATTATAGTTTTGGTAATAAAATGAAAGGGCATATTAACCATTTGTATAACAATTTTTTGACATAGTTAAGGAGAATCAAATATCACCTTAGAGCACAGGTAACGATGACCATATTTTTGGGGAACATAAAGTTTGGATATAGGAGAAGAAAGAGAAGGGGAGTCTGTACCATTAGATAGAATGAAAAAATAAAACCATTTCATAAATAAAAGGAACCATTGAAATTTTTTCGAAAAATAATACATTGGAGATTTAGAAGGGGTCATATCATAATATAATTAGTTCCATAAGAGATCTTGATGCAGGTGAGTAGATGGAGCACACAATTCGATGAAGACTAGACCAAAATATTTACAATGTGATGGGATGGTCACATGATGATGATGGGACAAATTTAAATTATTTTGTAAGAAATTGTAAATATTTGCATTATGAAGTGAGTTTTGTTTTTAAAGTAAATTGGCGGAATTATTTCCTAATGTAAATATGTTTTAATTTAACTTATTTTATGGAGAAGGAGAAATGATTCATCTCTCATAACTCTTGGTTGTCCCATGTTAGCTTTATTTTTAAAGAAAATAGTGTTTGAGAAGAAGGGTGTGAAGCAGTGGAGAAGAAGACAGGAGGAGCTCTATAATGGGTAGATGAAACAAAGGTTGTTAGAGGCATCGATTGGATTGTAAATCTGGGTAGTTATATGTATTTATGAATTTTAGTAATTGATAACATGTTTATATGCGTGAGTATTTATAACCTCTTTTTTTGTATATGGTTAATGAAGTTGTTGGTCTTTGGGGAAATCGATTTTTTTCTATAAATTGTGTCCAGTCATATTTCATTCCTATGCATTATTGCCTTGATAATTTTTCACTTGAAAAGTTTATTTTGATTAAGAATTTAAGCATAGAAGCTTCCATACCTATTTTTTTTCCATTTTTGTTTGATATGGTCTATTTTTTCCCCCTAGGTTAGATATAGTGTGCTTGAGATTGGAGCAAACAATCATGTAGCTTATTGTTTATGGTAGAATTGTTGAGTCGATTTACATTAGAAGTATACATATTATGGCCAACCATTGTGTGATTTTGCATGTAATTTTGTTGTAATTGTTTCAAATTCCATGGAGGAAATTTATTTATGTTCAAGAATAGTGACCGTGTGTTATTTATAGTGAATAGAGCAACGCCAATGAAAAAAGAGAACCCTGTTAGAATGTTGTCAAAACCGTTTTTGACTCACTTTTGGAAAATTGTTATGGTATTACAAATCCCCATGGAGAAAGGTTTATGAAACAATATATTGTGTTAAGGAGTGACGCGAGGCCACGGATACATTTTTGGGAACAAGGCTGGGTCTTTTAACCTTCTAGAAAATAAAAAAGATAAACATTTTTGGACGCACTACAAAATCATTCCATAGCGCATATAATTCTTTTTACTGCATTACACATTTATTTCGTAGTGCCTAAAAAAAACAGTTGTCAAGGTTGTGTATTAGGTTTTAAACACTATTTTGGCTTTCCCATTGCACCATTTTCTAAATGTACATGTATTACATTGTTTCAGGTTAGGAAAATATTGGACGGTGAGATAAATCCCTCTAATGGAATTTATCAAATACAAATCCATATTCTATTTTTGAGTACATATTTCAAATATTTATTTAAATTCCATAATTACGTTTAAATAAATTGTTATGGGTGGAGTTTTATCCTACATATTTGTAGTGAGGGTGACTCGGTCGATCATCATCAAGTTGTATCAGAGCCATGAAAATATTTTGTCATTACAATTCTTAGAGGAAGATAAAAAAATATCTTCGGGGATGCAGAGTTTACAACAAGTTGATGTAAATATTTCTTCTCAAATAAAAATTTAATTGAGGCATGATGATTGTCAGGTGTTGCGCATACATATTCGAGGATGTCTGCTTTCAAATAGAAAATATTTACTTAGGAAACAATCAAGAGGAAGACTGGTTTTGGTATAAAGAACCAAAAGGTTTGTAATAAAAAATGGATTTAAAGAGTGAGAAGGGATTTGCAAAAACATTTGTGTGTTACAGAGAAGAATCACTAAGTGTTGTTATACGGGTTTTGAAGGAAATAAATAAACTAGAATTAGATGAAGATTGTTTAAATTTTGTGACATGAGAAAGTATGCAGCAACCCGAAGACAAAAAATTTCAGCCAAGGACTAAAGTTGAAGATGAATTTGAAATTATGAAGGTATAGTTGGTTGTATGAAGAGACAACTTGTGATTCTGGGAAAATTCTGAGCAATGTGTTAGCAAGTTTGAACAGTTCAAAAATAAGTAAAGGTTAGACTTCAGAACATAGTGAATCAAACAAGGTAAAATTCGATTAAACATTTGGTAATATTTTTACGTTTCACAGTGCATGTGATACTAGAGGAAGGTGAGCAGATTTTCAATAGCCTAGAGAAAGGAGTGCTCGAAAGGTTCCAGTGAAGATGACCAAGAAGATTCGAAAAGGCAAAAATCAGGACAAAGTTTGGTGAGTATCATGTAGCAAGTTGGAGACTTGTTACTGGAAAGTTGTGTTGTAGTTCAAGAGTTGAATATTGTTATGAGAAGACTAGATGAATATGAGCAAGAGGCCATAAATTTTCATACCTTGGGATTTTGATGTAAGGTAGTAGATTGAGCACATAATTCGATGAAGACTGGACCAAAATATGTCCAGTGCAATGGGACGGTAACATGATCATTCTGAGATAAATTCAAATTCTTTTGCAAGGAATTATAAGTATTTTAATAAGGAAGTGATTTTTTTTTTTACAATAAATTGGAGGAATTATTTCCTAATGTAAATATAGGTTTAGTTTCCCTTATTTTATGGAGAAGGGGAACAATTCATCTCTTGAGAATCTTGGTTTTCTCATATTACTTTTATTTTTAATGAAAAGAGTGTTTGAGAATAAGGGTGTGGAGCACTAGAGAAGAAGGGAGGATGAGCTCTAGAATGAGGACAAAATACAAAGGCTGAAGGAGGTCTAGAATGCATTTTATATATGTCTTGTTTAATGTATGTTTGAGTTGGCTAATGTACAACATTATTATATTCCTTCATATTTGTAACCTCTCTATCTATATATGGTTAATGATGTTGTTGGTCATTAGGGCTATTGACTTCTGTCTATAAACTGCCGCCAATCATATCTCATTACTATGCATTTTTTATTTTAGAGGTATGCACTTGTAAAGTCGATTATAATTAAGAATTTGAGCATGAAATCCTCCATTATTATGTTTAGCCATTTTTATTTGATTCGTATAGTAAATTTGGTGGAGGAATATATTGTGGGATTGAGAGCCTATAATAGCTCAATGCATATGGACCTGTGATGGAGGTAACACAATAGATGGATTTTTTGGAAAGCTATATGTGTTGTTTGTTTCCCATGAGGTTAGAAATAGCATGCTTGAGAATGGAGAAGATGACCTTGTAGCTTATGTTTTATGTTAGCACTGTTGATTCAATTTACATTAGAAGTCTAGATATTGTGGCCCACTGTTGTGTGGTTTTTATTGACATTTTTTTGTAATTTTTTCAAAAACCATGGAGTAATGTTCTTTGTGTCCTGGAGTAGCGACTGCGTGTTATTTATACTAAATAGAGTGATGTCACAAAAAACAAAGTACCCTTTTTAGAATTTTTTCAAAACCCTTTTGACTGATTTTTGGAAAATTGTTATCGTATTGCAAATCCTCATGGAGATATGCATATGAAACCATAAATTGTGTTAACGAGAGAATCGTAGCTATGGAGAATTGGATGGGAACAAGTACAATTCATTTCGACTTCTAGAAATTAAAAAAATGGGGTGCTACAAAATCATTTGGGAGTGCGTACAGGATTTTTATACTGTACTACGAAATTATTTCACAGTGCCTATGGCTATCAATTTTCAGGGATGAATATTAGGTTTTGAAAGAATATTTTGGCCGTATTGTTGCACCATTTCCTAAGAGGAAATGTATTAAATTAGTTGAGGTGAGGAAAATATTTGAAGGTGAAAGAAAACCCTCTCATGGAATTTATCAACGACAAATCCATATTTTATTTTTGATTATATATTTTAAATAGTTCTTGAAATTATATAATTGGTTTTGAAGATATATCCATGAGTGTATTTTCATCCTGGGTATTGAAAACCAAGGTAACTAGACATGTCATTAGATCCACCTGAAAAACATAACTAGAACCAGAAAGAACTATTGTAATACTTGAAGGCATCAAAGGAAACACATGATAAAGGCTTATAATTTTAATTAATATGTGTGACATGGATTATCAACCCACGAGGAAATATGGTTAACATGAGATAATATATTGATACCATCAAGCATGATAAAATAAAAAATAAAACATTAAATAATTATAAGGTGTTTTACTTATACAAGTCAAAGTGGAAAAGGGCTATACTTCACTATTGAAGACACATGCAAGTTTAAGATGGAAAAATATGCTTGAAAAATACGAATATTAACTAAAAATTTCATGAAAAAATTAAATACGTGTTAAATATATGTATGTGACATATGGTATCAGTGTTTTAGGTTCAAAACTAGGCCTACGGGAAACCATCACAAGCGAATGGTATGTATAAGAATTCATATGTTATTATGTGATGAGAATGAAAAATAATGGGTGTTCTTGTTGGAAATCTTGTTGGAAATATGGTATAAAAGTAAATCAACAACGTAAGATAAGATGCTAGAAAATTCAAATCCGCCTCCTACAGAAGGAGAGAAAGTTTACGTGGAGTTCGGAGGAGAGAATAATCCTCAAACAACTCAATTCCTGGAAATTGTGAGAAGGTTATAATAAGAATTGAAAAATATAAGAATGAATCATGAACGATTGTTGAAGGCTAGTGAGGAACCAAAAAATATGATAAGATACTTCAGTGAAAAGTCAAATTATAAACCCATCAAGGTAGAGGGGGATGGAGTTAAGGTAGACCCCTGAAAGATGAAAATTACTGAGTTCGAAACAAAAAAGTATCAAAGTGGGAATTAATGTGATAAAAAATACCCAAATGAACAAAAATCAAAGAATTAAACAAAATGGAGTTATATGGGGAATTTAATAAAATAAAACACCCTAGATTTTATGGTGAAAATACTGAAGAATATGCAGAAGAGTGGCTTCCCAATATGACAAAGTATTTCCAAGTATATGTGTATGAAAATAATTTGAAGGCTAGATTGGAAATTTATGAGTTATGGGGAAATTTTTTCTCTGGTTGGTGGAGGTCAAAATAGTGCATAGTATGGGAGAGAAGACAATTTCATGGGAAGAATTCCATAAAAAATTTAAGTCTAAATATTTAAATGAATAGTAATATGATGATCGGGAAAAAGAGTTCTATGATTTAAGGTTTGGAAATCTAACTATGGAAGTGTTCGTTGTTAAATTCAATAATTTACTATGTTATGTCCCATACATCAAGGAAGAGAAATTTAAAGTATAGATATTTTTTTAACTATTTCATAGTTTCTTACAAAGTTGATTTAATTTGACAATCCTAAGACAATGGAAGAAGTAGTGAGAAAGGAACCACTATGCTATAAACAATTTAAGGATATAGGGGAAGGCTCAAAATATTAGTAAAACTAGGAAAAAAATAAATCCTAAATTATGATAGAGGGACAAAAACCTGCATATATGAAGAATTTTGGAAGGGATCACCAACAGAAAAAATTTAGTAGAACTAACCCACCCCAACCTACCCAATCTAAAACTGGGTCCAAACCAATGGAATTGAATAATAAAATACTAAGTTTTGAAAAATAAATATAACCTTTTAAGTGTTGGGTATTTGGAGAACCACACCCATTGAGATATTTTCCACACAACCCGAGATCTCTTCATAACATAAAAGAGGTGCATGAAGAAACAAAAATAAATGATATTGCAAGAAAATATCCAAAGAAAAGTTAAATTCTAGAATATTGACAAGCGGAGAACCAATACACCATGATTTAAACTAAAGGTAACATAATGAACCATCATGTAGCATACCCCATTACACCCATGTATACAATCACCGACTCTAGCCAACAAAGGGTCTTCCTTGTAAATTTACATGAATAACAAAGAATATGGAACCCCACTTCTCTTATTTGTTCATGGTTTGGGCCTGAAATAGGTCATTGAGTTCATTAACTTTTGCTATTGTATTATTTCTGACACAAATAAGATTTTTTCAGTGTAAGAGTCCACCTATTCTCTATAGCTTAGACAACACTTTTATGGGTATATTTTGCCACTTTTTAACTTCAAATACTTTGTGGTTTCCATAACTTAGGTTGGTAAATTATTTAATTTTAAGTGAAATAACAACAGAGATGTACAAATACATATAAATAGACATATTAAGAATACAAATAAGGGAAATATCCCTTCACGATTGCACCATGGGTATACACACAATAACATGATTGCACCATGGGTATACACACAATAACACGATTGCAGTCCCTATTTTTCCATATCTATTACAAATGAAAATGAAAAATGCAACATAATCCATTAATTGAAATAAGAATTCACAAATACTTATTTTTTAGTCTGTAGGGAAACTTATTCTAGCACTACCACCCTCCACCCAACCATAGACAACAGTAGCCAATGCTACTTGGAGCTCCCACACTTGAGCCAGATTCCAAAGTCTGAGGGGAGGAATCTTGCTTCTGGTATCACACTCAAGCTTCCAGATAGGTCATGGACTCTAGAGGACCTCCTGTCTCAATGCCCACAGTTTTTTTTACCTTCTTCTTTCTTGCATGGGGAGTCCAGAGGAGCCCAAACTCACCCCCTCATGCACATACAGTGTCTCACCCCATCCTAGGGATTCAAGAAACCACTGCACCAGTAAGGAAAGTAGCCAAGAGCTGTGATCAATCCTATCTTAGTATCAGCTTCAGGATTATCTCCTCCCAAGCTATTATAGGGCTGTAGTGTAGCTATCTCAACCCACAACCTCTAGGGAACCCAAGATCTTACAAGCCTCAAAATATCTCATTCCACCCACAACCTCCAGGGATCTAATTTTTTATAAGGATCTAAATACCTCTTCTCCTAAACCCACAACCTATAGGGACATAATTTTTTATAGAGTTCTAGGAATCTTATCTCAACCCACAACTTCAAGGTAACACAAGCTATTACAAGGCTCCTGAGGCTAACAATCAACCCACTATCTCAAGGGATAGAGAATTGATCCCCTTATCTTATATTATCTTCTTCGTTTATTTATAAAATATTTTTCTAGCGGTTATATTTTCGTTCTCCCCTCAGCATGCTTCCCAAATTGAAGACTCCACTTCCCAAAGCGAAAGAAAGGTCTCTCCTTTAGTTCATTTATGTTCTTCGACTTGTTATCGCCCACCTCTGTGAATGGTTCTCCTGCAGGATTTTGAGTCTTGTCTATATTCATTGTTATATATTCACTTCGTTATCATTTCTGGTCAACATGTCTCCCCCCTTCCTTTACTATTGCATCCTTGCTATTTGCAGCCCTTCATAAATATTTTTCCTCTTTTCTTGTTGTATTTTCTCAAGAAAGAATGGTCCTGAGTACTTTCCTTCACACCATTTATTTTAGGACCAAGTCCCTTTAATTCATGCACTATACAACCTTTAATGGTTGTCCTAAAGTTCATGTTTCTTATTTGCAGATGAAACCATAACATCATAAGCATAAATTACACATTCCTAGATCTAGAATATGTGTCCCTTCACTCAATCCTATTTTTTTATTTAAAACATTGCAAAATATTTATATCATTCTTACAATGTTTCCTATATGATAACATTGGGTGGGTTGACAGTCCCCTACCCCTCGAGGGAATGTTTCCCTCGGTGTTCATTTGCACCTATAATATACCAAATATAAAATATTACATATACTATTCCATGGAGCTTTATACACATATATTAATACAATATTTACAATTATACAGACTTATTTTAATCATTAAACAAGAAATGATAATTAGCCTTCATGGCATTGGTGATTTCACAGGTGGCCTACTCTAGTCGAAAATGCTTCCACTGCACCTTGAATTTATTTATGACCTTATTCTTGAGCATGATACTCGTCTGGTCCATAATGCACATTGGTTCTGTTGGAACTCTCCCTATGGTTGCACCTATATCATACACCAATCAATCACATTATTAGAATACCACACACATATTTTATATAAAAAGACATGTAAAACATCACTAACTCTATTAGATGGAGGTAAATTCAATGTTTCTACTATTGGTCCAATCCTCTCAAGAATTTCAAATGGCCCATAATACCATGGTGCCAACTTGGAACATGTCCCCATTTTTAGGGAACTTTTCTTGGGTTTAATTCTTAGGTAAACATATTTCCCTACATGTAACCCTTTTTGTGACCTATGCTTATCTGTATCACTTTTCTGTCTATCTTGTGCCACTTACAAATTTTGAAAAATATGAACTTATTGTTCCATATTTTTAATCATATCATTTCCTACATGAACTTTGTTAACTTAGTCACTCCAACTAATAGGTTACATTTCCTTTCATATAATTCCTCATAGAGGCTCATCCTTATGGACTCTTGTTTTCGCATATTGTATGCAAATTCCATAAGTGGAATATATTCTTCCCATTTCTTGGGTTGATGCATCACATACATCCTTAACATATCCTAAATAATACGATTAATCTTGTCTGTTTTCCCATATTTTTGTGGATGATAGGTTGTACTAAATTCTAATTTTGTTCCCAGTTGTTCAAAAAATTCCTTCCAAAATTTGGAAGTAAACTTAACATCTCAGTCTGACACAATATTATTGAGAATTCCATGTAGTCACACAATTTCCTTCATGAATATTTTTTCTATCTAACTAGTGGAAACTACCAAAAAATGAGCTACCTTTCTAAGTTTTTCCACCACCACAATGATTGCATCATGTTTCTTAGTTGTTTTGAGCAATCGTTGATAAAATCCATAGTATAATACCTCCTACTTCCATTCTCTAATAGGTATATGCTGCAAAAATCCTACGAGGTGTTTGCAATAAGCTTTTATCTGTCGGCATTCCATGCATATTGGTACAAAATCCTCCACTTATTTCTTGATATTCAACTAGTGATAGTACCTTTTGATGGCTGTGAGCGTCTTTTGATACCATGGGTGGCCCGTGTAAGGCTTAACATAGAATTGTTTCATTATTAGCCTTTTTATTTCATCATTTTTAAACACATGAATTATTCCTTTAAACTGGACTAAGCCATCCTCAATGAGATGAGATCCTTCATCCTAACCTTTTTGCTAATTTTTTTTTTTTTTTTCAGTTTCCATTAATTTTCATCCAGTTGTGTAGCGCTTTGGATTATTTCTTCCAGATTTTTTGTGTACAAACTTACCGATGCCAAGTGATTTACTTGGACTCTCCTTCTCAAGCCATCAACAACCTTGTTTTCCTTTTATTTTATGTGCTTAATCTAAAATTAAAACTCATTGAGTATGGTTGACCATCTCGCTTCCCTAACATTCAAATTCGGTTGTCCAAACAAATACTTGAGTCCACTGTGTCCTCACATGAGTGTAAAATTCCTGCCATTTAGGTAGTTCCCCCACATTTTCAAAGCATGGACTATAACGAACAATTCTAAATCACGTGTCACATAATTTTCCTCATGTTTATTCAACTTCATACATTCATAAAACACTACTTTTATTCCTGTATTAATACTCCCTATGTCTCTCTATACATTCTTATGTACACACGACAAAATATTTCTCTGGATCCACGATTCTCAACACTGGTGCACTAGTGACCAATTGTTTCAAATGCTCAAAGATTTCTGCACATTGTGGAGTCCATTCAAATATTTTCCCTTTCTTCCACAAAGTTGTAATGGGAAGACCAATTTTGGATAAATTTCGAATATATATCTTATAGTATCTTTTCAACCCATTAATGATCTAATATCGTCCACGGTCTTTGTAGTTGGCCACTCCCTTATGGATTTTATATTTTCACGATCAAATGATACACCTTCCTCAAAGATGATGTGCCCTAAATAGTGGATTTTTGGTTGGAATAATTCACACTTGCGTAGATATGCATAGATATTATGTTCACTAAAAAATTGTAGCACTACAACCAAATGCTTTCCAGGTTCTTGTTATGTTTTTGAATAGATTAAAATGTCGTCAAAAAATACAATGACAAAATTTGCAAGTATGGACACAATACTCCATCCATCACACACATGAACGTGGCTGGCGCATTCGTGAGTCCAAGTGGCACCAATATGAATTCACAATGCCCATATCTTATTTCAAAGGCAATGTTATGGATATCATCCTCCTTAATTTTCACTTGCTATTAGCTTCACCTCAAGTCTATTTTGGAGAAAATTTCTTCTCCTCTTATCTAGTCAAAGAGATCATCAATACGTGGCAATGTGTACCTATTATTAATGGTTAGTTTAGTTATTTTTATGTAATCAATGCACAATCAAATGGTTGTGCCTATTTTTATTTACAAATAATAATAGTGGTCCGCAAGGAGACACACTTGGCCTTATGTAACTCTTGTTGACAATATCCTTCAACTGCAATCGGATCTCAACCAATTTTGGCATCCTCAATATGTATGGAGCCTTGGATTCTAGTGTTGCTCTTGGAAATTTTTTTATAGATAAATATATCTCCTGGTAAGGAGGAAATCGATGAACCTCCACTGGAAAAAAACCTTCATATTGTTGCAAAACATGGTACTTTTGAAGTAATTCAACCTCCTCGTCATTTGATATTCTAGTATATTCCTCGGGCTGGAAACATTTTACTACAAACAACATGCATTTTTTTATGCTACATTTTTTGGCTTGCATACTAGTGATTAACCTCATTGATATGGTTTGCCACTTTTCTTGAAACACTCTTTTTATTCCTTGACCATCCAAGCATTCTATTACTTTCTAATAGCAGCCTAAATTGGTCTAGAGTAGGTAAAATCAATCCATGCAAAATAATAATTCGTACCCACCGAATGGTAACATATTAAAGTGGGTTAACATGGCCATGCCAATGAGCTCAATTTCACACAACCTTACCGAATGGATGATTATTATTGTTGTTCATGTTTCCAATTGAACCAACCAAGGTTCTTGATGCAACTCATTTCCCAATCCACACTTATCCAGAATTTTTGGACTGATATAACTATAATTTGAACCTAGATCAATCAAAATGGAAATCACTTATTTGTCTAGCTTACCTTCCATCTCAATGATGGATGCCTGGTGGTGTTCTTGGTGATTTCTTGTTATTTCATAAACTCTAGGCATACTATAAGGTACTTCACCCATTGTGCTCTCCTATGGAGGCTTGTAGATATTTTGTCCAAAATTCTAGTGATGTTGGCAATATCTCCTTCTTTGGTCCCCACCACATGTACAACACTTGAATGGTTCTCGACCTTCAGACCTAGGTTGTGTTGTCATTGGTTCCTACACATTTTTCTTGTTAGCAACATTTGGTATTTTTTTCAAAATGTCATGTCTGATTTGGGTGCTTTACTTCCCTCCTGTGTGGGTTTTTCTTGGGCCAAATATTATTATGTCCAATGTCGCTCTTGGTCTCCCAGTTGCTCCTAATATTATGTTTTTTCTTTTCTTTTTCATAATAGTGTTCTAATTTCCTGATAACATCCTTTAGGGTTTGAGGTTCCAATAATTTGATTTTATCTTTGAATTCCATAGGGATCCCACTGATATACCTATGACTCTTGGCTTTCTCATCCTCCAAATATGGTATGTACCTCAACACTTCCATAAATTTGGTGGCATAATCATCACTACTTTACTAAACCATTTGGAGTTCATAAAATTCTTTTGTTTTTCTATCATAATGCAAATGAAACATGTATTTTTCTATGAATATCTACTAAAAATACTCCTCTGTAAGCTCCTTCTACGTAATGGCTCTAACATTCTTCAAGTCTTCCCACAATATGTAGGATTTCCCTTTAAAACTTTATGAAACGATCCTAGCCTTGATATTCTTATAATAATCATGTATTCTAAAACAATTCTTAATTCCCAACAAGCATTCTTTTGCATCCTCTGCCTTCTTCATATCCCCATCAAATGTAGGTGGATTTTCCTTCTTAAATTCTTTAGGCACATGGTCATTTTCCTTTTCCTTGGTTACTGAATGATGGTGATGTCGATAATGGTAATGCCTTTGTGCAACCTATTCATATGGCCTACTGGAGTAATACACCTACATGTTGGTCCCTCCTCTTGGAATTCTCAAAAATTCACCTGTAATATAGAGTCCTCACTTGCTTTCGTGTGCCTTTTCCTCGACCTGCCAAGATATGCTCCGTTGGTGTTTTTTGTTGTTTCATGAAGGATATTTGTATCTTTATGAGTACCCATCCTCTAATATTTCCTTTTCCTTTGCCAATACGAGAGACTTTGAAAGATGATTACATTGATCTATTCTTTCCTTTCATGGTATCTTACCAACCTCTCATTATCAGCCTTACAACTTCTAACCTCATCCCTTAGGCTTCTCAAGGTGTTCATCCCGTTTTGGGAATTACTCCCTCCACCTTGGCCAAATTATATCTCTCCTTCATTTGTTCTAACCTCACCACTTCCATGTTATGATTGATCATAATTGTATTCGACCATTGGGGTATTCATCACCATTACATTATTTGTTTAATGTTTCTTGTGATTTTATATCAATCACAAACATTGTTAGATATTTCAAAAAATATATAACCTAAACTCAAGGTAATGATTTTATGATGGAGGTTTCTGTTATGAAAAATTAATCATGTTAGTGTCAACAAACTTATAAATCATCTACATCAATCATTCAATATATTCACCATGATACGAAAAATAGCAGTATATCTATGACCTATTATGCAAAAAAAAAAAACATGACTACGATCTTATTCTCAGAAAACTTTCATTAAATCTAGATTAAATTAAAAGTTGGGATCAATAGTGTAATTTGAGCTTTATCATTAGAAATTTACTTAGTCAAACCATTTTCTCCATTTTTTTATTACTTGCACATGATGAAGCCCATCCAATCCAACTTTCAACCTGGATATCTCTGATACCATTTTGTAACATACCCCATTTTTTAAAACGTTGTCTCACATCTGGATCACCTGACCTCTCGACCTCCGAATCAGTCGAGGTCGACACATCCTAAGGGCTCGTGAATTTCCTTCTGGTCAACCGCCTCACCCCCGACCTCCAACCTAGTCAGGTTAATGGATCAACCATGTTTCCCTCTGTCAGTACACAACCCAACCGCATGACCTACAACTTGGTTGGGTTCAACATATATCTCCTTTTCTTACCACCAAAGCATCAGTTCTCACCTCCAAATTTTGGATTTTTCATCTGGCTATGTCGATCCCATAGACAGTCCACATCATTTTCCTATGACCAATTTCATAAAAGGAGAATCCAACCACTCCGAGTATAATAAATCTCATAAGAGGATCTGATCTTTAAGGGGTTAAGTCTATACAAAACTTCGTATAAGTTCAAAGTTTCACTCCCTTATGTTGTAACGAATTCCCTTCCCTTCCCATTTTATGATGGAACAATCAAGCAGCTTTGAATCTGCACCATAGAATGCCTTCAACAGTGATATTTATGCTCTCCCTAGAGAAAGGATCTACCATTGCGCATTCTTCTTCGAGCTTCTCTTCTCGATCGCATCTTAGTCTCAAAGGTCTAGTCAACCTCTACATCTCCTTCAAGATCTCGCCACTCCGTTAGAGTTAGATTTAGATGTTACATGTTATTACCCCTTTCGAGATTTGGTGATAGCTACATTGAAGGGTTCCTATCTCACAAGCCTTCCTTGCCTTCTGGAAAGGAATTCCTCACATTAAAACATAGGCTCTCCTGCATATAATATATACCAGAGGCCTCGCGTTAGATTCTAGGAGGCTCCCACCTCTCTTGCTACATGATAATGGTTGCAGAGCCCCCGTTAAATATACAAGAAGTTCCCTGACACCGTTCATGGGTTGTCGGGGAATTTTGTTGTTGTAAGGGACCTATAGTCCTCATCGCCAAAATCCCTGTGGAAGGAATGGAGGCTACTGCATAAGTAAGGGTTAAGGCCATGGATATATTACCACTAGGCATGACTGACCTAGGGAACACTCCCTTGATCCTTCTCGTATGGCTTACATGCCAAAACAACAACTTGTAATTAATTACCAAAATGTATACAATCAGGTAACTCTAGACAATAGAGGATTTTTCTTATAAATTTTACATCAATAAAAAAGGGTCTTAAAACTAACTTATTTTAACTGTTCATGGTTTGGGCCTAAAATAGGTCATTGAGTTCATTAAATTTTTCTCCTGTACTATTTCTAAAAAAGATAAGCATTTTTCAGAATAAGTGTATGCCTCTTCTCTATAACTTAGGCACAACTATTATGGTTGTCTTTTACCATTCTGTAACTTCATATACTCTATGGTTTCCATTACAAAGGCTTTTAACTTATTTACTTTTAAGTCAAAGAACAACACACATGTACACATACATATACATAGAAATATTCAACATACAAATTAGGGAAATATTCCTTCATGACTACATCACAGGTATACATACAAAAACAAAATTGTAGTCCCTATTTTTGCATATATATGAAAATTGAAAATGAAATATATTCCACTAATTGCAAGAAATATTCATAAATACTTAGCTTTAAGTATGCAGTGAAATTGAGTCTAGGACCATGATCCCCCACCAAACCATAGATAGTTACAATGAGTGCTACTTGCAGCTGACACCCCCGAGAAATATTCCAGAGTTTGACGGGGGAAATCTATCTTTTTGGACCACACTCAAGCTTCAAGATAAATTAGGGACTCTAGAGGAACTCCTGCCTCAATCCCCAAAAAAATTTTACATCCTTCTCGCTTGCTTGGGGAGTCTAGAGTTTCTAAACTCACACCCTCGCACACATAAAGTGTCTTACCCCCTCCTAGGGAATCCAAAAACACTATACCGGTCAGGGAAATACCGTGGAACCATGATTAATGCTTTCTCTATCTCAACTTCAATATGGTATCCTACCAAGTTGTTACATGGCTACACAATATCTATCTCAACCCACAACCTCTAAGGAACACACTATTTTCCATGGATCCATAGATTTAATTCCACCCATAGCCTCCAGGGACCCAAGTTGTTACAAGGCTCCAAGGACTTATTTCCTCGACCCATAACCTCGACAGACCCAACTTGTTACAGGGTTCAAGGAATCCTATCTCAATCGATGGCCTCCAGGGAACCGAATCTGTTATAGGGCTCCACAGACTAGCACTCAACCCACACCATCCGAGGAAATGTAATTGATCCCCTTATCTTCTCTTATCTCATCTTCATCATTGCTTGCCAAAAGGTTTGTTTGGAGGTTTTATTTTTTTCCTCCCCTTAGTATTCTTCCTGAATGGAAGAAAATCCTTTGCTTCCCTAGTCGAAAGAAATCTCTCTACTTCCCTTCTTGTATGTTTTTCGACTTGTTCTCTACCGCCTCTTCGAACGTTTGTCCTCCACGAGTTTGATTCCTCTGTCTTTTTCATTATTTCCTCTCTTTTTTCTACTTTCTGTTCAACATTTATGCCCCCTTCCTTTATTACCACATCCTTGCTTTTTTCAACCCTTCATAAATATTTGTCCTGACTTCTTCTTGTATTTTTTTAATCAAACATGGATGTGCGTGCTTTCCTCCATCCCATATAATTTCATGAGCCAGTCCCTTTACTTCATATACTAGCCAAAATTTAATGGTTGTCCTTAATATTATGTTTATTATTTTTCATAAGAAATCATAACATCCCAAGCAACAAAACCCCATCTTCAAATATGTAATCTGTGTCCCTTGACTGAATCCTTTTTTCTTCAAACATTGCAAAATATTTACATCATTTTTACAATGTGGCATATACAAGAACCTTGAGTTGGTTGTCACGCATCCTATGTCTGTACTTATTGATCCACGAGATATTATTAACTATATTAGTCCACAAATAGTGGAAAAGCATAATTTAAAGGATGTCAAAATTAAGAATGCACCGTTAGTACATCTACCAACCGGGACAAAAAGGAAAGTAATAATCCATCTAAAATATTGTCCTATAAATTTAAACGGTTGTCCAACTAAACTAAACTTAAACATACTTACTTTATTTTCATATTATTTATTATTAGGTATGGATTGGCTAGAAATACACAAAGCTATAGCAAATTGTTTAAAAAAGACAATGAGTTGTGGAAATGAAGAAGGAATAACACAACTGATAAAAGGTATACCAAAACATATTTTAGCTACACAAGTTTCAACGTTACAACTAAAAATAAGTGCAAGAAAAGGTTTTCAACTCTTTTTTCCCCATATTGAAGAAAATAATCAATAGAGAGAAAGTACACAATTGGATGAATTTTTGGTGATTAGGGAGTTCAATGAAATATTTATCGAATAAATTCAAAGTCTACATCCCTGCAAATACATAGATTTATCTATTTATTGAGTATCAGAAGCCACCACCATGTATATAACTCCTTACCAATTGAGTATTATAGAATTATTAGAGTTGAAAATGCAGTTACATGAATTACTAGATAAAGGTTACAATAGACCCAACGTATCAGCTTTGGGAGCCCTAGTATTATTTGTGAAAAATAAAGAATGTACATTTAGAATGTATACATATTATAGGAAATTGAACAAATTGAATATTAAAAACAAATACTTGTTTCCCTGCATTGATTATTTGTTTCATCAAGTAACGGGGGAAGCTGTAGTATCAAAAAATTATTTGAGAACATCGTATCATCAACTAAGAATAAAGGATGAAGACATTTAGAAAAAAAAAAATTCTAACCAAATATGGTCACCTCAAATTTGTATTGTTACCATTTAGTCTTACAAATGTGCCTGCAACATTTACATGTTTAATGAACAATGTGCATAGTAAGTTCGTCAATAAATTTGTGCCAGTTCTAATAGATGACATTTTAGTGTATTCAAAAAATGAAGAAGAACATGATGAACACCCTAGAGTGGTACCAACAACATTGAGATAACATAAGTTATCTGAAAAATTTAGTAAATGTGAATTTTACAAAGCCAAAATATTATATTTGGGTCATGTTATTTGAAGGGAAGGATTGTATGTTGATATTGAAATGTTTAAGGTCCTTTTAAACTGGCCCATACTTAAGAATGTGTCAAATTTTAAATCCTTCATCGGAATTACAGGATGCTACAAAATATTCATTGAGGGTTTTTCAAAGCTAGCCTATCCCATCACTTATTTATAGAAAAAGGGGGGAAAATTTTGTGTGGACAACTAGGTGTCAAGAAATATTTGAAAAGTTAAAACATATGTTAATGGTAGCACCTATATTTAAGATTGAAAAAATGAAAAAAGAGTTTGTAGTATGTATTAATGAATTTCTGGAGGGACAAGGTGGAGTTATAATGTAGGAATATTGTGTAGTGGCCTATGAATCGAGGAAACTAACAATGTGTGAAATGAATCATGCAATATGAAATTTAGAGTTTGTTGTTGCCATACATGCTTTAAAATTGTGGAGACACTACTTTTTAGGCAAAAATTTCACACTTGTTACCGACCACATTAGCTTGAAATATATTTTTAGCTAATCCATTTTGAATGCTAGACAAGCTAGAATGATCGATTTTCTAAGTGATTTTGAATTTGATATAAGGGATATAAAAGGAAATGAAAATAAGTTCTCAAATTATTTAAGTATACATGAAAATTCACTAAGAAATTTTTTTATTAGCAGTGCTAAAACAAATTTTGTTGAAAATATCATAAATTCAATATAGGAAGATGAAATTGGTCAGAAAATTCAGAAAAAAGTCTAGCAAATAGAAGTTTGTGGTTATGCCAAAAAGTCAGAAAAGCTATTAGCATACAAAAATAATATTTACATCCCAAAATTCAATTCTTTGAAACAAATTATCTTAGATGAACATCACAAGAAACCATTTACAGGACATCCATGATACAAAAAAATGATTCCAACATTAAAAAATGAATTTTATTGGCCTAGTATGAAGAAATAAGTGGCAACATATTTGCCTAAATTTTTAGAGTGTCAATAGTTGAAGGTGGAACACTAACACCCAACTAAACTATTAAACCCATTACCCAATCCAGAATGGAAATGAGAAGTTATTTCTCTAAAATTTATCAGTGGACTATCGAGAACAAGAATAAAAAATAACTCCATTATGGTAGTTGTAGATAAAATAAGGAAGGAGCCACATTCTATACCTGTACAGTCTTCATTTGAAACAACACAGATTCCATACATCTTTGTGCAGGAGATTTTTCGATTACACAATATTCTAAAATCGTAATATTATATATAGATGTTAAATTCACCTCCATATTTTGGAAAATTTTGTCTAGAGGAATGGGAACCCAACTTAATTTTAGTATTGCATATCATCCCAAAAATGACAGACAAATGGAAAGAACCAATCATATTCCATAATACATGTTAAGGATGTATGTCATCAAAAAACCTACTAAGTGGGAATATTTTGTACATTTAACATAGTTTTCCTATAACAACAATTTCCAAGACTATTAAAATGAATCCTTTCGAAGTTTTGTATGGAAGAAAATTCCATATGCCTCTTAGATGGAGTGAGTTAGAAGAGTCACTAATCCTAGGAATAAATGAAGTACGGGAAATGGAACAGGTAGTCAGAAAAATTAGAGAGAATCTAAAATTTGCACAAGATAGACAGAAACATTATGTTAAACAAAATAGAACAAACAAGGAATTTAAAGTAGGAGAATGTACACAAAAGTTAAACCAAGAAATAACACCTTGAGACAAGGATCTTACGCTAAATTGGTAGCACGATTTTTCGGTCCTTTTGAAATCCTATACATAGTTGGCCCAATAGTGGCCCAGTAGCATACCAGCTAGCATTTCCCAACCATATAAAATTACAAAATGTTTTTCATGTGTCTTTTTTAAAGAATTATGTTTATGATAACTCTCATGTGATTGATCAAAATTTAATATAGGTGGAACTGGAAGGATTTTTATAGGTAGAACCACTTAAAATATTAGATTAGAGAGAAACCATTCTCTGGAATCAAATCATCACCTAGGTTAAAGTGAAATGGAAGCACTTTACACCTAAGGATGCCAACTCGGAGATGGACGACAACATGTGAGAATAATTTCTAGCCCTGTTCCAAAATGAAAAGAATTGAAGGGAAAATAAAAGAGATGATGTTTAATTAAAAGGAGCAGAAGGTGTAACTGATCCAGTGGATATCGGTGGCCACCCACCCATTCCATTTGGACCCGCACCATCAATTCTTGCAATTTTTCACTTTCAGCACAACTTACTATTTTTAGCAGGTTTTCAGGTCCTACACTCCCGGAGCCATTTTGGGGCCATAATGATCCAAGTGGATATTGGTGGCTACCCACCTATTCCATTTGAACCCCCACCATCAGTTATTTCAATTGTCTAGTTTCAGCATAACTTACTATTTTTAGCCTTTTTTCGGGTCCTGAACTTCTAGAGTTGTTTCGAGGCCCTAAACAACTTTTTTTGGGGAAACCGAGAGAAACATGTTATTGTCTCAAAAGTTTTAGTCGTCAGAATAATAAATTTACCCAAAAATTTATGTACCTAAGAAGTTGAAACACTAATTTACCCAAAAAAGTACCCACAATTTTGGTGCTTCATCTCCTAAGGTTAGGTTTTTGGATGTTTAAGGTTTTCCATTGTTTCTCAACATTAAATAGGCCTTTGAGCCTCGTTGTAAGATAGTGGAGAGGCATGTAGCTATCACATCTCTTCTCATAGATATGATACTAGTGCCCTCGCTCGCTCATTTCCATTATGTTTGTAAATAGGCGTTCGAGCCTCAATGTAACATAGTTTAGAGGCTTGTAGCCACCATATCTCTTCTCAGAGGTACACTACTAGTGCCTTAGATAGTTTATTTACGTTATTTCTATAATCATACTTTTTTTATCTGATATTAATGAAATGAATTATTATTTCCGCTGCATCTGTGTGTTTATGTCTATTTCTATATTTTATTGCGTTCCTGCATAAATCCGGATCAGTAACATGCCTATATTTATCTTTTTAAACATTTAATATTTTTATAAATGGACCTATTTTTGGATTAAATGGTTATGGAAGGCATTCTTATACTTCTGTGATGATGAAATTATTTTAGTACTATGATTATAATAAATATTGTTTTTGGAGAAATTCAGGAAAGAGCACTAGATTTTAGAAGATTTATTTCCATCTTGGGAAAAAATATTGGTGGTAAATCCCATGTGATGGACCTTCCCTAAATCTCCTAAAAATCCCTAGGAGAATATAATTACAAATAAATGTATTTAACATAATGGGATAGAAATATTATGTTAAATCACTTAGTTGGAGAAAAATACTAAGTAGGGTCAAACAAAGAGCCATGGGAGAAAAATGAAGGGTTTAAAAAAACAAGGAAAGAAACCTCTTAGGAAAAAAATTGAAATTAAAAAGCATAGGAATGAGGGAATAGGAGGATCCTCTCAAGCTATCATTCACATTATATCATGAAGATGGATCCCCATTTGGATTTGAAACATCGACAAAGTTTTCTTAATACTGTGGATAATATGAATTTTTATTCTTTAATTAACGACCAGAGAATCTTGGGAACCATCATAAATTAATTAGCATGATTTTGCAGCTAAATTGAAAAAATATCATAAACTGTGCATGTTCATATAATATGAAAACACAAAGTTAGATATGTTAATGACAATACTAAACAATATCAAGTGAAACTATAAATAATTTCAGCCACAAATTATATTATATGAAATATCAATTATTAGAACACGATTCTCCAATTTAATATTAGTTTGACTAAAATTTACACATGAAATATTATTTGATCACTTAAAGACATTATCATTGTGTTGCCATGGCATTGCAGGTGAATTCACCAACTCTGAGGACTTGAGCATCAATCTTTATGTCTATGTCTCATACGAGATATTGGTTCTAAAGGTATCACTAGATTTTTTGTCTTCTTTCTCTCTCTATCATTTTTTTTCATTTTTCTCTCCAGCGCTACTGTTCAGTTCTTTCTTCAATTGTTGCTTCTTACCATCAATACAAAGTTATTTTTTTGAAAGAAAAAGACACAATACAAATTGTAAGACATGAAATATGATGAGTGCTATAATATAAACTAAAGTACACTATAAAGAATTTATATAGAAAAATAAAAAACACATTTAAATCCAAAATTCCCAATCATTTAATGCATTAAACTCGCTATATGGCATGAGAAAGAAATTAAATTATATGAGGTCAAATTTTAAGGCACTACCTCTATTGAAATCATGACCAGAAGAGGGTTACAATGGCTATGTGATCATTTTTCATGACTTGCAAATGTTTAGACAAGATCATTACTCCATTCTTAACTTCATAATAGTTGAAAAAAAAAAAATTATATAATTTTTTTGAGTCAAAATGTGTTTCAAAGCTAATATAAATTATCATGATAAATATGTGATAAGAAATTAAGAATAGACCCACAATTCATGGCCACATTTTCACGACATTAAGAAAATAAATGTAAAGGTTGTAAACATGTAGATATCTAATATTATAACCCCATCTTAGAAGTTACATTTTGATACACATCAACTCATGTTGAGCCAAAATGATTCGTCCATTCAACCTTGTGTCTGAATTTCAGCTCGACCAACATCTCCAAATAGTTCTTGCAAGGAACTACAAAAAAATTTGAATTTCCTATAGAAAAAAATTTATCGTGAGCCAGTCCATGGTTTCCTTGGGTCCGTAGAGTAAAAAACATGACTTTCAAATTTTTACATGCCACGATATCAATATAAACCAGTCTCTTGCTTTATTTATCCTAAAAATCAAGACTATTTTAGTGGAAATCAACATAGATAATTGAATGAGACTTGCACAGGTTTTTGCATGAAAGTGTTCATAACATTTTTCCACTAGGATTTGGGGCCCTTGTTGGACCTTCATAGACAACACCACAGGATATCCCCAACTTCAAAATTTTTACAAATGCCACAACTTCTCCAAATGGCACTTTATCAATACCTATATATTATGGCATGGGAGTCAATGTTACACCTTATGAAGCACATATGAAATGTAACGCTTCAATACGATATTCACCATATTGGTTCATGCAATCCACACAACTCTTAAACACAAAATTTAAGCTAGACATAATATTTGTATTCAAATTTTATTGCTTATATTTATCTGAAATGACAAAAATAAAACCCCAAAGCAACAACATTATGAATTCCAATCATCCTACAAAGTCTGTTAGACTTAGGCAAGGACACACGTGTAATATTAGACCTTGGTGATTTTACAAAATCTAAGTTATTATTAGATCTTCTAATATTTTTCTTTATCTAGGAGAGAGGGAAAGATATATTTATATGCGAAGAAATATCCATTGATAAAATAATACCTTAATTCTTGAGAATTATTTTTTTATTCTTACATATCGACTCAGAAAATATTCTTACTATAGTTAGGAGCATATTACTTTAAGTTTTGCAAACATGAAAAACATTTTTTTATATAATCCATTGATGGGTAAGGTTGAATTTTACTTTATTATCTAAATTTAAATGGGCACTCAATTGAAACTAATTTTAGTTTTAGGAACAAATTCATACAATGTTAAGAAGTCGGTGGAGTCAGGGTCATTCCAGTAATTGTCACAGGATATGATAGATATAGGAAAATCCAAGTGAAAGGTCGAGAATATCTACATTGTGTATCTAACATTATAATGAAAAAGCCACTTTTAAATGTGATCTTGTTGATGTTATACCTGTCAATGCCAATCTCAAAATTTCTCGAGGATATTTTTATGTTTTTACATCATGTTCATACAATGTCTGCCATAATTGAAGACATGCTTACTTATTTAGTGAGCCAAGAACATACAATGAATGAGTTATGAAACACAAAAGAAACACCTTTTTCATAGGAAGATTCATTATGACATAGTAGTCACAATCTATTGCAATGAAAAATGAGTTTTTTTTATTTCCCAAAAATTATCATCAATGTAAGGTCTTGGATAGCTAATTTGATGATTAAATTTACCTCAAGAAAATTACATAGTGCCACCTAATAAAGGTTTTTAGATAGAAGTAACTAGGTAGATTTAATTTATTCTTCAATAATCTATTTTCAACGACAAAGTGAGAGGAACATGTTTAAGAAATATTATCTATACAAAATAACTACAAGAAATTAGCCTAAGATCACTTCTACATCACCAAGTTTTGCCTCATTATAAGTCTAGTAACTTTATGGATACATTAGAAATTTGACAGTGAATTCAAAAAGTTATGTAGTTTTTTCTTGCATTAAAATGAGTTGGGCTAACAACGTTCACAAATATATTAGTTGTGGCAAGAAAAAACGAAAAATTTGGAGAATAGGTAGAAAAAACCCACTACATGTTCCTTTTATTTTCATTCATCTAGATCTTGTAACATGCTCAATAATATGGGTATATAAATCAAAACTTCATTTTCTTGGGACTATAGAAATACAAAAACAAGGATTTATATAAAAGGTTTTCTTCATATCGGCCTGAGTGGAAATTTTCAACTCCAAGATCCTCATCCCAAAGGAAAATGTATTTGTATTAAGAAACTACATCTTGATGCAAGAAATTATTTTCAGACCACCTACATGAGAAGTAATATATTGTCTTAAAATGAAATATTTTGCAGTATTTATCCATAAATAAGAGAAATATATTTAAATGTATCATTAACACTTGGTTTTATTGATTGCCACTATATCAATAGCTCTGTTTCTCCACTCCAAATCACTCCATTTGTTTGTGACACCGTCATAATGGAACAAAATCACTGTAAAGTTATTTAAAGGAAACTGGAAAAAAATTCTCATGTAAGAAAACCATCAGTTAGTCCAGAAAGAAAATGTAACACATTGATAACCACCTAGATTATGGATTACAACATACCAATTATTAATTGAACTCACTGAGAAAATAACTTCTAAACAATTTGGTCTACATACTCCTATTATATTCCAATCTCAATGCAAGCAAGTTATGTGGGTTCATCACTCGTGACTGTAGACATACCCAAGGTACAAACAAAAATGATAATCATGAGCTATATTAATGACAAATAATTCAAATACTGATTCAAAAATTATACACATTTGTTTAAATGAGAGTAATTGGGGTTTACTTTTAGATACTCTCTCTCTCTCTCTCTCTCTCTTTGCATCACCATTAATTGAAGGAACTCTTAGAGACAATATTCTAGAAAAAAATGGGGCAACTTCCTTTAAGTTGTCTAGATTATAGAATAATCCTAGAGGATCCCCAACATCCCATTTAGGAATATCACAAACAATATCATCAAATATCCTTCAAATGTATTTTCTAATAACAATCTAACCCTATATTTTACTTAAGCATGAATCAAATCATTTTTTAATGTAAAATAATAATGTTCTCCAAAGTCAATGCACACCCTTTCACCAGACTCGTTGACAATAATAAATATCCCAATCCTCCTTTTATTATAGTCAACACATGACTACAATGAACAAGAAAGTGATAGAAAATAACTGATGTAATAACTAAAATAAATAAATGATATGCAATGAGAGAAATGTGCCATTTTCAATATTTTAGCATGACAATTTTTTCTAAGAGATCTAAACACCAACATTAGTTTATGACAAGAAATACTAGAAAACCATGTTAACATTCTTCAACCAAGTTCCATATTTCTTGGCATTCTAACCTAAGTGAAGAAAGAAATCACAAAAACAACATGTAGAAACACATTTTCATAATCACATGTTAATTCTTTCATAATTCAAATCCCCATGGGAAAGTTCAGCTTAAGCAAGAAATTTATAAGGTTATATATTAGAAACAAATTAAAATACTCCAAACTATTTTTTTAGCAAGGAAAAGATGAAATCTTCCTAGAACGAACCCCAAGTTTAGTAGAAAAATATTTCAAGTCTTCAAGACTATTGTTCACTTGAACCAATTCCAAGCTTGGCTGCTTCCAAAGACGAAAAAAATCAATTATAGATATGGAATGTTATTTTCATCCCACTAGAAGGCTTGTACATGGATTTTTTCAAATGGTTTAACAAAATTAAGAAATTTAGACATGAAAAGTCAAGGTTTTGATCTCTCTATCAGTGAGAGATAAACTTTGGAAATGAACTTGCTCTGAGTAAAATAAAAGGTCTGCAATAAACCCACCTACATATACATATATTAATATATGTACCTAGAAACAATGCATGGAATAATACTACATATGAGCCCATAAAGGCCTTCATCCTAATTTTTTAAAAGTTCGTAATTATGGTATGTTGTACAAACTTAGGAAAGGTAACCCTAAGCTATAAAATCATATCCCAAAGGATATGTTAAATAACAAAATGTATGGCATAAATCTCAACACTGGAAATGCCATATTGTAAGGATTTTAAGGCCAAGGTTTAGCATAATGTAGAGACCACAATCCTGACATGATCACCACCCAAACCATAAAAGGGAAACCCCAAGTACAAGAAGAAAACTTGTATAGAAATTGATAAGTCATATCCTTCATTTATTTTAATCATGAATAACAGTAATGTACATTGGTTTCCCTTAGACCATACTAGAATTAATGAATTCTCCATTACAATTTCCTCAACCTTACATAAATTCTAAGTAACTCATCAACCCACTTAAAGATTTTTCACAAATTTGAGTCATTGGGTTAAGAAGGTTATCAAGTCAAATGCCCTAATTTTTACCTTGTTAATGCATCCCTCCTCAACTCTCACTCTACTAAAAAAATTCCAATGGTAAGGTATATATATAAACATACCTCTTGTGAAGGGAATTCTTGGTGCCATCACCCATTATTGTAGCAATCCTATTGCAGCAACGTGATGCTCTTTATACATGAATTTGTACAATTATATGTGCATATGTTGTGTGAGAGAGCACCCACAATAACAATGGCTATTAATCCACTCTTTTTCATGGCGTTTCCACGCAAAATACAAGGCTGAATGTGTATATATCCAAGCATAGGGTTGAGAAGTAAAAGTATCACTCTAATAATCTTGAATAAGCAAGTTGGAAATGCATTCCATGTTGGCTCAAAATTGGTGTTTTTTGAGATGCCATTATGAAGGATGAAATAGTAAACTTTAGTCAAGATCAAAATATGGCTAAGAATTCTTATTTCAAGGAAGAATAAATGTTAAAATGTTAAAATTTAGTGTTTTCAAAGTTTTCATTGATTTCAATATGACATTGTTGGAGATATCAAATATTCTTGTGATAACCCTTTCATCTTGTTGCCCTATCCTCATGCGATAATCCTTTCGTGATGTTGCCTTATCCTCATGTGAGTGCACTATCATGATGTTTCCCTAACTAAATGAAAAACCCCTAAGTACATTTATTCCCTAATCTCTACAATATGCTCATGATGTCCTAGTCCTTGCTTCTTATTTAAGAAGAATTAACCCTAAGCCTATGCATGAGTGATACCCTAAATTCATATATCAAACTCTATGCTAAATAAAAGAATGATCTAATGATTCATAATGATGAAATAAGAAGCCCTTACCAAAAAACCCTCTTAGGCACATGTATTCAGATGTAATGACAAACTCCTTTGCGCTAGTATGGTTCAATGCAATAAATGCGTAAATTCATGAATCCCTAAATGCCTTGCTAAAGATGCCCTAATGTTAGGTCCCTATATTGCTAGTATAGTCCCTTATTGTTATTAGTGTAACCCCCTTATTGTTATTATTGTACCCTTATAACCCCCATATTTTTATTATTGTGCCCTTAAATTATTATTGTTAGGTCGGCTAGGATTACATTGTGGCCCCACTAGGATTACATTGTGGCCCCATGGACTCCTAGATATAGAAAGGAGGTTTTTTAATTTGTATCATTCAAGAATTGTTCATTCATGTAATGTATTGGAGGTTTCCCCCTAGAAGTGGATTATTTCTAAGGTGTTGATATCTCCTTTCTTCTATTTTTGGAGCTGGTTTCACAACATTTGGTATCAGAGCATTGGATTCTAGGGTTTCACTGCTCCAAACAGGTCATTGTGGAATTTTTGCTATAACGTTTTTTCTACAAAGGTTCAGAAGATGAAATTTTTAGATCATGAAGCTAAATTCCCGAGGAACATTGTTGCAAAACATCTAAGCTTGGTTCACAACATTTTTGGAGATATGATCTGTGGAAGTTAGGGCTTTTTGCAGGCTCCTGAATTTAGCTTAAACAGGTTATCGTGGAATTTTCGCTATAAATTGTTTTGTACAAAGTTATAGAATCTAACATTTTTAGAGTGTAAATTCAAAATTCGGAGGAACATCATCCCAAAATGTGAGAGCTTGGTTTGCAACATTTTTGGAGATATGGTCTATGGAAGTTAGGACTTTTTCAAGCTCCCGAATTTCATCTCAAAGAGGTGATCGTGGAAAAATATTTATAACTCTCTCTCTGTGCATCGGATTGGAATTATGTAAAAAGTGGCCACAAGTACATGGAATGCAATTTCCTGTCTATCAATTTCAGCACCGAAGGAGGAAACTGTGACACATGGAAATTCATACAATTTCTCTCTACTGAACTAGTCCATAATTAGGTCATTGTGGGATATTGGAAAAAAAAATTTCTTGAAGAATCCAAATCAAGTCAGACCTATGGCATTTGAAACAAGCTTTAGAGGGCTAATACGGGGTTGAATTTTAGATATTGAGGATCCAAAATTATAGAGATAATTCAATTTCAATATAGAGCTCCTCATAAGAAAGTAAAAGGTATGTATATTTTTTTCCAAATTGCATAAGCCTTGTTTGAAGAATCAATTTGAATTGATTCCAATGGAATATTGTAGAATGGATATTAGTATTGGATTCTAAAATGGCCCCTAAAAATAATTCAACACCCATTAATCCTTTAGAAGGCTCTAATATGACTCATGAAGATGAATAATGGCAACATGACATATCAAAATTACGAGAGCAAGTGAAAACAAATTCGCTCTTGAAAAGAGAAACAAAAAATGACATGGAAGTTTTGAAGAAAGGCATGGAAACTAAGATGGATGGTTTGAATAATGGCATGGAAGCTAAGATGGATGGCATGGAAGTTGGCATCTAATCTAAGATGTATGACATGGAAACTAAGATGGAAAACATGAAGAATGATCTAAAAGAAAGCATGGAAGGTTTGACAAAGTTGATACAAGAAATGTTTATTAATGGTGAAAACATAGTAGAGGAAACTCATGATGAGAACAAACTAAATGTTAATCGTGATTTCATAAACTCTAATATTAGAGGGAGGAACTGCCATATTCCACACATGGATATGAGGAAGTTTGATGGAAAGGATCCTGTAACATGGATACTACAGATGGATCAATATTTTGATCTCAATAATGTGCAAAACACACAAAAGGCACACATTGAAACTTTACATTTAGAAAAAAATACATTTGTATGGTATAGATGGCTTTTCTCCAATAAAAATATTGTCACTCAGTCAATTTTTACAGAGGAAATGATAGCACATTATGAGGATACAAAGAGCAACACCTTCTTTAGCCAATTGATAAATCTCAAACAAAAGGATTCAGTGGGGGAGAACATTGAGGACTTCTGAAAATTGAATATAAGGGTAACTGATACTATAGAGGAACACATGATTGATTTCTTCATAGGTACTTTAATGGATAACATCCAACATTAAGTTTGTGTTTTGGAACCTTATTCATTGGAGAAGGCATTCAGGGTGGCAAGAAAAATTGAATGTAAAATTATAGCGACAAGGAATCCTACCACTCACTTCTATAAAGATGGAAGTGTTGCTACTCCTATATTTCCACAACCTACAAGGTTGACACCACAACAATTGGAAGAAAAAAGAGCAAAAAGGATTTGCTACAGTTGTGATAGAAAATACAATGAAGGTCATAAGTGTGTTGAGAAGAAATTATTTTACATAGATTGTGAAGAAGAAGAATAAAATGAACAAGAATATTCAAAACAAGAGGATATACACCATGAACCAACCCTAGAAGAGGAAGAAATGAGTCTGACCATCTCTTGTAATGCATTGGCAGGAATTACCACTCCTCAAACTCTCAAGATATAAGGACATATCAAGAAGAAAAAGGTAATAGTGCTGATTGATTCAGGTAGTACCCATACTTTTATTCATTGTAAGGTAGCCAAGGAATTGAATTGATTCCTATACCCAGCACTAGGATGTCAAGTGATGGTTGGAAATGGAGGAACTATAAACTTATCTAGAAAATTCCATAATATCAAGCTAACTATGGGGGAATATGTATTGACTATTCCAATGCTTTCCATTCCTATGGGAGGTGTTGATATTGTAGTAGGAGTACAATGGTTACAATCTTTGGGGACGATAGCTTTTAATTTTCAAGAAATTTTCTTGAAATTTTTTTCAAAAGGAAAGGAAGTCGAATTACGAGGTATTTTAGGGAAGTCGGGAAATATAATAAGCTCTAATGTTATGAAAAAGCTTCTAAGGAAAGAACAACGAGGCGTAATTTCACAATTATGCTCACTAGAAGTTCCAACATCAAAATCATCTATTTCTGCAGATCTCCAAAAAGTCTTGGACAATAATTCCAAGGTGTTTGAAACTCCCAAAGGACTCCCACCTATTCATGATCATGATCATTCTCTTCATTTGATTCCATGAAGTGTTCCTCCAAACATTAGGTCTTATAGATATCCTTATGTCCAAAGGAGCGAAATTGAACGTATGATTGCAGAAATGTTAGAGGCTGATATAATTCAACCTAGTCAAAGTTATTTCTGTGCTCTGGTAGTATTGGTACACAAGAACGATGGATCATGGCTCATGTGTCCAGATTATAGGTAGCTCAATAAGCTTACCATTAAAGATAAATTTCCCATTCCTGTGTTTCATGAATTATTGGATGAATTACATGGAGCAATTTATTTTACCAAGTTGGATCTTCATTCAGGATATCATCAAATTAGAATGAAGATTGAAGATATTCTGAAAACAACATTTTGAACTCATGAGGGTCACTATGAATTTTTGGTCATGCCTTTTGGCCTTACCAACGCACCTTCTACATTTCAAGGGTTGATGAATTCAATTTTCAAACCCTTCCTTACAAAATTTGTGCTCTTATTTTTTGATGATATACTAATCTACAATAGGTCTTGGAAGGATCAAGTTCAACATGTTGACAGGGTGCTCAAACTATTGGAAGAGAAATAATTATATGCAAAAACATCCAAATGTTTCTTTGGAGTACAAGAGGTGGAATATCTGGGTCATATTGTATTTCACGAGGGAGTTAAGGTAGACCCTAACAAATTAAAATCCATTAAGAAATGGAAAGTCCCCACAACCATAAAGCAGTTGCGAGGATTTCTCAGGTTAACAGGGTATTATCACAAGTTTGTTAAAAATTATGGGAGAATAGCAACACCTCTAACAACATTATTGAAGAAAGATGCATTTTCATGGACTCCTGAAGCAACTAAGGCCTTTGAAAATCTTAAAGAGGCTATGTACCTAGCGCCAGTCTTAGCTACGCTAGACTACACAAAAACCTTTATTGTGGAATGTGACGCCTCAGGAAATGGAATTGGTGTTGTTTTAATGCAAGAAGGAAGACCCATTGTTTTCGAAAGTCATCCAATCAAAGGAAAGTAATTACAGAAAGCTATTTCTGAGAAGGAAATGTTAGCAATACTACATGCACTAAAGAAATGATGAACTTACCTAATGGGAAGACACTTGAAGGTAAAAATTGATCATGATAGTCTTAAACACTTTTTGGAACAAAGACTATCTTCAGAAGAGCAACAAAAATGGGTCACAAAGGTGTTGGGTTATGACTTTTAAATAATCTACAAAAAAGGGAAGCTAAATGTTGTTACAGATGCACTCTCAAGAAAGAATGAAGAGGTGGAAGCATTGCTTTGTGCCATTTATATTATCCAACTAGATTGGATAACTAAAGCAAGGGATCAATGGAAGAAGGACAAAGAAGTGTGGACAATCATTCAAAATTTGCAGCAAGATCCTAGTACATCTGATACATTTAGTTGGAAAAATGATTCCTTATGGTACAAAGATCGGTTATATCCTTGTAAGCATTCCCAACTAAAACAAAATATTCTTTTGGAATTGCACACTTCTCCTTCAGGGGGACACTTAGGATTTTTAAAAGCTTACCACAGGGTGAAGAAATAATTTTTTTGGGATGGCCTTAAATATGATATTCAAAATTTTGTGGTGGAATGTTTGGTTTGCTAGCTAAATAAAGTTGAGAAAATTAAGACCCCAGGTCTTGTACAACCTTTATCCATTCCAAGTCAATGTTGGGAGGATATTTCAATGGAATTTATCACAAGTTTACCTAAGTCCAAAGGAAAGAGTGTCATCATGGTGGTAGTTGATAGACTTATCAAGTATGCACACTTTTGTGCATTATCTCATCCATTTAAAACAAGTACAATTGCTACTACATTTATCGACATAATTCAAAAGCTACATGGAAACCCAAGGATTATTATGAGCGAAAGAGATCCCATTTTTACTGGAACTTTTTGGACAGATTTATTTTCTTGTTTGGGTACTCAATTAGCTCATAGCTCATCTTATCATCCTCAATCCAATGGTCAAACTGAGATAGTAAATAAATGTTTAGAAGGATATCTTCTTTTCTTTGTATCTGATAAGCAAACACAATGGGTCAAGTTATTACCTCTCTCTGACTGGTGGTATAAAACTTCCGATCTAGGAGGATCTTGATCAGTACAGGTCAACAAAGTTCCAAGTCAACTTCAGCAGTTCGATGTCCAGTTCAATCTTCAATATCGATAGTTTCATCATTGAAAGGTTCTTCAAATGTTATGGTCATCAAGAGTTTCAAATTTGGGTTATAATGGTGATGTAATGTGATAAGAAAGGAAATACCTTACTTGTAAAAATCTAACCTAGATTTAAACCCTAATAGCTAGATCTAAGTCCTATTCCTAAAAATCTAACACTATGGTGTCCTAAACCATATGAAAAAAACCTACACCTAAAAATTCAATGGTGTAACACCTAATTCTATCTCCTAATGCATTAAATCCTTATCCTAAGTGATGGCCTAAGTCCTATTCATAAGTTTTAAAACTATGCATTAAACCTAGGACACTATGGTAAAAGGTTTATTAAAGCTATGTCTAAACCTAAATTCCTAAAAATACTAAGTCATAAAGCTAATTGATTAGGACCTAAGCATTATTCCTAAGATATAAACCTTATGGTCAAATCCCTAGCACAATATTCAAACCACATTATAAAAGCTATGGTATAAACCTTATCCAAAGGTTAGGATGTTTGATATTAAAACATATATAAATTTATAATAATTTTTTATTATTATAAATGATAGTGCTTCTGTAACTGCTGGCACCTAACCGCGTCAGAAATTGGATCACATGACAGGTGGCAGAGAATGTTAATGGTTTAGAAAAACCACTAGCTGTAAACCACAGAAACCGTGTCAGATAAGCATGTGACAAGGTCTCGCCGAAACCGTCGGAGGTAACCGTGACCACTGGACCCAACTGTTGAGATAAGCTATAACTGTTGGATAAACTCGCCTGATCATATGCTGCAGGCAAGGACCTCCACCCAGTTAGTTAGCCATAAGGGCTAAATTTATACTATATTGTTAAAAATCGGTTTTCGAATTTAATTTTAGCGCTATGGTATATCAAAATAATCCCTAGGTTCATGTATGGAGATAGGATTCGATATCCTAATCACTTAATTTCCTAACCAAATGCTAATTTTGGTTATCAGAGGTTCAAGGAAGCTTATAAAAGCCATGGAATTCTTCATGAAAATATCATCTTGGATTTTTGTAAAGGCATAGTGCTTTTGGAGTGTAGTTTCAGAAGGTTAGAGGCAATTTTGTTTGCAGCATTGCTTAGCCGTCGGTGGTCGGAATTAAGCACAAAGATAGGCGTCGGAAAGGCGAGGAAGAGTAATTTATGTTTACAGGGTTTAGAAGATCCTGTGAGCACATTCATTCTGTTCTATTTCAATGTAAAGGTTCTTCAAGATCAATCCTAATGAAAATAGACGCCCACTTAAAAGCGGACCCGGAGATGTAGTCCAGGAGGGACGAACTCAATCATCAAATTGCTTGCCTCTTCTTCTCTCTGATTATTGCTATTATTTAATTAATTTATGCTGCTAGTTTATGTCATTTTTCATTAAAGCATACTTCAGTTAACATTCAATTCTAAAGGAGAAACTAATCAAACTTCCTAAGAACTTTATTCAATCACATTCAGATCAACTTCCTTCGATACTACAGCAAAAATGACCCCATTTATGGCACTTTATGGATATCATCCACTGTCCATCACATAATATTTAAGAGACAATTAGCAGGTTCAAGCAGTGGAAGATCACATCGAGCATCAACAGTAGTTCTCCAACTCTTAAAGGATAACCTTAATTTGGCACAAAATCGAATGAAACAACAAGCAGATCAACATTGCAGTGAGATAAGTTTTGATGTAGGAGACTGGGTATTTTTACGGCTACAACCATACAAATAAATGTCCTTTAATAAATATAAGAAGTATAATAACTTATCGCTAAAGTACTATGGTCCTTACAAGGTGTTGCAAAAGATTGGTACTATGGAATACAAATTGGAGCTTCCTGCTTCTTCACGAGTTCATCCAGATTTCCATGTTTCATGCTTAAAGAAGGTTATAGGTGAAAATATTCCTGTTCAAACAATTGCTAGAACTTGATGAGGAAGGAAAAATCATATTAGAACCTGAAGCGGTCACGGAAGCAAGAACTCGACAGCGACGAAATCGATCAATTTCAGAGTATCTCAACAAGTGGAAGACCTTACCCACTGAAGATTCTACATGGGAGGATGAGAATTTTATACAGAAGCACACAGAGCTACTCAAGCATTGAGGACAACATTTTTTTGAAGGAGAGGGGCATTTTAGGTCCCTATATTATTAGTATAGTCCCTTATTGTTGTTGGTGTAACCCCCTTATTGTTATTATTGTACCCCTGTAACCCCCATATTGTTATTCTTGTGCCCTTAAATTATTATTGTTAGGTCGGCTAGGATTACATTGTGGCCCCATGGACTCCTTTTGTAATTTGTATCGTTCAAGAATTGTTCATTCATGTAATGTGTTGGAGGTTTCCCCCTCGAAGTGGCTTATTTCTAAAGCGTTGATATCTCTTTTCTTCTATTTTTGGAGCTCGTTTCACAACATCTAATCCTAATAAGTTTAAAGGCCTAAGTATAAGAAGAAGAAGAAGCCCTAGAACTGTCCAAAAATACAATACTAAAGGCTTCCAAAAATAATATTATGATGACAGTTCCCATTCTCATACCCTTGATTTCTCACAACAAATTTTGCTAGGGTTTTTGTCATCAACCCTTGATTCCATCACCAAAACTAAAATTTAGATATCAATAATTTATTTAAATCATAGAAAAAGAATTATTACATCTAGGGTTTCATTATCATGCCCTAGAAACTTATATCAATCACTACTAGGGTTTTATCGTAAACCCTAGACACAAACATTAAAATTTTAATGTTATATATACAATAGATCGACCAAGCTAGGGTTTTAATCAAACGAAAGCATATTCATCTATGGTTCCATTCCTATGATTTTTCATTTACTATTGCTAGTGTTTTTTCATAAACCATAATTCATCAAACACTAAAAATTCTAGGGTTTTCATCATATATTCTGGACATCAATAAAAAACCCTCAAAGGCTTGGGTTTAATAGTGAATTGTAAAGGTTAGGGTTTTACCAATCTGAACAAAAGATAGGGTATGAAAAGGGTTGATTTAATTGGAATATTAATCACCCTAAAATAATAATATTGATGATTCAAAACCCTAGATATGAGACAGTTAGTAAATATAAAGAAAATTAAAAAATGACTGTACCTTTTAATATGAAGAAGATTACAAATCATATGGTAAAATAGATAACTTAGTTCCTTCTTTTTACAAACCTTTTAGGGGTTTCTTTATTGAAGGGTTTGCTCTTATCATGAAAACATATTCATGGTCCATTTCCATACGAGTCATTTTCTATTAGAGTGTGAAAAGATCCAACTCGATTTATCATGTTTGCCTTATTTTTATTCCTTTAAAATATGATGCAATAATCATTGACAAGCACAACCAAAATATACAAGTACAATAGGCTGATGATTATCTAGAGTTTCCATTACCCTTTTAGAGGACGAATTCCTAGGAATTTTGACTACAAGCCTTAACTAGATCTAAAGAGAAATATTTCAAAACCTTGGTATCATTAAATTTAATTTTGCAAAGGATTTCCATATACCTACAAAACCTAGATATCATGAACAAGAGAATTAAGATTAAGGTTTCCATATGTTCTTTCTAGGATCAATAATCTTTAGACATTAACAATCTTCAACACAATAATAACTTACAAACCCTAGAATCATGTAGGAAACTAAACCCTAAAATAGTTTATAATAGAAGATATACATACCTCAAGATTACATAACTGTGTCTATAATGACTTAGGAAATTTTTTTCTATTTTTTACCTTAATGTCTCTTCAAATGGCTAGGTCTACAATAACTTCAATAAAATGATCACAAATAAAATACTTACAATGAAAAAATAATGATGCAACAGTAATTCTCCACAATCAAATAGCAATGTATCCAATATCCAGATTACATTTAGACTAGAGATTTCAACTGTGTTTCAATGGAGGACATTCAGTTCAACAGATAGTGGATAACATCGACAGCTAAAAGTTGATCAATTCAAGAATTATAATTCATTCCTTACCCATATTCCAAACTTTTATGATATTATAATGTCCAGCTTAACATTTTCTTTATGGGCCCTACGCCCCTCGATTGTGCTGCGGAGATCCAAGTATTGACGGTAAGACAAAATTCTGGGCTGCCTTAGGTGCCGCACAATGCTGGCTCAATTGCGTACATTCATACACAGGAAACTGCGGTCCCCAAAAAGACTGACCACGTCACCACTGGTTTATTTGAGCTAAGACAACTCCCCGACGGTTTGCGTTTCCACAACTCACCTACGATGAGATTGCACAGACATGCTAATCGATTTTCTCTTCCGCATGAATCCTTTAACACCCAGAATGGTGCCTCGGGTTATGATTCTATAAATATGAACTGATACACTCCTCAATTTAGGAATTCAATGACAAATGGAACATTAATTTTTTTTTTCAGAAGAAAAAAAACGCTGTATATTAGGTGAAAATATAGCAGTACATAATCAGTCATCACATCGTTGCTGTGGAAACAGCAAGGATATCCAGATTTCCATTCAACATGAACAAACATCCTGGAGATGGATGTTCGATGGAAGTGGCAAGCATCATTACGGGCGGTATACCAGCCCCAAAAACATATAAGCATATCATCCCTGTAATCATTATAATACATACATGAGAGGTAAAGGCTTCAAATAAGTAGCAGCTAGGCATGTATGTACAGGAAATAACCTAAACTAGGGATGTGTAAACCGAAATAAACAACCCGGCCATGAAATATCAACAAGTGACCGCTAACATCCACCCGAATACAATAAGAAAGCCAGGGAAAAGGCGAAGACCGTAGATAGAAAACAAAAAGACAACATTGATGAGTGAAGCAGATAAAAAATACAGGCTCGCTTGTAATATTGCACAATACAACATCCAGATCCCGCTCACCTGTGCGTGGTAAGGTACTGAGCAGCGGGCACGTATGTATGAGGGACATCAGATAAACAGGACCCGCTCGCTTGAAGAAGATAATCTATATGCCTCAGCCAGAAAGCACAATAGAAAAAAATGTAGCGCCACTCCAGAGAAGTGGCATATACATAAAGGATACCCCTGCCAAAAATATACTCCATAGTAATCCGAAAAGAAACAGCCATGCCAGGGAGAAACTTCGCCATACAATAGTATAGGATCCGCAAACAGAGATCACGATCAGAGCCAAAATAGGAAAGCAGAGAGCGCTGATAAAAGATCAAAACAGGCAAGAACTATATATAAGTAGTTAATCTATGATAGGATAGTAAGAAAATAGGAAGATAATATAAAGCACCAGCATCCAGCAATCAAAATCACGGCAAAGGAACGATGGAAGACCATATCACGCCCCCATCTTTGTAGCCCGAGAAATACATCTGTCCAAACTCAGCAGAGATTCCCTTCTTGGATAGGGCATCCACCCCGGTGTTGATTTCTCTAAAAATATGACATATAGGGGGCTGATTTAAGTTCTGCCAGAGATAGAGAGTCCTCTGCATCCAGCCTCGCAAACTGGGAACATTGAGGTCACATCTACCATTTATCCATTCAATCATCAGCTTTTAGTCACCATAGTAATGTGGGTTTCGTATATTGAGCATATTTGCCACCATAAGGCCACCCCACAGTGCCATGATTTCCGCCTTGTTATTTGTTCCGGTTCTCCCATTCCAGTAGATATGAACCCTCTCACTTTGGGATAATTTAGCCCATACTCCACATCCCGTGTTACCCTCTGCAGAAGCACCATCAAAGTATATAGCGGGGAGATGAATCTCATGGGGTCTGTTCCTAACGGATTTATCCACCACCTGCATGGGAGGAACACTCCAATCTACAAACCAGCTCATGATATTGGAAATGATAATATGAGGAGAGAAAATCCGATTTTCAAAAATGAGATTATTTCTCCCAATCCAGACTTCCCAACAGAGATAGAAAGGAAGTGACCTAAATTTACCTTTTAATCTGTCCCAATCCTCCACAGTAGAAATAAAGTCTGAAGCCATCCAATTATGATCCATAATGTGATGAGAGACAATCCTCCATATATCCTTAACAATTGTACAGTTGAAAAAAAGGTGCGAGATAGTTTCAGCATCCATGCAGCATAACGCACATCTGTTTGGTCCTTGAATACCTCTTTTAATCAAGTTATCCCATGTAAGAATTTTGTCTCTCCATATCATCCAGCCTAATAAAGTGATCTTGGTGGGTATCCGGCGCTTACAATACTTATAGAAGATCTTGGTGATGTTACCCTCCGCAGCATCGGAAATGATGTGCCTGTAGGCGTCTCTAACAATAATAGCATTCTGTTTTAATGGACCATTCCATATGATTTTGTCTCCTTCCTCCGAATGGTAGAAACCGGCAGATTTGAAAGCTGTCAGCACATTCTCCCATTCCGTAGCTTCATCCCCCATCAACCCCAAGAGAGTTGCGTTCTTGAAGGTAGGCGTCCCATATGCCCATTCGGATATGGTCTGCGCTAATACCATATAGCCACGTTGTAATAGACAGTGTAGCAGACGCGGGGAGATGTCGCTGATATTAGTGAGGCCCGTGATGCTTCGGAAGGCCATGGGAATCCTCCCTCCATCACCAAATACCCATATCATCCGATCACATATAAAAGAAAAGATCTTTTTGAAACCGCCCCATATGACTAAAATGTTGAGTGGGCATATGATCTCCCTGCCCAATAACTGATGAAATATATCTCCGCTGATATACTTATTTTTAATGATGGCGCTCCAAATATTGTCTCCAGTAATCGCGCGCCAGAAAGATTTTATCAATAAGGCAATATTGAAGGCTCTTGTGTCCAGAATACCGCATCCACCAAAGTCCGTGGGTCTACAAATGATATCCATTTTGCAGAGGTGAAATTTATGATCCATGTCGGTGCCTCCCCACAAAAACTTGGAAATAATCCCATTTATCAGTCTGACTATCTTGGCAGGTAAATAAAATAAATGACCCCAATACACCATCAATTGAGATAAAACCGCCTGGATAAGGATGAGCCTACCGCCCATGGATAACCATTTATGGGTCCATCTGTAAATGCGTGATCTGAATCGATCGACAAGCCACATCCAGTCTTTGAATTGATATCCACAAGGCTTTAAGAAGTACCCCAAATATCTGAAGCCTTCTGTAATGGACTGCGAAAGAACCCCCAATAAATCCGCCACATATTGAATCTCCTGTATATCTCCTTTTGCAAATAGAAGAATTGACTTTCCATTGTTCATCCCTGAACCTGTGGCAGATTTAAAACGTGTCAGAAGCATGTGAATATGGAGCCATTGGTATCTATTAAGATATCCGAAAAGCAGCATGTCGTCTACAAAGAGCGAGTGGTTAGTGGAAATAGAGTCGGAAAAAGAGAATCCACTAATATAGCCCAGTTGCTCCGCATAGTGCAGGCTCTTGCTAAAACCATCAAGAAAAAGGATGAAGATGAGGGGAGATAAAGCACAGCCCTGACGTAGACCTCTGGCAGCATGAAAGAAGAGTGTGGGTATGCCATTGATCAGCACAACATATCTGACAGTGGATATACAAGACATAACCCATCTAATGATACCAAGAGGCAACCCAGTCTTAAGCAATAGAATCCGGATATATGACCAATCAACCGAGTCGTATGCTTTGTGTAAATCAACCTTCAATATCAGGGCTTCCTTGTTTCCAGCATGGGCAGAATGTAGTACCTCTTGTGCGATGGCAATCGCATCATGGATCGATTGTCCAGGGAGGAAACCATATTGTTTCATACAAATGTGTTCAGAGAGGATGGATCTAATACGGTTTGAAATGATTTTAGAAGTGATCTTATAAATAATGTTGCATATTGCAATCGGCCTGAAATCCCTGAATACTTGCGGATCCGCCACCTTTGGGATGAGAGCAATGAAAGTAGAGTTTAAGTTTGCAGGCATGTGGCCACGTAACCTAATCTCTTTGATCACTGTCGTGAGCTCTCCCCCGATAAGATCATAAAAGAAAATGAAGAATTCAGCCGGCCATCCATCCAGCCCCGGGCATTTGTCATGAGCGAAAGATTTCAGGACCCCTAGCACTTCATCCCCCTTGATTTCCTGTTGGAGGAGCTCAATAGCTTCCACATCAAATATTTTTGGAACATGATCCAAAAACCACCTTTGATTCTCCGGCTCAACAGACAGTTCTGTTTGATAGAAATTCGAATAATGAGAGAACGCCTCCTGTTGTATCTCCTCAGCCGATATGGAAAATGATCCATCCAGTCTTTTTATCTTCCATATCGCATTTCTATTTCTTCTGTCTGAAGCACATTTATGAAAAAACTTCGTGTTGAGGTCCCCCTCCCTCAACCAATTAATCCGGCTCTTTAGTTTCCAGGTGGTCTCCTCAATCTCTAAAATTTCTCTTTTCCTCTTCCCGAGCTGTTGAAAGAGTGTATACGTTGCTTCCTCCAGAGCCTTACTTACAAAGCCCTTGTATAATATCTCCATCTGCTGTTTAATGTGCATAAGCTCAGTTTTGAGTGCATATTTTTTCTGAATTTCCCATTGTTTAGTTGCGGCCTTTATCCTTGATAGTTTGTAATGGAAACTGTCTGCAATAAGGCATTCATCCGCATTTACTTCCTCATTCCATGTTGCTCTTACCAGATTGGTGTACTCAACATCGTCGAGCCAGGCCCGATTAAACTTGAAAGGTACTCCTCTCGTGATGCGCCAAGCATGCCACGATATAGAGATGGGCATGTGGTCCGATATATCGGAGACCAGTATCGCAGTTCTCGGATTACCCCATCTGTCAATGAGCTGATCTTTAATGAGAGCCTAATCCAAGCATTTTCCAATATACTTTTCCCCTCTTCTCTTATTAGTCCACGTGGGCATCATCGGGCAGGGTCTAATATCCGTCAACTGAAGATTATAAAACATGTCATTTAAATAACTTGACAGTGGATCACCGCATGCCTCCTTACCCCATATCTCATCCATATGTAAGGTGAAGTTTAAGTCTCCCATCAGTATCAAATTCGGCGGTCTCAAAATGCCAGAATCTCTCATCCTTGTCCAGAAAGATAGTCTTCCCGTATATGGCGCATATAAATTAATGATGTTAAGAGTCTCCGCCATCCCTCTCATATGACCAGAGAGAAGAATCCCACCGGAGAATCTGTAGGCTTTGAAATTAAACCACCCCGTTGTCTCCAGGGTGTCTTGTGGAAGTGACGTCGTAACCCAGAATTTCGCTATGATGCAAATAAAAAGAGATTAAACTACTTCAATTTCTTCACTATTTTGCTTTGATTTTGACCAAAAAGACATGATTATGATGCTAACCGAGAACCCTTACGTCCAAAGAGAAAATATCTTTCATGTCTTCTAGACACTCATGTACCAAATCACTTACTCAAGAATATTCTGCCTCAGATAAGACTTTGGGGCACGGAGAGAGATAGAAATGGTCAACTAAGGTGGGATATTCACCACCTAAATTGACAAAAAGAAGAGGGGTCCTAAAACCCACGTAACATCATGGTTATTCTGAATGAATTCAATCCCTCACATATTTATAAATTTCCTAGAGGGGTCTCTCCTCCTTGAATGATTGATTAAATTTTACTTCAAACCCCATTTTTGGCTTTATTTGCCCAACTTCTCATAAAAATCAAAATTTTTGGGTTTCCCCTTTAATAAGGACTGTAGCCTACTGTAGCCTATAGGGATTGATAGGCTATTTCATCTGTTAGGTCAACTAATCCCATGAGAACATTATAGTCCCCCCTTCGGGACATTGTTTTTCCTCAAGAAATTGGTGCATAACCTCTTCAACCTTGGGATGTATATCCTTAGTAGATAATTCACAAAAAAAAATATTGTTGAGTAAATTTTTATTAGGTCTCTTGCATTTACATAAACATCTTTCGAGAGACTAGATATAACCTTTAGGGAAATCGAATTAGTTTTTTAGTCATGGATATTTTGTTTGTTTTCTGTCAAAAAATCATCCTGTATAATAAATAATTGTCCTATATGCCAAGAGCTTGTGTATACCTCTTCCTGAAGTAATCTAGAGAAGTTACAAGGAACAAACTCGAACTTGATTGGGTAGATGCATATCTTCAACCAATGTAATCAAATTTGACCAAGATACATGTCTTGTCCTTTGTAAATTTTCAAAATATTGTTGTGTTGGCTCACAGGAATTTACTTTGTCTTCCCCATAAGAGATACAGGCAAGTGATGACAACATATTGCATAGACGTCTGATAATGAGCTTGTTTATTTCAACTGCTAACTGATTGGAGACCCGGGAATCTATCTCACAGAGGATAGAATCAATAAGCGCTACGTACACCTCTAGTATATCTTGAAAGCTATCAACATCTTTACCTCTAATAAATGTTAGTTTTGTCTCATATTTATCCATTGTTTTCTGATGAAACATATGATCAACATATTTTAATTTGGTATCTCACATAATACTTTCTCTTCCTTGAAATAAAATATGAGAAATATCTCTAAAGAAACAACCTCCAGGAATTAGTCTTGTAAAAAAATTCAAAAGATCATTTTTAAAACTAATCAGATGTACTATATTACCAACACTCGATGTACATTTTGGACCAAGTATTTCTTTTATATGCATGTAGTGGGCTGACAACAATTTATAAAAGAAACCGAGTTCTTTCTCATTAGAAGCATCTAGTGTAGTGTACATGGTGGAGGTAAGCACCTTCAAAACCTACCCCAAATGCTCATAAAGTTCATTTGAATGCACCAAAATTTCCTCTTCAATTTCCTCATTTGTCCACAATTGTGAGACAAAAGGAGAACTTAAATATATCACACAAGAACCTCTAATCTCTTGAATCCATAAGTGTTTGCTAATATTAATCCATTTAATAAAACACACTTTTTCTCCACTTTTATAGACTCAACCAAAGGAAACACTACCCTTTGTATGTATCCAGTATATCCAGAATAAAATCTACCTATTTCCATCTCTGCACCCTCAATGTAGTGTTGACTTGACTTCTTATCAACGAATTTAACATATAAATAATTAAATTATATAGGCTTGTTATATCACTGACCTGGATGCAGATTTTTTCATACTAGAACCTCACATTTGTTAAACTGAATAACATTATCTAAATATAGAATTCTCCCAGCAGTTTCCCAAAAACACTTCAGTGAACCATAACCTTTTCTACCAAAAAAAATTCTTTGACCCGGTGGCAATAACCTCGCTGAACATGCTCTTTAGGAGCCAATTCTTGTATCTTTGGTTTTCTATAGTAGTCTGCATGCCAAATTTTAGGCATAAGGGCTTCAATATCTGCACCATTCTCATACACTATAGTGGCTTCTCCTAGCTCTATGGCCAAAAATTGAGATTTAACTATTTCCTCTGCGATTATGATCCTCATGAAGGCAATTATGACCTGAAGTGGATTTTACGTTGGAATGAACTAGCTTTGATGATAGTGAGTCATTCTGAAGGTTTGTATCCTCGCCACCACATGACTAGTCGCCAACATTACCTTCAGAACCTTCAGTAAATTCCTTCTCAGATGATGATGCCCCACTTTTACCATCTTTCACCATTCCATTATCATTGATAGTAGTTTCCTTCATGTTTGTTGTTGGTTTTCATTTAGCATATGGGGATTGGTAAGGTTGTTGAATAAAAAGCATCATTGCGTTTTCTTTTGGAATGAACATCACATCTGCCTTTGGAGGGCTATGTGCTTCTTCCTTATCATTGAGAAATGATACCTTGGGACTATCCTTCTTAGGATTGTATCTAAGTGAATGTATGCATATCATTCACCTTTGAGGGACATGCATTGGAGTCAATAGAGATGTTGTCCTTACTTGAACAAGTTCTTTATTAACACGAAAATTGGATATTCCATATTGAACAGAAGGAGATCCCCAACATTCACCAAAAGGCATATGAGGCACTGCAGGAAGAGTTCCAAATGGATTTGTCACTGGTTGTGGTGTAGTAACCATTATATTCTACTGAGTGGGCTACCCAAATGTTCTCTACCCAAAAACTAGCATCTCATTAGCTTCCAAAATATCTTCAGATCCAGTGCATTCAGATTGTTTTACATTACAACGGTGAGGTGAAACTGAGACAACACATGAAGAATCTGTTGAGATACTAAGAGTTTCATCTTCAAATTTTTTTGAGGAAGATGTAAATGTCTCACAATTCTCCAGATCCTTTACTGTTCCCCTGTCTACTACTTTCGTTTTATAGATATTTTTTCTGATAGAACTATCTTAAGTAGAAAATTCAGCTTCACTCATTAACCTCTAACTTTACCTCCCACCTAATAAATAATCACAAGTTCAGATTTTCTTCAATCATTAAAGCTGGGTTATCAAAACCATTGAAACACTTCACTATTCCCTTTGATGGGTAGTGGCACATTTTCTCTATTGGAAGTGCTTCTAGAAACACACCACAAAGGGATGCATTGCATAGCACATACTTCCCTTGGTTTGTATTCCAATTCTAAGGGTTATATTGGTTAATATTCTAGGTTTGAAAAATAAGTTTGTTTACAAGCAAGTTTCAATTACGTTTGTTCTATATGCAATTTTTGGTTGGATTTTCATAACATTTTTATTATTGGGACTAAAGCATCAAACACATTGAAACCCTTTAGAATTCTGTCTTATGGGAAATGGCCCATTCCATACATGGATCTGGTACTTAATATGATCTCTAATAACATTTGAACCACTCGATTTTTTTTTAATCCTAACCTTAGGGACTACAAGATGCTATAAATCAAGGCTTCCATATTTTCTTTGGCTATATGTTGCGATTACTAGGAATTGATGTGGAATAGCAATGACATTATGTTGATTCTTCCTTAAAAATCCTTCTTCTTTATGCACACCAAATTGCCTTTTGAGGAGTCATCAATGTTCAATTTTATCCATTTTTTATGAGAGTGATTACAAAACTCCTGGACATTAAGTGACCCAAGTCTCGTTCAACAGTTATTGGCTTTGCTATAAATATTTAATTTTTTACATTCTCCATTTGATGCTTTTTCTTGCACCCCAATTTCAAAAATAGTGTCATCATTCCCATAGCCATAAACCCTCGTTGGTTTGTTTGAAATACTTATGGGTCATCTTGAAATAGTTGAAGATAAAGGCTCCTATAATTATGTCAAGACTAACATGTATATATATTGAAATTTTGGATTTGACACAAATAACAAGCATGGAAAAGCTCCATGAGTAGTCATATAATCAACCAAATTATATAGGACTTCCACACTAATTTTTATGATGCCAAGCAAGTATTGAAGATTATGGCAAGGAATATGTTTTTCTTCCACATGAATATATATAAAAAAAGAATAACTTATATGGATCAAAGTGCTTCGAAACCTTCTCCTGCAAAAATAATTCTAATTCCTAGGAAATAAAAACAAGGACAACTAAAATAAAGCACATGGCCATAATAATATCTCTAGAGAACCTAGAACTTTTAATGGTGAACTTGCTAGACCATAGTGAAACACAATTATTCCTAAACGCTAGAGTAACCCATCACCACAACAAATAAAAACTATATTTGACCGTTTTTTGCCTCAATGAACAAAAATTTCACTTATAAGAATTTTTCCTTTCCAAATTTTGAATTCCATAGACTTGCACTTTTAAATTTTATGTCTAAACAAATTTCTAGGTACTATACAAGTGCCATAAAACATACATTGTTCATAGCTTTGCCTAGTCTAATCTAACAAAAGAGAGTGAATTGCACATTTATCCTAAATATTTCACCTCCACATTCATTGTCACTAATTTTTTTTCTTTGATGCAAAATGATTCTTTAAGGTTCAATACTCATCACAGTCATCTCATTCCTTTGTGGTTATTGGCTTGAAGGACCCTAGAAAATATTTGATAGTTCTCCTTTGTTATGATTTATAATCTCCACTTTTGGTTTCATTTACAAGTTTTGAATTCAAGATTAATTTCACTTTCTAACAAATTATAGTGAATTCATGTGAACAAAGTTTCAAGTATTGGGGAGAGGAACATAGTAATCATGAAGTCAAATGTTGGGAATGTTGCAATGAAAATTCTTGAGACACTAATTATATGCAAGGGCATTTATTTTCCTGGTAAAAGGCTTCTAGAATAGTAACATTTGAGGGTGGGATGTCTTGACTCTTGGGCATATTCATCCTCATTCTCAACAACGGTAGTACTGTCATTGTCCTAAAGTACTTATTGGTCATGTAACTATTTGGATGTGCAAAAGTATCTTCTAAAGCAACACCACCTTTATGAGAACATTTTTGGGAAACATTTTATTTTCTTTAAAATTATTGAATGTCTTTCATGAGAATAATATTTTGACCCTCAATTTCATTCATTATTTTCCCCAAGTCAATATCCTAAACTTATAAAGGAGAGGAATATGCTATAGATTCATCTTATTCAAGAACACCATCATTCTCAATAAAATAGCAGGATTGTGCAGTAAGATAATTTTGTTCATATCCTTGAATATCCTACTCAGAAAGAGAATTTGGCCCTCTAGTTCATGCATCATTTGCTTTAACTCAAACACACGCATCTCATTCTTGAGAAAATGAAACTGAGTTGTTGTCTCCTCACATCAAGCCTCCATGAACCCTTCTTGGTTAGGAAGGGATGAAAACTCACAAGACATTTTTAATGGGTCTTGATTCCAACAATTTTGGAGTTACAATATAAAAAATCCTTGCCTCAACTCTACTAATTTTTCTCAACACAAGATGTAGGACATTTCATTCAATAGTTCAAAGGATTTATTACTTGGTGGAGTTGATAGAAAGTATTTAGCTCAGTTTCCCAAAATATTTTAAGATTAGACACATAACATGAAAGAAGAATGGCATGAGAGTGCTCTCTTTTCCCTTAAGACCGTTCCATAAACATTTTTATCTTCCCAAGGAGAAAAACTCTCACTGGAAACAATTATAATTTAGATGTTTCCCTTCTATCAATTTTCTCCAGTGATTGCTCAAGCGATTGTTGAGAAAACTCTGGCTCAAGAAATAATATTATTTCTCTAGTATATGGAAATCTAACTCCAAATATTTCACTTGGTTAACTAGCCTATTGTCTAGGAACCTAAATTTCATGATCGAATTGGAACCAAGGATTCTATCAATGGGTGCTAATATCCTATGAAGGCTAGTGTCAGGGAAGTATTAATGGTGTAAAAATGTTTTTCATTTGCACAAAAAATATTTGATACAGGAAATAAAGTAGTCTCCATATTATACTCTCCAAGCGAGAGGATGGACATCAATTTGGAGACTTATGATTTATGCCATTCCAATAATAATGAACCAGTTTACCCGAATTTTAGGAAATGGTAAAAAATAAATATTTGGAAGAATAAAATCATGGGTCACCTACTTCTTGAACTCAGGGATCTCACTCCTTTAAATATATGATTAGAAAACACGGAGAAAATTCCATCTTTGACATTTCTTCATGGGACATAGATTTAAGATTATTGAGAGTGTAGGACTTTTAGGCTCGACCTTCACACTTGTTCCATTTCGTGGCCTTGATGGAATATAAATTTCATGGGTGTGCCCTTAAGAAAATAGAGGAATTAGACTGTAGAGGGTGGGGTTTAGCTGAGTATTCATTTAAGCAGAGCTATGCCTAACAACTTTCTCGTTGTTCACTTCCCCACAAAGCCTAAATCTGGAGAACAATATGGCATCCATATGATTTGTGAAATATTAATATTTTATATTGGACCCTATCTTATGAAAACATATTAACCTCAGAAAATATTAAAAGGAGAGTAATCCATGGTCCCTCCAAGTGTGATCTTTTCCTTTTTATTTTGGAATATTTTCATTCCTGTTTTTGGATTTCCATTTCACTACGATGGCTTGCTTAATGGTGGTAAATGGCCTTTATGGCTGGTTCAAGTAGCCAAATTCATTGAAGCAACTATTTTGGATGTGTTTTAGTCATTACATAAAGTCCTTTCATTGCAAGCCACTTTCGAAAGGGTCTATTTTGCATTGTCTAAATTTGTATGTTCGAAATATGGCTAGCAAAAAATCTTGCCATATTCCAAATATATGATGATTGAAATGGAGATGGTGGAAATTAAAGCTAAAGCAGTGCTATCTAAACATATTAATTCAAAATGGATTAAATTAATTCCATAATAAGATCTAAACAAGTAAGAACTTCAATTGCTGTATCAATTTAATTTTAGATATTCTTGTTCTTCTTCCCGACCCAAGTGAGTATGTCCACAACCATGTCGGAAACCTAATCTAAATCCATAATAATTTCATCAGTGGAGTCAGATTAAGAAATCCTTCATTTTTTTCTTGATGGTGCCTTGAAATGAAACCTAGAACTCACAATAGTCGATGGGGTTCTCATTAGTGTAAGAGGGAAGATAGCATGCCCTTATGGTGTTGCAAATATCAACACTAGGATATAGGAAACTCAGTCCTCCTCAAGACAAGAGAGTTCCCTGTTTTATGTAATAGTTCTCACAATTAATATACAAATGAATTATATCAAAGCTAATCATATCATTATACTTGATGGCCTTCTTATGTGCAAGGGAAATATGATCCTAGTTTAACCTTCAATTCATTTACTAGTAATGCACAATATTATTACATGAAATTCTACAACATACCTATCTAGAATATGGTAGAAAAAAGACACAATAATGATGAATATAACACTTTATTACAAATTTTATGTTTATACCAAGGCATTTCAGCTCAAAAATCTTCTTTTACATCCTCAACTAAACTCTTTCACATGAAAATGCCATTACTAGTAGCCTGAGAGAAGGGAATTTTGACTAAACCTATCTACCAGGTTACACATTTTTCCAAGTAATCGCCCTATAATCAATACCATCAGAGTGTCATTAGAAAGCACATATAGAGAAAAAAAAAAATATCCATGGGCCATAAAAATAAGGCATTAATTAATATATTTTAAGCACATGCCGAGTGTCCTTCACAACATCTAAGCAAGCATTGTTGCTTTCTACAATAAATATCTACAGAATAACTAGAACATTGAATAAAAGTCCAAGATAAATGAAAAGTAATATACATAACTAAAACAAGAAGGCCATAACTGTAAAAGAGAAAATATTTGAAAGGTGTTACACAAAATTCTACAAAAATCACTGAATGTCCTTCCTTAGGACTTGATACACATTGAGAAACATGCCAAATCAATAAATACGATTAAAATGTCACTAGAGAGAACATATAAAAGACAAAAAATGACATTCATGGACCATAACAGGTAGTTTTTATGTATAAAACTAGGCAGAAACAGAATCTGGCGAAAGGAATAGGCCTCAACTAATATGGATGACAAAGGAAATTAACATCTCTAAAGCACGTGCTCATATTCCTATGAAACTTCTAGGCAATAATTTCTTCACTCTACATCAATTATCTCCCAAACGACGTGAACATGGACTAATAATCCCATAAGATTAGTAAAAGTGATATGCATGACCGAGTAAGACTACACCCTTAGAAAGAAAAACTTCAAACAATCCACAACAATATACAAACATTGTTGGATTTCCTACCTTGGTAAGTTATACAGATTCATTAACAACTCACATCAATGGCTTGAAATGGATAAAATGACCAAACAAAGCAACAAGTCCTAAAAGGATAGGTCTTTAGAATCTTCTTGTGGGGAAACAATGTGGCACTTCCACACTAAAACACACATTTAGGAAAATCCCAAAGAACCAATAAAAAGTAGTGTGGGGAGATGAAATGAAAAAGCTGATAATCAAATTTCAATTTCTCTACAAATTTTTCCAGATTTGGAATTTATGGATGTTTTTTGCCTTCAGTGTCAAAGAAAAATGATAAAGGATATTTCATTAATTGCAGATGAGTAAATTATTATAGTATCCAACTTGCATAATTATCTAGAGCATCTACACAATGAGAAGCATATGAAATTGCCAAATTTCCGATAGATTCTTATCCATATTGAAAATAAAAAATTTAATCATCTCACCGAGAAATTAAATGAACTAATGTTTTAAAGAGGAACAAATCATCATTTTGCATCAAGAATTCACCAAAGTAGAAACCTACAGTATGAGTAACTCTGAAATATGACCAACCCCATGGAAAATAAAAATAAATTTGACCCTGGCCGGATTCATAAATTCACTAAATCCATGGTTGAAGGAATCATGCTAGTGAATTCAACCTAAATAAGTATCTCAAAGTTCATGCATACAGTTTTGGCATGTATCAAAATGACAATCAAGAACTATGTTATGGGCGTGCTTAAACTCAAGATTTTGAGCACTGCACAGTCCAACCTGCTTGCACTGTTTATAATTTAGGTTGCATTTTAATTTGTTGCACTAATTTATCATGAGCCTTCCATATGAGTCACACCCAGTTCAATTCACAATGGGCAGACTCAATGGATGGGCATCTTGTCTAATGGTTACACACGAAAACCCAAAAATCATTCAGGATCACCATGTTATACTTTGTCTCTTCATCTTCCCAACATCAGTACAATAATGTTCTCTTGGATATGAATAGAAGGGACATGAAATACTTCACCTTCCCATGGGTTGTATTATTTATACAACATTTTCTAGTAATAAAAGGGTTAAGCTGGATTCATACAGTTACTATGTTATGGGATAGTTAGTGTTGACGTAAAGCTTCATGTGGTTTATATAATGTTGTACACACATATTATTTAAATGAGAATTACTAGTTGAGCCACTTCCCGATTTATCATGTCATTTCGTGAAATCATTTTTTTTATTTGTATTTCTTAAGTAATTTTTGCACCACTTTTTAGGGGCTATGTATATAATATTCATTCATTGTAATTGTTGTGGATGTGTAGCATTTGTTAGCATGGAATTTGAATCAAGTTGGTATCAGAGAATTGTTTTGCAAGAAGTAGCTAAATATTATACATATTTTATGGAAAATATTCATTCTCAATGAACGAAGTAAATGGAGGAAGAAATGGAGTTTCATTGAACTACTCAAGAGACAAAGCCAATTTTTCCCAAAATGAATATGAATATTGAGTATATGGATTGAACAAAAACTAATATCGCCTGTTTTCTGCATAATTTAACATCACGTGTTGAAAATTTAGGGACTTCTATTCACTAGAAACCCTTTAGAAGTAATTCCAAACTCAGATCAAGTAGTATTGGAAGAGGCTCGCTAATGAATCTCTTTCCTCTCTCAAAGTGGGAACCAAGGTAGAGATTTGATCCCACATGATCAGATGAACTACTTCCAATTGGAAAATTGTATGTGTTAGTTGGATTCCTTTTATGAAGTACATTAATTCACACGTGAAGCTTTAAAGTTTCCTTTGTAAAGTTATTCATGCAATGTGAAAAAATAATATTTTCTATGTGAGAATTTACGTGATCACAGAGTGACCCTCAATGCCACATAAACCATAACATGGAATAAATTCAACATCACACTAACAAGAATAAATCAATTGAGTTGATTATCATATGCTGCAACACCAATAGAGGCAATACATGTCCAACCAAATAGTAAATTGCAACATCGAGAAGTTCAACCACTATAAAAGTTAGCAAAATGTGATGGACCAGAAAGAAAAACTAGCAACCATGGTCATTGGTGGACTAATTGCACCAATTTAGACAGAGTTTGAGATGCTCAAGATTTTCACTCTTGCACATTATTGTCAAAAATCTAGGTTAGAAGAAGCCAAAAACAAATGAAGGAAGCTTAATAATGTTGTTGGGACTAATTCCAATTAAGGAAAGATGACTATTGCAAAATATGGTATGACCATCAAGCCATTCAACAACATTTTGTAGCAGAATATCAATACCACATTAAGGAAGACACATTTTCCCTTTTATCACTCTTGATAAGTGAAAAGTAAATTCAAAATATGGAGGTTAGACACTACATTAAGAGAAGCATCAGATTTTGATCACGATAGAGTAAGGAGTGAAATAGATATTGATATCTAACAATGTGATGGATTGCATCTATTTGATGGAAATTGTACATATTAGTTACACAAACAGTTGGAAACTATTCTCCATTAGTATCCAACTCAAGAATGCGCTTTTTAATTCAAGGTTTCACACTCGAAAACAATGAGATATCATCTCAAAAGCAATGATAAATAAGTATAATTTATCTACAATCATGCATACTAACTCTACCTATTGATTTTTATTAGCAAGAATAAGGACTTGCTGAATGTTCTTGTAAAAGTGGATGAATTTTTCCATCTCAATAGATAATGTTTATAAAGTGGAGTTTAATGTTGTTTCATTCAATGTTTGTGATATGATATTCAACTATTAATATATTTGGGATTGACATAGTCTATCGTTAATGCCTAAACAAATACTAGCAAAAAAAGGCTAAAAATACGCTATGACCACACAAAAAATATCCAACTCCCTTGGTGTTAATTCAACCACCAGAGGTTATAGCCTAGTAAAAAGCTTCAATATGATTTCATTTAATAGCATTTTGAGAATAGGATAGTTCCACTCTCCATATGTAAACCAACAAAAATACCCGAAGGCCTTGTTGCATGCATATCCAACACATATCAGAAGTTAGAAGAACAAAAGAAGTTGTACAAGTTATTCTAGCACTATTTCAAGTTCTTATGGGAGCTACATAGAATGCCTCCAAGCCATGTAGTCCAGAAAATAAATGATTTGAAACAAGTTTTTGTGCTATTTAATGAGTCCCTATGTAGGGATTTGTTGTTGGAAAAATACGAGATTAAGAGGTAGATACATGATTTAATAAATCATGGCCAAATATGAACCAACTCATTGCTTTTTAGATATGCCATTTTTTGTTTCCAAAGAAGGATGACACATGGAGAATGTATCATTCTCTGTTGAATAGAAACATGATCAAGAAATGGTATTCATTTTTATGTACCAAGAGCCTAATCAATTACATTCATGAAAGTAATTATATTAGTAAGATTAATCTAAAGTTTGGGTACAAGTAAATCTATATCAAGCTCGAATATATAAGAAAGAAAAATTTTGAGCCATGAAAGGAAAATTTTCAATTGTTGGTGAAGTCATTCAATATAATTTGAGCCCATATGACATTTAGAAGGATATTGAACAAAGTGATCACATGGTATCATAACTATTTTGTGATTGTGTACTTGATGAACAGACTACTTTTTACTAAAACTTGGAAGTACCATTTGAAACACTTGGATCAAGTATTAGCAATATTATTAATAGAAAAATAATTAATAAATACTAAGCAACATACATTCAAGCATACAAAACTACTGCATATTAGATTTTTCAATAATGAAGATTCATTCAACATTGATCTAAAAAATATTTCAGCTATTTCCAACTAACCACTACTAAAGAACATTCACAACCTACAAAGCTTTATGGAAATGGAAAATTATCTAAATATATTTCTTCTATAGTTCTCCCATGTCATTCACCCTCTTAATGCACTAAAATTACCAATTAAATTTTAGTTAGGTAAACTCACAACAAATATTGTTCAAAGAGATGAAGTGTCAAGTCGTGACTATTACTATTCTTTCCTTAGCTCACATTCATCAAGCCATCGATATCAACATGGATTTCTATCAAAATTCCATGGGTACATCATTGATGCAACATGAAGACTAGATGCACACCACTCCAATAATTTTTAAAGAATTCTTAATTACATAATATATGACCAAGATATGTAAAAATTGGTTCAAAGAACACATCATTGTAGACATTTTTTGAGTGGAAAAGAGATTGAAATTAATAGAAATCATAAGTCTCAACAATCCTTTGTAGATTTAGCAAGATGAAGAATACACACGACATTAAGTGGTTCGGTTATTTGCATTTCAATTAAGTGTTGAAAAGGAAGAATGAGTAAACTAGCACATTACCTTCCATTACCACTTGCAATCAGATTGATATTGTTGATAAAAAGTTCATAAGAAGTTTTTCCCTTCATCGAATTTAAAAGCCAAAAAATAAGAAATTGGGAAAGTATACTCTACTTCCGATCATAAGTAGACCATGAGAGTCAATTTAAATTGATTTCGTTTAAGTTTGTTGACAAATCGTAGGCGCAATGACTATTTGATGCTAGTTTTGGATGGCTCAATAAAATGAGACATCCTCCTAAGAAATCCTCTCATATATAAAGGAATGCAAAGGGTTTGAACCTTCAACCAAGATCCTAATCAAATAAAAAATCACACACTGAATTGCAAGAAGGTAACATGTACTTGAACAATGAACCTTGTCAACTCAAAAAAAGAAAACTTCTCACAGTCTTCTGTTAGAAAATCTCAAAGTACTTATGACCATTTATAATTGAACATAAACCTCCATTTTTTTTTTAATGCAAGAACGTATGATGCAGATCATATTGTCAAATGACCAAACTCAAAATAATGCATGGTCCCTTTTACAAACTTTTGTGAGAGATTTCATGTCTCGATGTAGACAAAACTAACTACACCATGCTTTGTATAATACTATAATAGAATTTTTTCGCATGCATGAAAATTGACATTGGGCCTATGCCTTGGTTGCTCATATCTCCAAAACCACTTCATAAGTGAACATATTATTTCATCTCATGAAAAGTAAAATATAAATCACGTGCCAAAAAAATTCATACATCTGTAAAATATCTTGTTTAATCGGGTTGACCCGCAAAAACATGTGGAAACCACATCAATTAGAACTAGTTTCTACTAGAGGCTCTAGCATATGACCATCAAGAACATGCATTTTTGTTAACAATGAGAGTATAAATAGCTCATTATTTGATCTGATGGGCCTTTTTAAGGAATAGAATAAAATGAGAGAAGAACAGAGTGCACATATAATGGTTGTGGGGTGAATCCTGGTCATAGGATGTACATTCAGGGTAGGGAATGTACATAATTTTCCATTTAATTCGATTTATTCTTCATAATGTAACCAAAATTGATAATTCTTTATAAATTCTAGAAGATCTGAAATTTTTTAATGAATAGAATTACACACGAAATCCTTCTCTGGTGGTCCAAGTTTGAGTCGTACATAACTGATTAACTTCGACATAGGTAAACCATATGAAAACCACAATGCCAATCAACACCAAACCAACATTGTATTCCAAATCCATTATTGGCGATGTCCCTCCTAAATCACCTACCTGAGTGACTTTGGTAGACATAAAACATATGAGAAACACAGTGCTAATGAACACCAACCCTACTCTGTATTTCCAGTATTGTGAATCCATTATTGAGAATGGCCTTCCTCAATCTCGTACCAAACAAAAAAATATCGAAACACCAGTCCTGATGGATCGGAAATTTTTTACGCTTGGTGTTTGATTATTTCAGTAATTTCCCTGATAAAAATGATAGTAATACTCATAGCACACTGCCATTTTCCATGGTTCAAGCTTCCAATTTGTTTCCACACACAAAATTGAATCGATATTATTGCATATGATAAGGACGACCAAACCAAATTTTGAGAGTTAGCGCAAATACGCGGCAATGTCTAGTGACTAGTCGACTTATCTATGAATAATGTTACTCATGTGCGTATATATATCCAAATATATTTCCCTTACCAACGCATAAAACAATTATATATTATAAACTAATTATATATTATGAACTATTATATAGTGTAATAAACCAATGGTACAATGGTAGGAGAGGAAGGGCTAGTATAACATTACAAATTATTATGTAGTGTAATAAACCAATGGTGAATTGGTATGAGAAGAAGGACTACTATAAAACTATTATATTTTATAAATTATTAAACAGTTTGTGTGTGCCTAATAATTAAGAGCATGTGTTTCCTCCTAAGAGGTCACATGTTTAAAACCAGAAGGGGTAGAGTATGTATGTCTTTGTAGACTTAGCAGTCAAATCATTTCCTAGAGGTTTGCTCCTTGTCGCACAAACAAGGGGGTCTCATACACTAATTTGGACTCTAGATTGGTTGTGACCTTAAACTTGGATAATAATGATAATAATAAAAATAATATGGTAAAAGGGTAATAAAACTATTATATATTGTAATATATAGATATATATATATATATATTTTCAAGTCTCACTAGAACAAGTGGTTGAGGATGGGCCTTGTGAGCAAGGCGACCCAGGATCAAACCTCATGAGTGGTGGTTGTGCCTTGTGCTAGGGGAAGGATATATGCTAAAAAATCGAGTCAGGTAAGGGCTAGTGTAGCCCAGACCTACTGTGATCATCGGGTGACTTTGATGGCCAACTAGATGTTCCTGGGTCACGACTCCTCAAGCCACAGGTCAAGCCTCGAGGATCACAAACCTCTTGACAAACAAACAAAAAAAATATATATTGTATACAACTATTATAATTTTAGCATTATAAATGTATTCATATAGGGGTCATTGAATTCATCTACCTAAATTTTAATACTATATGGATTTAGAAAACCCTTTCTATCTAAACCTTAATGCTACAATTTGAATTAGAGACCATGGGGTCTTTGAATCCATCTACAGTGTTAAAATTTAGTAAAATGTAACACTTCAATATAAAAATTACAATTTTTCATTTCCAAAGTGACACAATTAAAGATGACTAGCATAAATTACTAATTCATATAATTTTCATACTTGTTAGTTGATGATATTTTTATTCTTGGACTATATTAGTCATTTACGTTAATCTTTTTTTATTTTGTCACTTATTATCTAGTCATATGTTTCAGTATTGGACTAAATTAGTCATTTAAGTTAGTAATTTTTAGTTGGGTCATTTCTTATCTTGACATATATTTTATCCTTAGACTAAATTAGTCCTTTAATTTAGTCATTTTTTGTTTGGTCACTTAAAATTGCTCAATTTTTGTAGTAATTCACTTGAAATAATTGTGGTGACTAAGTTTTTCAGTCACCTAGTCACCAATTTCATCATTTTTCACTGGTGCATGTATTTCTTAATAGAAAAAATGAAGTATACAAATTATTTTGACTAATAAACACATATTCTTAGTCATAGTCATAAATACAGGGTTGACATTACGGTGTGAAAATTCACAAACTGAATTGGCAACTTCAGAAAGTTTCATGGCATGTACTTTCATTTTTCAAACAGTTCCATTCATTCCTCCTTTCATAGATGTTGTTGGGTTTCAAAAATGTCATTTTTTTCATTTTTTTTCTTTACTTTTAATAACATTTCACTATCTTATAAACTTACATTAAGACAATTTTTGTGATTTTGTCAGGGTCTAGACTTATTATTTTCCAAAACATTTATTTTAGTGTTTTGAGTGACTTTATGCTTAAATTTAGAAAAATAATATGATCTCACTTAGATCTAAAAGTTGGATGGGTTTTTTGTGTTTATAGGAATATTTTAAGACTCCAGCAAAATCATATTTGACCCCTTAGACTGAAATTCGAATGTCATCTTCAACCGTTGAAGATTGAAGGAATACTTGATATAATAATTTAATCACATTAGATGGGGAAAAATCATGAAATTTTTGATAATTTTTTTTATCAAATAGCTTAGAGATTTGTGAGAAGATATCTAGAGATATTATTTGCTAGATATTAACACATGGTTTTAACTAGATGAAACATTTATTGATCTAAATTTACTAATTAGCTATCTTAATTTTTGTATACATAGGAGTGCCTTCTCCATTCAAAGAAAGGAACTCTTGGAACATACATCGAAGGTATAATGGAATAAAACACATTTTATAAGTTTGTGTATTATTTAGTTTATAATTTTATATTATATTTTTATCATAAGATGTATTTTTATAATCTATGTAATTTATATTAGTATTCTCTTGTTTTAAATTAGTTTATTTTGCATATTAGTTGTAGCACTTTTCTTAGTGTTACAAGTGTGAGCCTTCAACACTTGATTAAATATAGTGATCTAGAGTAGCAACAAATTTCAATGATTCCACTTCTTACACAATTACTAGAAAAAATAAGATACATATTGAAAAAATAAAACATGACTTTTGGTAATAATGAGCCCATTTAGATGAAACATGAGAGTTTCATTAAAAAAAAAATGGATGGTTTTGGAAATATTCTTGGACCTTCCAAATGGAATTTTGGAGATTCTATGTTACAATCAACACATGTAACAATACAAGAAAGAACTTGAAATATCCATGAAATTAAGAAATATATCACCTACCTAAATCAATCTAGTTTATGAAGTGATCACAATTCTATAATGATTCTCTAATAATTTTAGTTAATTAATAAATTAAAGCACAATCATGATTTAGTTTAGGATTTGATTTATTTACTTGTTATAGATACTATTTTTTCAGGTTTCTCATTGTCATTTAATTATTTTGTAGAATGCAATCAAGCACTTGAGAAATATAAAATACAAAAATATTTAAATTATAAAGTATTCTAATTTGTCAATTAAAAAAACAAGTTTCTCATTTCTTAATTCACATTAGTTTTTGCTTCACATTATCATATAGAATAAGATTTAGGTTTCTCATTTCTTAATTCACATTTGTTTTTGCTTCACATTCTTACATACAAAATAAGGTTTGCATAATATTTCTAGTTCAATTTCATTGTCTTTTCAAGTGAACATATTTTAATGTTTTCATATAGATTATAATAGTTTTTCAATACTTTCATATTTCAATATTGCCATAAATCAATATTTCAACACAGTTCAAAGATTATTTTTATAGTTTTTTAAGATTAAAGTTCATTTTTTCAATAGATTAGAGTTGTTTGCTTTCATAGACTAAGAATGCTTCTTATATAGAATATTTGTGAATGTTTTCAGAACTGGATTTTTATTCTTTCATAAAATAGACCCATTTTTCATTAGATAATATTGACACACTTTCCTAAAAGTAAATTTCATGCTTTCATAATTTAGTTGTTTATGTTTTTCTAAAATAAGCTTTTTACTTTCATAATCTAGAATTATGTGTTTTATTCGAGTAAAAATTTCATGATTTGATAAATTATATTTATATTCTTTTCTAAATTAGTATTTCATTTCATGCCATTTTATTGACTTGGATAAAGTAAAACTTTTTTTGATTGCAATTTATTTCCATTAGAATTGAAAGCTAAAAACAAAACATTTATTGTCCGTATACTTTATAAGTTTACGTACCTTTATTGATAATTTAGTGTAATTGAATTTAAACATAATTAAATTGATCAAAATATCCAATAGGAAAATTTCCAACATCCTTTAACAAGTCGAGCAAATGGAAACAATGTTCAGTTGTTCGGCCAATGGTTAACTGGCCAAATATAATTATTTCATGTAACACCACGGTCGCAGCGCCTCAGACTGATCCAAAGGTGCAGCACTGTCTTAGCCCAACACAAAGGGAAAATATTGCCTAAAATCGTCAAAATATGAAGGGATAACCATTGCCAAAGCTCATGGAAATATGAAGCGAAAAAATATTTTCTTTAATACATTTTAAAGAACATAAACTTTTATATATATGGATGATCACGATAGAAGATGAATGCAAAGTTGTAGTTTCTCATTATTATCTCTATATTTCTCTTTGGTTACTAGTTGTAGTTGTTTTTTCTACTCTATATTTGTCTTCTAATATGGCATTAGATCCCATGATAAGAGTGTTGTAGATACCTTTTGCATGGAGATGAAAGTGTGAACATTGTGAACTATGAAAACAAATGTAGAATAAAGTAGTAAGGCATAAAAGCAGAGAAACTGTGATTGGAAGTTCATGTGAAAATTGGATGGTAGTTTTGGAAGAGAAAATTCCTGAAAATCACTTGGAAATACGTGTTTGAAAGAGACTCCCTTTTTAGCAGATTTTTCATATTTGTATAATTGGTTCCTTTGTCAAATTTTCATTGAAAATGTAATTTGTTTATAATGATTGGGTAGTTCCAGGATATTGGGATAGAAAAAGCGAGGTATAAATATCATATGGATATTTTATCAAAAACGTTGTAAAACGTAGTCAATCTATTTGCTACAATCTACTAGGGAGAATTGTTCCTCGATATAATCACCATTGTGAGCAAAGATATTTCCCTTTTCCTAAACTATGAGAATTTTTGAGAATGAAAACATGAGCATTTTTTCATTGAGAATGAAAACAATATATGTGGTTAGAGGCCCACAATCTACACATCTTCCACCATACAAGGCTATCGCATTGAGTAAAATATGGTTGATAGAAGTTAGTCTAACCACCGATATTATTTTACTTGAGGCAAAATTGTTCTTTTCCTAAAAAGTTAGTGTATTAATAATTTTTTTATTGATCAAATACATATCTGAGTCTTTTCATTACATAAATATATGATTTTAGTGCTTAATATAGAGTTGACATGTATTTTTTTAAAATAAAAGAAAAAATGTATATTTAATTTAAAAAAAAAAAATCAACTAAAGCAAAACAAAAATATAAATATAAATGTATAATGTAAACTGAACAAAACAAAAATAAATATACAAGTATAAAAGATACAATTAATATTAAAAATATCGCTCATCGTACTCACTCACTGGCATTGGGCTTTTTGGATTCAGTGAAGCATTTGGAAGGCGAAAGTTCATTGGATTCACTCAATCACTCATAATGTGGAATTTTACTTTTTTTGGATTCAGTGAAGCATTTGGAAGGCGAAAGTTCATTGGATTCACTCAACCACTCATAATGTGGAATTTTACTGTTGAGATTTTTCAGTGTTAGTAAAATTGGCAAAAATCTCATTAGGTGACAAAAATTAGGAATTAGTTCCTAGATTAGCTCCAGTTTGTTGGGAGGGAGTTAATGCATCCTAAATTTGAGTTGAGAGGATTTATGAGGCTGTTAGATTCTCCTTGCTATAAAACAGGTATCCATACGTTTGTTTTGGAGAGGGTGTGAGAGTCTGTAATCTCCTGTTTGATTAATAAAGAATTGCCGATGCCTTTGTTGTGTGGATGTAGCCCAGAATGGTTGGGTGAACCACGGTAAACTTCTGTGTTTCCTGTGCATGATTTATTTGCTGTGTGTTTTGTCTGCTCTGCAATCTTGGCTCCAACAATTGGTATCAGAGCTTTCTGTTGGAGTGCGTTGAACGCTGGTGCGTGGAGTCTGTATGGGCGCCGGTCGAACGCTGGTGCGTGTTAATTTAAGTTATTAAATTGGTGCATACGCCGGACAACAAGGTTTGAAATTGCTACGTTGAAACCTGCGAGGAGATTTTATGCTTTCCTGCGTGAAGGTTTGAAGAAGCTGTGTGGTGGAGCGTATATCCACTGTCTGTCTGCGTATAATCTACTGAATGCCATTTAAAGTCCGTAAGCTGGAAACAAAACTATTAGAGTGCTGGTGTGGTTCGCTGCTGGTGCGTGTTGCTGCAGAAGGGGCGCATGAGCCTGCATGTTAGTGACTGCTGGAGGAACCGTGGGTCTGAGCCGTCGCTGCATTTTGGTGAGCCTACAGCATTGAATGATGAAGAAACGCTGGAATATGCTGGTGGAGGTCTGCGTGGGGTCATTTACCACTGCCGTATCTCATTCAAATCGGTTTAAAATACAGCAAAAAGGTTTGTTTTTGAATGACATCAAAGGAGTTTTGTAAATCGATTTTGGAGTTTTGAAATTAAATAAATCGATTATATTAGGGGTGGCCCATTAAAATAAATCGATTTGTATGAGTAGTTTGAAGAAGTTTAACAAATCGACTTTGGAGTTTTGTAAAAGGCCATATATATATAAATCGATTATATTTAAAATCGATATATATATTTAAAAGTTTTTTTTGTTTAAAGCGACTTATATATATCGATTTGGATTGTATTGAAAATCGATTTGTAATTTTTGTTTAATACCATTTGTATATGGTATGAAAGGAAAGGTTTGATATTATAAGGCAAGGGAAATTTTTTTTTTAAAGGGCATTCTTTTAAAAAAAAAAAAAAAGATCAAATTCTTTATTTACAAGTTGGGTTCAGGAGATTCTTTGTTTTTTAAACAAGATGGCGAAAACTCAAAATGCCCGGTTTGAAGTTGAGAAGTTCAACGGCAAAAACAATTTCGAGATTTGGAAGCTAAAGATGCACGATCTGCTGGTTCAACAAGGCGTGGCGAAAGCACTGTTGGGGAAAAGCAAAAGGCCTTCTTCCATGACGGAGGATGAATGGGATGAGTTGGACGACAGAGCTCTGAGCGCAATTCGGTTATGTCTGGCGGATGACGTTCTGTTCAACATTGTGTCAGAGAAGACCGCCGCAGGCTTGTGGATAGAGCTTGAAAAGCTCTACATGACGAAATCCTTGACAAATCGGATTCTCCTGAAGTGGCAGCTTTATGGTTTGCGGATGAAGGAAGGTACCTCGATTACTGACCATCTGAATGTTTTCAATACTCTAGTGGTACAATTACAAAATCTAGATGTAAAATTTGATTCAGAGGATAAGGCAATAACTCTATTGTGTTCATTGCCCGAATCGTGGGATCACTTTGTTACTTCCATAAGCTTTAGTACTGCAGTTGTCCTTGAGTTTGACGATGTGGTTGGAGCTTTGTTGTCCGAGGAGACCAGGAAGCGGTCGAATGCTGACACCTCTACATCAGAGGCAATGATGGCTAGAGGTCGTTCAAGAGAAAGACGCTCTGGTAAGCGCAGCGATTCGCGTTCAAAGTCGAAAGGGAAGAAGAGCAAAGTGAAGTGCTGGTTTTGTGGCAAATCGGGGCACTTGAAGAAAGACTGCTGGAAGCGACAGCAAACAGAAAAGAAAGGAGACTCTTCGACAGAGAAGAAGGAGGCAAATGCGACAGATACAGGTTCGGCATCTGGTTCAGGTATGAGCGACGAAGTGTTGTCTGTTAATATGTCAAATCATGATCAACATTGGTTGTTAGATTCCGGTGCATCAAACCACATGTGTATTCATAAAGAATGGTTTAAGACGTATAGATCAGTTAATGATGGAGTCGTGTACATGGGTAATGATGTCACATCTAATATTGTTGGGATAGGAAGCATACAACTGCAAATGTTTGATGGCACAACTAAATTGTTAACAGATGTGAGACATGTTCCAGACTTAAGAAAAAATCTAATTTCTTTAGGAGCATTGGATACGAATGGATATAAAAATGTAATTCAAGGTGGAGTTATGAAAATCTATAAAGGTATCTTACTAGTAATGAAAGCTAAGAAAGTAGGAAATCTGTTTCAGTTAGAAGGAAGTACAGGGTCATATTTTGTGTCTACTGTGTCTGAACATGACAGTAGTTTCATTCACTTATGGCATCAAAGATTGGGGCATATGAGTGAAAGAGGGTTGAAAATTTTGGCTGATCGCAAGTTACTTCCAAATCTAAAGTCTGGAAAGTTAGATTTCTGTAAGCATTGTCTGTTTGGAAAACAAAGTAAGCAAAAATTTAAAACAGGCAAACATACTAGTAAAGGAATACTTGATTATATTCATTCAGATGTTTGGGGTCCAGCCCCTACAGCCTCATATGGTGGCTCGTCATATTTTGTGTCGTTCATTGATGACTTTTCTAGGAAAGTGTGGGTCTACATGATGAAAAAGAAGTCTGATGTTTTTACAATTTTCAAACAGTTTAGAGCATTGGTAGAAAACAACACTGGTAGAACAATAAAATGTTTAAGAACTGACAATGGTGGTGAGTTTACTTCCAAGGAGTTTGACAGCTATTGCAAAGATGCAGGGATCGAGAGACATAAGACCACGGTTTATACTCCTCAGCAAAATGGAGTTGCTGAACGCATGAACAGGACTCTTCTAGAGAGAGCAAGGAGTATGCTGAGTAACGCCGGGTTGCAAAAGGAGTTGTGGACGGAAGCGGTAGCAACAGCTTGTTATGTGATAAACCGATCTCCATCGACGGCCATAGACTGCAAGATTCCGCAAGAGGTATGGAAAGGACACCCTTGTGATTATTCTAAACTCAGAGTGTTTGGTTGTGATGCATATGCTCTAGTGCCTAAACATCAGCGAAATAAGTTAGATCCAAAGTCTAAAAGGTATATCTTTGTTGGGTATGGTGTTGGAACAAAGGGATATAGATTGTGGGATCATACTACCCGCAAAATCATCATCAACAGAGATGTAAGGTTTAATGAATCCTCTCTTGTACAGTTAGATGTAGATAATAAATTGAAACAGGATGATGTATTTGATTTTCAGCACATTCAGTTTGACAGCACTTCTAATGGTAGTCATCATGACCATAGTTCAGATACTAGTCATGAACAGGTTTCAGAATCAGAACATGAACAGGGTTCAGGTTTAGATCATGAACAGGTCTCAGATACTGATCATGAAGAAGTTCCTACAGATGGTAGTCAGCCAATTGTGGAAGCACCAGAAACATCCTTAAGGAGGTCGACAAGAATCAAACGGCCACCGAGAAGGTATGATGATTATGTTAGTTCAGTTGCATTTACTGCTAATGACGATGAACCTCTGTGCTATCAGGAAGCAATAGAAGGTTCGAAAAGTGACAAGTGGAAAGCAGCCATGAAGGACGAAATGATGGCCTTGAGTAAGAACGGCACATGGGATCTGGTTGAGCTTCCGAAAGACAGGAAAATTGTGGGGTGTAAATGGGTTTTCAAGCTGAAACGGGGTGTGAATGATACGGAAGACAGGTACAAAGCGCGGCTGGTTGCAAAAGGGTTTTCTCAGAAAGCCGGTATTGACTTTCATGAGATTTTTTCACCAGTTGTTAAAATAGTTTCAATTATAATTGTGTTAGCGTTAGTTGCTTTGCTTGATTTGGAATTACAGCAACTAGATGTTAAGACTGCATTTCTACATGGAGATTTAGATGAGGAAATTTATATGGAACAACCGGAAGGGTTTGTTCAGCATCGCAATAAGAAATTTGTCTGCAGGCTCAAGAAGTCATTGTATGGTCTGAAGCAGTCGCCTCGACGGTGGTACAAGAAATTTGATTCTTTCATGTTGAGTCAAAAATATATAAGAAGTGAATATGATCATTGTGTTTACTTTAAGCAGTTAAGTAATGGCATGTTCATTATCTTAGTGTTGTATGTTGACGATATGCTTTTAGAAAGAAAAAGCATTGAAGAAATCAACAGGTTGAAGACTCAGATGGCAAGGACATTTGATATGAAAGATCTAGGAGCAGCAAGACAGATTTTAGGCATGGAGATTTTCAGAGACAGGAGCAGTGGTAAGCTGTGGCTATCACAACAGAAGTATATTGAGAAAATACTTTTGAGATTTGGTATGAATAATGTGAAGCCTGTGTCAGTCCCTTTAGCTTCCCATTTTAAGCTTTCTTCCAGTTTATGTCCTAATACAGATGAAGAAAAGGAGTATATGTCTCGAATTCCATATGCCAATGTAGTAGGATGTTTGATGTATGCGATGGTTTGTACTCGACCAGATATTTCACATGCAGTTGGGGTTGTCAGCAGGTACATTGCAAATCCGGGTAAAGAACACTGGTCAGCAGTGAAATGGGTGCTTCGGTATTTGAGAGGCACAAGTAGTTATTGTGTCACTTACAATAAGAGTAGTGAATTTGTTTGCAGATATGTTGATTCCGATTTTGCAGGTGATTTGGATAAGAGAAGGTCAACTTCAGGGTATGTCTTTACTCTTGCAGGTGGAGCTATTAGCTGGATGTCAAAGCTACAAAACATTGTTTCTTTATCCACTACTGAAGCAGAATACATTGCTGCTTCGCATGCTTGCAAAGAGGCGGTTTGGTTGAAAGGTTTGCTTGGTGAATTTGGTAGGTTACAGGACAACATCAGGTTACTTTGTGATAGTCAAAGTGCAATACATTTGGCTAAGAATCCGGCCTATCATAGTAAATCAAAGCATATTCCAATTAAGTACCATTTTGTAAGACAGGTTATTACTGAAAGGGGAGTCTCTCTTGAAAAGGTGCATACAAAGGAGAATTGTGAAAACATGTTCACGAAACCAGTTTTGTTAGAGAAGCTACGTTGGTGTTTGGCTTCTCTTGGCTTGCAGAAAAGATAAAATAATAAACAAACAGGGCATCAGGCTAATTGTTGTCAAGGTGGAGATTGTTGAGATTTTTTGTTTTTCATTAAAATAGGCAAAAATCTCAGTAGGTGACAAAAATTAGGAATTAGTTCCTAGATTAGCTCCAGTTTGTTGGGAGGGAGTTAATGCATCCTAAATTTGATGTGAGAGGATTTATGAGGCAGTTAGATTCTCCTTGCTATAAAACAGGTATCCATACGTTTGTTTTGGAGAGGGTGTGAGAGTCTGTAATCTCCTGTTTGATTAATAAAGAATTGCCGATGCCTTTGTTGTGTGGATGTAGCCCAGAATGGTTGGGTGAACCACGGTAAACTTCTGTGTTTCCTGTGCATGATTTATTTGCTGTGTGTTTTGTCTGCTGTGCAATCTTGGCTCCAACATTTACTTTACAAAGTAAAAATATATTCTAATCATGAACTCATATTCAACACACATCATTATAACAGCGGAAGTTCATTGGATTCACTCAATCACTCATAATGTGGAATTTTAAAAATATATCCTAATCATGAACTCATATTCAACACACATCATTATAAATATATGTTATTTTTTACATTTTCTTTTATTGTTTACAGGAATTGAGGGTCACCATAGTGGAAATATAATCCCAAAAATAAAATATCTAGAAAAATTTATGTATATTTTTTCCTCCCTCTCCAAATAAACAAAACAGTTTCGAGGGTTATGATGGAACATATTTAATTAATATATAATTTCGTTATGTTGTAAATATTGAATTAAATATTAAATGATGAATATTATATTATTCTTTTTAATTTAAACCATTTTAATATATATTGATATTTTTGTTATACATTATTAATATATATTATTGATATTATTATGTAAATATATAAATTACACTCTAAAAGTTTTGTTTATTTTTTTTATAATTTTGGTTTAATTTTTCTTTTATCACAAATAAATTATATTAGATATTAGTTTTTGGGATTCCGCTCTATTAAGTCACTTATCTATGACCATTTCCATGTAAGGTAATTCTAACTCACTAATTTCTCATGATTTTTGAATAGTCCACTTAGCACTAATTGTATCGGGTGATGCTCATAGGGGTGAAGAAGTGGGATTGAAACTACTAAAATGAATCACATGGAATCAGTCATCACTTTTGGGGCTTGCATTCGATAACCAGAAATTTCCGAGAGGTCACCTATCCGATATCAGCTCTGGCTCAAGCGCAATTAATTTTGGAGATTTCCACACAATCAAACCCACTTATCTTGCTACCACATTTACAAAACCTTAGCAAGTATTATGCCTCATCAACCAATCACCCTACTTTAATTAATATAAAGTAATAAAAAAGAAATAATAACTATATTATTCACTAATTATTAATAAAATTTAAGATTTAATTATCTTGTACATTAAATATAACTATTTGTGATATGTATATATACATATTATATGAATTTTACTTATCGACATTTGATGTTTTAGTAGATAGGTATTAAATATGTTTCCAGTATTAAAAAATATGTGTAAAATCAAATAAACATAATGATTCAACATATTAATTTTTTAATATATTTTAATTGAGTGTAATCTAATTGTTCTATAATTAATACATGGATTTCTAGTGATTATACATGTATTTGGCACAAAATTTCGACATTTTTTTATGAAGATTTTTTTTTTAGTGAATAAAAATTAGATATGATTTGTGCAATGATGTACTCAGAAGAATGGGTAGCCATAAACTCATAAAAACCATGAAGCAATACGAAATGATCTATAGACCTCATAAAACATAAAATTCTCTGAAATTTTTTAGCAAAGAAGGTAACAATATATCCACATATTTAACTACAATAGAAAAATTATATGAAAAAAGGAATAACTCCACCATAATTATGCTTTGTTCTATGGTAAATACAGTTGAAGGCCCTTTATGAAAGGTAAATGGTATTATTATGTTGTGGTCCCATATAGTTATTCATATATCGTCCATAATCCAAAAACTTACGAAGTACCAACGATAGAGAGTGCGTTGGTTCTAAAGTTCCTCTCCCTCTAAATACATTGACAAGAGATATAATCAAAAGTATGATTTAAATTCAAGAGCTCATCAAGAATTAGAAGAAACGTGTGAATGTCTCAATTTCGAATCTCATTAAACCAGTTAATAATGATCATCAAATCGCCAAAAATATCTGAAGTCTAATATACTTTTTCAATAGCAAATAGAACATGAAGCTTAAGACTTAGGAGCTCTACATAGTTACTGGATCCTCTTCCCATATTAATTTCAAACTTAAAAGAGTGGTTTCCATTAAGACATAACATTTCACACCCTACAGAATGACCTACTATTGATGCTCCATCAAAATATACCCAAGGTTTAGATATGTTGATCTCTTCCTCCACAATGTTTCAAGGAACATGGACTAGATCATCTGGAGGGAACATGTCAAAATAATAAATTAATATTTTTGCCACTTATTTAGAAATGAAGGATTTATCTTGAAATATAGTCATGTTTATTTTATTCCAAATATTCCCACAGTGAGGGTAGTGATATTCCTTGAACATAATCTATACTAAATTGATGACATGAAATAATTCCAAATACACTCGACACTCAATTTCACCTTGAGTGAGGGTGATTTGGTTAGCACTTCATCAGTTAAAGTATGTATAACTTCTTCTCTCTATCCATAGATCTTCAATTTGTTTTTATTGTAAATTTATGAAATATTTTAGAATTTAGTTTAAGTGAAATGTTGAATGAAGTTTAAGAAATATATAATTTTATATAAGTGAAATATTTATGACATAAATTTTAAAATTATAACATATATTATATTAATATTAATTGCTAATTATTTCTAACAACATATTGTATTTTACCTTTATTATATAATTATACTATGTAACATCATAATCTCGAAAAAACAAGGATAAAAATTCAAAGAAGAGAAGTAGACTCTAATCTATTCTCTTCTTAGTAGGTTTGTCTTGAAGATGAGTCTCGATTTAAACTCGAAACGTAGACTAAAAATGAAGACTATGGATATTCCAAGTTTTGTATCTGAATGTGGTCAATCATGCTCAACATGGTGAGTATGATAAATCACACTTATTTATAGTTAGATATTACAACTGCCATAAAATATATATAATCATAGTCAACATGGTTAGCCATATATATATATATATATATATATATACAACCGTCATAAAATAAGCTCAATAATTATGAATACAACTCTAAAATGGTGAAATTGGTTAAACAATGTTAAAACACATTCAATAAGGTTCAACCTTGGTCAACCATGTTCACCCATAGTCACACAGAATTGACCATAGTTAACTATGGTCAGACATAGTGAACATTAATACCATATTTAGCATCGTAAACTAGCTCAACAATGGTGAAACATGGTCACCAAGGTCAGCCATGGTTTGCATGGTTAATCATGGTCACCATGGTCATCCATGGTTTATATGGTCAATAATAGTGAACATGCTTAGCCATATCTATCTATAGTTAAATATTAATAGTCGTGGTCAATCATGTTCACCAAAAATAAAACCGTTCCTAGAGAAGATTAACCCTATTCAAGAATTACCATGTTCAAATAAGTGAAATAAGTAAACAAAATAAACCATTTTACAAAAATTGACATCACAATCTCACAAAATGGATCACTGTTTCAATGTGATGAATACAAACTATTGTCATTCTGTGATGGAAAAACATCAACATTGCAATGTGATGAACATAAGTTGACATCGTAGTGTGATGAAAAATAAAAAAAACATGTCAATGTGATTAACAAATGTTGATGATGTAGTGTAATAAATGAAAGTAAAAAATACAATATGACAAACAAATATCAATGTGGTAGTGTCACAAACAAAAAATGTTGTCACAATGTGATGAAAACTTTTTTTCCTTAGACAAAAAATCATAAATTTTCACTAAATAATGAATAAATTACATTTTGTTGATACACCACCATGCATTTTTTATAAGGCTCAATCCAAAAGAAGATTGAATAAATTGGGTCTATTCATGCCCATGTCCTATCATATTAATTCTTTATACAAAATACATATATAGACATGTATATAGAATCATTAAATGCATAATCATCAACCATCCATATTAAGGAACATAAGCAAAAAGAAAAAATAAATAACATATATGTCATGTACTCATGTTATGGAGGCTACTATAAACCATCCATGAATGACCTGTGAAAATACTCGTCTGTTTCATCCCCTATTTGTTCAAATATTTTGGAAATTTCCAAACCTTGTGCAACTCAAACTCTAGATAGAGATTCCACTATAGTGTTGCACTCCCTCTAAATGTGATAACAAGTAACCCGATCTAAGACACATTTTAAATGAATACTTTCTTCAAGAATGGGAAATAATTGGTGTTTGCAGCATCTCTAAGTCTCATTTAACATGTTATTGACAATCATGGAGTCACCAAAATATTGTAATGTACACAAAAGTAACAAACAATAAGAGTAAGTTTAGGGGTAAAAACTCTGCATAATTAGTTAATCATCTACAAAAACTAATTTTGCATTGGAATGACTGATGTTCCTTCAAGAAAAGAACTCCCCCCGCCACCCCCCCCCCCCCCCCCATATTAAACACGTTCTAAATATGATCCATCAATATAAGCTGAAGGAGAGGAATTATTGATTACTTTAGCTGATATGATACAAGGATCATGTGCAGATTTCATAAAATGAAGTATAGAAAAAGTTTCACTCACATGAGAAATCACCCTATTATGCCATGATGGTTTATATTGGAAGATATACATGTTCATTCGAATACACCAACATATGGGAGGATGTATATTCCTTAACTATTTCATATTTATTTTCTGCCGCCATATTTTCCAAGTCTCAAAGAATGACTCTCCTTGCCAAACATTTCTTAATCCAATCATATTTTTGCAAGCATCCCACACCCCAAAGTGAAATCATATGATAGAAACAACTAGGTCATCGATTCTTCAACATTTTTGCAGAGAGCACACCAACTAGGCCTTTCCTTCTGTCACTTTTTCAAATAATCCCATGTGGGAATTTATATTCTAGAAGACAAAACATAAAAACTAAATCCTTCATTGGGAAAGTTAATATCAAGAGGAGGTAGAATAGAAAAAATATGTAGAGAATCGAAATAACTCGACGATTTCTCTGATCTTTGAAAACCAATTGGAGTGGAAGAACAAAAATAAAGGCATAAGTGGAACCAAGTGATATCATGTATCACAAATCTCTAACTCAGAAAAATAAGTACCAAAATATACAATTAATAATGAGTTTGCAATTACTACTACTGCTCCATGAGTTGGGGTTTCACAAAAAGTCCAAAATACAAAAGGCACAAAATAAAAGTCCAGTTTATCTTGAAATTTATAATTTTAATTTGTATTTCTATTTTTGTTAGCTTTGATTCTATGTGTGTGTCATGCACATTGGTCTTTGCAAAATTCCTGAATGCTCAATGTATCTTCTCTATCTAACTTTTCATTTGTATTAATATAAAGTTAATGACTTTCTCCTTGGAAAAAAAATTCATTTGGTTTTAGATTAAATCCCATGTACTTTAAACCATCATCAAAGTGTTAGAATGGAAGGGAAAGTTATTTTTCACATCTTTAGTTTCAATCATGGAAAGGGAGAGAGGGGGAAAAGTAGATTTTAACACATTTAATTGCATTCTATTAGCCTTATAGAATATCGAATGATCTTACTTAATAGAATAAATATCACCCCTAGATGCAACACTAAACAATAAAATATCACCCACAAACAACAAATGGGTGATAAAAAATTATTCGACCACAAAAATTCCCTTAAAATCCCCATTCTTTCATACCCAATTAAAAATCTACTAGGACCCTCAAGCACTAAAAGGAACAATAAAAGGGAAAAAGTAAAATCTTGTTGTAACCCATGCTAAGCATGAAAAAATATCGAGGCCAATCAATTGATGAGAAATGCAAAAACGGATAAATTTATACAACTCATAATCTAATTGATGAAGGGAACTTGAAAACCCATATGAGTAAGTACTAATTAGAAAAATAAATATCTAACCCAATAATATTCTTTGGATAAATAAATTTTTTTAATAGTAATGAGTACATTCCACTAAGAACAATCTATAACTTTGTAGAAATGAATGCCACTATTCCACCTGGTAGAACCAATATTTTATAAATTCCACAGGGGAAAACATGTCTATGTAGCCATGGAATCACGCTACATGGGACACAAATGATGAACCATAACACTTGAGCTAAGTTCCTTAGAATTAGATATATTGATTTTAATGACCATACCTTTTAGCTATTTGTATTTTAGGCTTTGAATCCATTCTTGGGAAACACCAATTGCCTCATGGATATAATTTCCTTCCAAAATCCCAAACTACTGTTTGGACACATTCTTGGAAATTATAGGTTTCATCATATTTGTGATGATTTTCAATACCACTTTGTAAATACAGTTGCAAAGAGATATTGTATTGAAATCACCAAAGGATTGTGGATCATCTAACTTGCACATGAGCTCAATAAAAGTTTAGATGAAATATTATAACACCCTTGCATTTTGATCTGAATCCTCAACCACTCTATTGTCTTTGCGAAAACACCCTCCAAAATTTTGTGCACACTAAAATTTTGGAGCCTACCATGGATCTTTTGATCGATCACTCCATAGTCATTTATTGGTCAGCTGATGCTTTTGAGTTCCCTCTTGGATTGGATGTGTTGAATTGACTTGGACACACATGCCTAGTCCGCAATAACTTCATGAGCGAATTCTTCTATGCAAGCTTAGACAAGCATAATAAGTACCATCATGACTGTACATTTGTGATGTCCAATCTATGCCTAAAGTTAGTGTTCACTCATAATGAGAATTTCTTACATTCTAGATCAATTTTACTTCCATGTGAGTGAGTTTTGAAAACTGTCGCGTTCACGCATCGTTGTTTTTGTGAATGTCATTTTCATGTTTTCAGCTATCACTTTTAGTTTAATTTACTATAATTATTTTCATTTTCATGTTACCATAGCTTTGGCATGTGTTACTTTCATTGTCGTCCACATATCACAAGAGTCGTTCACACTTTAGAAATTGACGCCTTTTCGCATGTTACTTGTCACACGATGTATTAATACTTCCTCTGGTGGTTTCAATGGGTTACGTTTGTGTGAATGATTTGGCATAACCATCTAAACATTAATCACACTAATTCCCAAATTTTTAAGCATTGTCACATAAGTTTCTAGATAGTCGTCAAAAATTGTATCTTTGGTGTCGCACTTGTCATAACTTGTTGTAAAGCTATCACATTCAGGGAAATTCTTTTTGCATTTTTTTAGAATGATATAATTTATCAAGTCATCAAAAAATTATAAGTTTGTGATCACCGTTAAGTTATATCTCCATTCACACTTATATCACTGATTCCACACTTAGCCATTTTCAAAAAACATTCTGGATGAGACAACCTAGTTTCACTTGGCCTTCCCTCAGCTGTGCACTGTGTAGTATCAATCCTATATATTTCACCTTCCTTCTTGCACAAGGCATAGTTCCTACCTCCCAGGACTGCTTCACTATACAGTTTTTGTGACCAACCCCTGAACTTGACCTCCAGAATTGCACAATCATGACTCTCAGCGAAGCTTAAACTATGCACTTCACAATTTCAAGACATAATATCATTCTCTCAAACCTTGAACTATGAATCAATGCATTATCCTAGACTCCCTTGTCTCCTTTAACTGCACATTATCTTCACTTACTGTCTATCTGCGCATCCTACCTCACTGGCTCCCATAGCTATGCAGGTTTCTCCCTCAGTATAGCTTGAACTTTTCATTACACAGTCTCAAGACACAAGCCTCATCCATGAGATCTTGAATTCTTCCATTGCACAATCACCTCAGCTCACCTATCCTCCAGAACTGCACAATGAGATCATCTAGTGTCTATTCCTTTAACCTGTCATCATGAGCTCCTAGACTGCGTAGATTTCTTCCTCAGCCCATCCAGAACTATGCATTGTACAGTCTCAAGGCTCAAGATCTACCCTTGACTGCCTGAGTTGCGCAATTGACCAATTGATGAGCCTCTTTCCCATCGTATCACCCAGTTCTAGCTCAATCATTGGATCAATGTACACCATCTTATGGTAGGGGTTTATCAAAATGGTGTCCTCTTTTCATGAGTGAATTTTAGATACAGGTACTATATCATGCTATAGAAATATGATGAAGAAGGATATGGAGAATTAGGACATGCTAGAAGACACATATGGAGCTAAAGAGATAATAGGATCCTCTAGCTAGAAGACAAAGGAACATGGAGCTTTAACATCAAATGAAGATAAACATCACAAGGAAGACTCCTCACCTTGAAGTCATAAAGAGGAGGAGGAAGAAGAACATGTACCATCTGTTGAAGAATACACAAAGAAATAAGTAGCAATAAGGAAAAATTGGCATTTTCACATCATCATGTAGCCCATGTCATCAATGTCATGTCATGTCCTATCACAAATCATCATATTCCACATCATTATTTTGGATCATCTAAATTTTATTCGAATGTATTTTAAAGTAGAAGTCCAAAGGACACATATGGAATATGAAGAGTCATGCAAGTTGAAAAGTCATAGAAAGTAAAACAATCATGAGGATATTTAAAGGGTCATAAGGAGGGTCAAGGATCACCCATTGGTTATATATACACCCTCATTTTATGAGAAATGACTTTTTACCTTGGCTCCATTGATAAATGCATTAGAGAGATAAGATATTTCTTTTGTGGACTCGCAAGGAGTGGCCGCAACACTCCACTATTGGAGCTACTTATGTTCAATGTACACACATGTCTTGAGACATTTACTTAATAAAAAATAATGAATTATGAATTCTTGTAATACTATTTTGCGGATGTTTTTATTTCATGTTTTCTTTCACATGTGCTAAGGTAATTGAAATATTTGTGCTATTTTAGTATTTATCTTATTGATAAAGTGTTGTAATGGTTTTTATTGTTGTCACATCCCTGTTGACTATTTCATTGGATATTATACATACCTTTCTCATTCATTGGTTATAATGACTGTCACATCCATTGTGGACTATTTTGTTGGATGTTAGACAAATCTTGTTGTTTTTGTGTGTCTCTTCTTAGCTGGTACTATTAACTCTCTCTTACAGGGCAACCTTTTCCTTCCCCTAGTAGTAGAAATAATTTGAAACACATACGATCGAACACTTACAAAGAACAACCCCCTTGCCTTTTAAAGGTTCATGTGCACTCCTCTCTCTTGCTAACAGTCAAATTCAAGGAAAATATATAAGAATATATGGTAACCAGGCTGATATTCCATATTGGGCTCCTACTCCAAACGGTGTGAGGTCTAATTGGGATTTCACATCGGGGATACCACTTGGTTGAAGAATTTCCAACAACGTCAACAATCATGCTAGAAGGAGGAATAGACACTAGGTTGTTCCCGTTGAGTCTAGCTTGAATTATTTATTCAAAATGGCTCTTCCCTAAATAGTAATCTTGTAATTTTTTTCTAAAGAACTTAATCTTACCATCCCTCCAAATTTTATTCATAACCTATCCTAGTTTAAGTTTGATGGTGAGTGTGAATTAGATTTTCATGAATATCTGTTTCAAGTTGTCCATTTTTAAATATCTAACAAAATATATTTCAAGGATGTCATCACTAGATTACTCACCCTCACATTTGAAGGCATTAGGGGAATTTTGAGGTCTAAAACGGGCCTCCAAAGGAAATAATAAAATGATAGCTAAGCCAATAAAATAATATTTTTGAATTTGCAATTCACTTTTTGCACCAAAATCCATGCAACCATGGTTAAATTCATTTCAAAATTTCTACCAAAATTAAATTAATAAAAAAATTGTATTGATGTGACTATAAATAAGAATGATTTTTTGAAGAAAAATTCAGTATCATTACACAAGTATAATATAATATTATATACATTGAAATCTAGTATTTTTTCCCCAAACCATGTTGAACCTTTTTTTTTTCAACATCGAAAAGTAATATACATTTTGTCATTCTACAAAACTAAAATGTATTTTTCTTTGATTCTAATATGTTTGTATTTCTATTAATATTATAATGATATTATTTATATATTTGATTTATACTAAAATTACAAGCTTAAATTTTTATTTATTTTGATTGCATATGTATAAGATATATGTACATATATCAATTTCTAATTAATTTTACACTTTAATATTAAGTAAATGAGATGAATGTATACTTTAAAAATAAATATATGGAAACATATAAATATAATATTTATTGAAAAGTGTGTAAATACATGAATATTGTGTAGGGATATGCATTGTTTCTTTCAAAAAATATGAAATGAAAATAATAATATGTTATTCAAAAAGTGTGAAATGACATTTATTATGAGTACATTATGACATTAAAAGTACTTAGAGCACTAACATGGTTAACCATGAGTTTTTATCCACAATTGAGAATGTGACAAGTAAGTACCTTTAACTCAAGTAATGCCACCTCAACCATTAGGGATGATGTCATCCCATAAAATTTGATTGGTTCTCATAAAGTGAATTTTGATTGTACATTTTCCTTAGGAGGCCCATTTTAGACCTCAAAATCCACCTAATGCCATGCTAATCAATGGTGTCATACATTACCCGTTTCTTCTATTTATTACTTCGACCAGCTTGAAAAGGATATTCATAGATAATTTGATATTTATAATCACAAAAATGTTTGTAAAAGAATCAATGTATTAAGCATAAATATAATGAATCAGTTGACTATTTTTCTTATCGATACCTTCACCTTTGCTATGAAATTCCAGAAGAATATTTGAATTGGGATTTATTGAAACAAGAGTTTGAGTGCTTGGTTATTATCGCTTTATGTGGTTATCTTGAACACCCTAATTTTACCACTCCCCCAATTCCCTTTAGTCATGAGACACCTCTAATTGCAGAGGAGGAACCTACTATTCTTTTTGTTCCTTGTCATTATAATTTTCTAGTTCTGACAAGGGTGCCCCATCGTGATGATAATAGTGTTGGTAGATCTACTAACCAAATTCCTAATCTATATTCTAATCCTTCTTCCACTTTTCATAACTCACATTCATTGGAGGAAATTCTAGAATGGGTCATGAAGCCTATGGTGAACACTAACTCGTCCATTATGAAAGATGATGTTAATGTTCATGTTAGGTCCCTATATTACTAGTGTAGTCCCTTATTTTTGTTAGTGTAGCCCCCTTAATTTTATTATTGTACCCTTGTAGTCATCATATTGTTATAATTATTGTGCCCCATAAAAGCCAACTATTTTTATTGTTGTTCCTTTATATTATTATTGGTAGGCCGGCTAGGATTATATTGTGACCCCATGGACTCCTATATATAGAAAGGAGGTTTTTGCATTTGCATCATCCAGGAATTTTTCATTTATGTAATGTAAATGAGGTTTCCCCTTTGAAGTGGTTGATATCTAAGGCGTTGATATCTCTTTTCTTCTATTTTTGGAGCTGGTTTCTTAACATTCGGTATGAGAGCTTGGGATTCTATGGTTTCTCTACTTCAAACAGGTCATCGTGGAATTCTTGCTATAAATTTTTTTAAAAAGGTTCAGACGCTAAAGAAAAAACTTATTTTCCAGGAAATACTGAGGAACTTCTTGTAAAAATTTCAGATATTGGTTCGCAATATTTTTGGAGGTATGATCTGTGGAAGTTAGGGTTTATGCAGGCTCCCGAATTTCATCTCAAAGAGGTGACCTTGGGAAAATCGTCATACTATCTCTCTAACCATTGGATTGGAATTCTGTAAAAAGTGACCAAAATCACACTGACTATAGTTTCTTGTGTATCAATTGTAGAGCCTAATGAGGAAAAAAGGACACTTGGAATGTCGTACAAGTTCACTATATTGAACTAGTCCATAATTAGGTCATTGAGGGATATTCAACATAGATGTTGCTTGAAGAATCCAAATCAGGTAAGACCTGTGGCATTGCAAAGACAATTCAGACGGATACTAAAGAACCAAAGATGAAATCTCGAGGATCTGAAATTATAGAGATACATTAGTTTCAATATAGAGCTCCTCAAAATCAAGAAAAAGGTGTGTATTTGTTTTTTGAAATTGCATAAGTCTTATTTGAAACATTAGTTTCAAGAGATTCCAAGGGCATATTGAAGCATAGATATTAGTATTAGGTTAAAAAATGGCCCTTAGAAATAATTCAACATCGATGAAGACCTCAGAAGGCTCTGCTATGACTGATGAAGAGGAAGAAGTGCAACATGATATATCAAAATTACAAGAACAAGTGCATGCAATTTCTCTCTCGCAACAAGTAACAAACAATGAAATGGAAGTATTGAAGAAAGGAATGGAAGCTAAGATGGATGGTTTTAGGAAAGGAATGGAAGATAAGATGGATGGTTTGAAGAGTGGCATGGAAGGCATGGAAGCTAATATTGATGGAATGGAAGCTAATATGGTTGACATGGAAGCTAAGATCGATGAAAAGATGAAAGACAACATGGAAGGCATGAAGAATGATCTAAAAGTGACATGGAAGGTTTAAAGGAAGGTTTGACAAAGTTGATACATGAAGTTATTCCTAATGGTGAAAAGGTAGTAGAGGAAATTGATGATGAGAACAAAATAAATGCTAATCCTGACATCATAAACTCTAATTTTGGATTGAAGACCCACCATATTCCAAAAATCGATATGAGAAAGTTTAATGGCAAGGATCACATAACATGGATACTATAGATGGATCAATATTTTCATCTCCATAATGTGCAAGACACACAAAAGGTACACGCGTTGAAACTTTATATTTAGAAAACAAATGCATTTGTATGGTATCAATGGCTTTTCTCTCATGAAGAAATTCTCACTTGGTCAATTTTGATGGCGGAAATGATAGCACATTATGAGGATACAAAGAGAAACACCTTCTTTAGCCAATCGATAAATATAAAACAAAAGGGTTCAATGGTGGAGTGCGTTGAGGACTTCCAAAAATTGAATATAAGGATAACTAATATTCCAAAGGAACACAAGATTGATGTCTTCATAGGGAATTTAAAGTATAACATCCAACATAAGCTTTTCCTTTAGGAACATGATTCATTAGAGAAGGCTTTCGAGTTGGAAATAAAAATTGAAAGTAAATTTATGGCGACAAGGAAGCGTACCAATCACATCTGTAAATATGGAACTACTACTACTCCTAGACTTCCACAACCTACAAGGTTGACAACATAACAATCGGAAGAAAAAAGAGAAAATTGGCTTTTCTAAAGTTGTGATATAAAATACACTAAAGGTGATAAGTGTGCTAAGAAGAAATTAATTCACATATATTGTGAAGAGGAGGAAGAAAATGAACAAGAAACTTCAAAAGAAGAGGATATACACTAGGAACGAACCATAGAGAAATAAGAGATGAGTCTAACCATATCCTGCAATGTGTTGGTAGGAATTACCACTCCTCAAAATCTCAAGATAGAAGGACATATCAAGAATACAAATGTAATAGTGTTGATTGATTTGGTTAGTACTCATAATTTTATTCATTGTAAGGTAGCCAAGGAATTGAATTTCTCCAACACCAGATTGTCAAGTGATGGTTACAAATGGAGGAACTATAAAATTCTCTATAAAATGCCATAATATCAAGCTAACCATCGGGGGATATGTTGAATATTCCAATGCTTTCCATTCCAATGGGAGGTGTTGATGTTGTACTAGGAGTACAATGGTTGCAATATTTAGGGACAATAGCTTTTAATATTCAAGAACTTTTCTTGAAATTTTTATCGGAATGAAAGGAAGTTCTATTACATGGTATCACAGGGAAGCTAGGAAATATAATAAGCTATAATGTAATGACAAAGCTTTTGAACAAATAACAACAAGGTTTAATTACAAAATTATGCTCACTAGAATTTCCAACATCAAAACCATATATTTCTCCATATCTCCAAAAAATCTTGGACAATCATTCTGAGGTGTTTGAAACTCCCAAAGGAATCCCACCTATTCGTGATCATGATCATGCTATTCATTTGATTTCATTAAGTGTTCCTCCAAACATCAAGCCTTACACATATCCTTATGTCCAAAAGAGTGAAATTGAACGTATGATTGCGGAAATGTTAGAGGCTGATATAATTTGACCTAGTCAAAGTTATTTCTCTGCTCTAGCAGTATTGGTGCATAATAAGTATGGATCATGGCGCATGTATCTGGATTATAGGGAGCTCAATGAGCTTACTATTAAATATAAATTTTCCATTCCTTTGATTGATGAATTATTGGATGAATTACATGGAGAAATTTATTTTACCAAGTTGGATCTCCTTTCATGATATCATCAAATTAGAGTGAAGGATAAATATATTCCGAAACTTTTTTTTTGAACTCATGAGGGTCATTATGAATTTTTGGTCATGCCTTTTGGCCTTACCAATGCACCTTCTACATTTCAAGGGTTGATGAATTCCATTTTCAAACCCTTCCTTAGAATATTTTTGTTAGTATTTTTTTATGATATACTGATCATGTTCAACATGTTGACACTGTGCTCAAACTATTGGAGGAGAAACAATTATATGAAAAAACCTCCAAATGTTTCTTTGGAGTACAAGAGGTGGAATATATGGGTCATATTTTATCTTAGGAGGGTGTTAAGGTAGACCCTAACAAAATTAAATCCATTAAGGAATGGAAAATCCCCACAACCATAAAGTAGCTACGAGGATTTCTCGATTTAACAGGGTATTGTTGCAAGTTTGTTAAGAATTATGTGAGAATAGTATCACCTATGACAACATTATTGAAGAAATATGCATTTTCAAGTACTCTTGAAGAAACTAAGGCCTTTGAGCATCTGAAAGAAGAAATATTCCTGGCATCGGTCTTAACTACGCTAGACTTCACAAAAACATTTATTGTGCAATGTGATGCCTCAAGAAATGGAATTGGTGTTGTTTTAAAGTAGGAAGGAAGACCCATTACTTTTGAAATTCATCCAATTAAAAGAAAGTATATACAAAAATATATTTATGAGAAGGAAATTCTGGCAATACTACATGCACTAAAGAAATGGCGACCTTACCTAATAGGAAGACACTTCAAGGTAAAAATTGATCATGATAGTCTTAAATATTTTTTCGAACAAATACTATCTTTAGAAGAGTAGAAAAATGGGTCACAAAGAAGGACATCCTTCGATATTCATGGTTTAACTTCTCACTATTTATATTTTTTTCAAGCGGTGGAGGCATTTCATGCTTTGCTGATGGTTATGTCAGTTCCTCACTATCTCGACATGACTTCTCAATATGATCATATCCATTTTCCCTCACAATATTATCATCACAATCTCACACCTCTAATTGAAAATTCATATTTTCAAATATTTTGAGGTTTTCAAGGGTATCATGATGAATTTCAGGATCCAATCACTGAATGGTTGGAACAGTCTTGCCTCACAATCTCTATTGCAAATAACAAGTTGCAATCTCTCCTCACACTTGGTAAGAAGTTTGGTGCAGATGAAGACTCATCCGTGAGAAGCTTACAAGGTTTTTCTAATTATGGCATTCATAAAAAAGGTAAGAATGTAAATTAGATGAAATTAGTGGTTTTGGCGCTTCTTTCTGCTCATAGGAAATACCATCAAAGTTTTTTGCAAGATATTCAAATTTTAATCTTTTCCATTACACATTACTTTATATCTATTTTAATTATTTGTATCCTTGTGGATGCAGGTTGGGAACGATTACAGTGGCTAATTTGAAATTCTATTATACATGGCCCTGACCTTCTAGATATTTTGAATAGAAGTAGGTCTAGTTGTGTTGTATTTTACCTATACATCCATCTTGTATCCATTCCCTATAGTTTTTCTTGCGTTTTTTAGTTTTGGTTTCACCTCATGTTTTGATTTAGACATTTTATGTCTTGTATTCTAGTTTTTATTTCCTATTAAATTACAAACTTTTATTTTGTGCATAAATAAGACCTTGCATGAAGGAGTTATGTCTGCTTATAAGTGAATTTGGAAAAATAGAAAAAAAAAATTATGACACTACAAAATTTGGATAACATTCTATCCTTCTTCCTTGTCTCTGTTACATATTTTGTGCAGTGACGTTCCGATGAAAAATATGATCCTTGCATTAAGAAAGCCTTGTGTCAAACCATGACCTCCTTGTCTATTATGGAAACCTCATGCCTGGACTCAGTCTTATGTTTCGGTGTTTTCAAGATGATACAATCAAGTAGATATGGAAAAGGGGAAAAGCTAAAAGAGCAAACCAATATTAGAGTTATTATATTAGCTTCCCTGAAGGGACAACCTCTCCTGCTCTCAGTAAGTCAAGATCCCTCTTCCACCCATAAATAAAGAAGTTTCAATGCACATCACTCTCTAAATTAATAATTAAAGGAAAAATACAATAAATTTTTTCTAAGAAGAGAGGTGAAGAAATAAATTACGTCGGGGTATTGTCTAGGCTGACTAGCAGCGGAATAATATTTGTGTCCCTGGAGTGACTCCATCGAGAAATTTTCAAGCCTACTTGTACTGGATCAACACCAGAGATGAAAAATTATTCTCTAAAAATCTAAAGCTCGTGAACATCATTACCCTATCCTGATTCAAATCATTGTGTGATCGTCGATAACATGCTTGTGTTTAACTAAGTAAGGGAATAAGGGGGACTATGTTTATACATGGGGTATGTGTAGAAGCCTTGGTAATCTGAATGATGAAACAATACTTCCACAATAACTACACCGTGCACAAAATAATTGACCAAGGCAGAGAAGCTGGAGTTCTAATAATGTGTTGCTCAGTGTTGTCTTCGGGACAACACCTTCAAAAAAAAAATTTACACTTGAATTCGAGCCTAACATGGATCTTGTGATCATTCATTCCATACTCATTTCTTAGTTAGTTGATGCTTTTGAGCCCCCTCTTGGATTGGAAGTGTTGAAGTCACTTCCACACACATGCCCAATCCGTAATAATTTCATGAGTGCATTATTATACCCAAGCTTGGAAAAGAATATTAAGTTACATCAAGAATATGCATATGTAATTTTCAATCTATTGCGACAATTAGTGCACATAGAGAACGACAGTTTCTCACATTCTAGTTGTGTTGTACTTCAATTTTGGTGATTTTTTCAAACTTTCACTTTCACGTACTATTGTTTCCATGAATGTAATTTTCATTTTATTGTATGTACCTTTCAATTTCCTTTACTCTAATTAGTTTCTTTCTCATGCTATCTTTGCTCTGGCATTTTTTTACTGTCACTCTCATCCACATATCGTGAGAGTCGCTCCAATCATAGCAATTGGATTTTTTTCTCATTTTAGTTGTTGCATGATTTATGCATGCTTGTTCTGGTGGTTAAACAGGTTATATTTTTGTGAATGAGTTGGTATAACCATGTAAAAATCACTCACACTCATTCACAAAGTTTTAAAAACTATAGGACAAGTGTCGCCACAGTTTTCGTAAAGTGTATCTTTTGTGTCGCACTTTTCGTAAAGATATGACACATAAGGAAATAATTTTTTCATCTGTTTCGAATGATATGTGTTGTCAAGTCATGAAAATATTCTAATTGTGTGATCATAGTCAAGGTTTATCAATTTTCACATTGATCTCACTGATCCCACACTTCCCAACCAAGAAACCTAGCTTCCCTTAGCTTTCCTTAAGTTGTGCACTTTGAATTCTCAGTCCTGTAGTTGTGACCTACTGTCTTGGCACTGAAAAATGTGTAGTTACCTCCTTATAGGACTAGTGCACCATGAAGTTTATGTTTCCAAGCCCAAAACATGACCTTCATAATTGTGCAATAATGACTCCGAATACAGCTTAAGATACACAATTCACAACTTCAAGACTTAACCTCATTCTTTGAGACCTTGAAATATGCATCAATGCAATAGCCCAACCTCCCTTTTGTCCTGGAACTATGCAATATGTTCACTCAATGTCCATCCCCTTAGCCTGCCTCACTGGCTATCCGAACTACATAGTTTTCTACCTCGGTGTAGCTTGAACTAGAGACTGCAAAATATCAAGGCTCAGGCCTCATACATTACCTTTATAAATGTTTAATTTTTCAATTAATTGGGATAATATATTCTCCATATATGCACAATGGGCTGATCTAGTTCATTTTCCTTCATCCTAGCATTCTGAGCTCTTAAACTACACATTTTTCTTTCTTAGCCCATCCTGAACTATGAATTGGACAGTCTCAAGGATCAATCTTCACCCCTGACTTCCTAATATGCACAACTACATATTTGTTGAGCCTCTTTCCCCACCTCTCACCCAATTCTAGCTCAGTCAGTGGATAAATGTGCACATATTAGACTAGGTGTTTATCGGACCGATGTTTTATTTTCATGAGTGAATTGAAGATATAAGTACTCTATCATGCTATGGAAAGATGATGAATAAGGAGATAGATAAGGAGGAAATTATAGAATACACATATGGAGTTAATTGGATAAGATGATCATTTGGAGAGAAGACGAGGGAACATGGGGCTTTAAGAAAATATGATTATCAAGATCACATGGAAGAATCCTCTTCTTCAAGTCATAAGGATGTAGAATAATAATAACATGTACAATATGCTCAATAAAAGACAAAGAAAGAAGCATGAGGAAGAAAAACTTCAAACTATCACATCGTCGTTCAGTCTGTGTCATCAATGTCATGTCATGTCCTAGCACAAGTCCTCATATGCCACATCATTATTGTGGATCATGTAAATTGTATTCGAATGTATTGTAAAGTGGAAGTCCCAAGGACACACAACTAATATGAAGAGTCATGCAAGTTGAAAATTTATAGGATGTCAAAGAGTCATGAGGGTAGTCACAGAGTCACAAGGTGGGTGAAGCATCACCCCATGCTTATGTATACACTGTTATTGTATGAGGAAAGGAATTTTCACCTTGGTTCAATCAAGAAAAGAATTAGATAGATAAGCTAGTTCTTTTGTGGAGCAAGAAAACGCCCAATTATCCACTACTGGAGCTAGTTGTGTTCATTGTATACATGTGCCTTAGGAATTTTACTTAATAACACAACCCTTCAAGTACAACATGGTATTCATGCATGAATTGTGAATTTTTGTATGACTATTTTGTGCATGTTTGTATTTCATGTTTTCTTTCACATGTGCTAAGGTAGTTGAACTATTTAGGTTATTTTAGTACCTACCTTATTGCGAACGTGTTGTAATGGTTTTTATAGGTGTCACATATATGTGGAATATTTACTTGGATATTAGAGAAACATTTCTCATTCATTAGTTATAATGACCATTGCATCCCTTGTGGACTATTCCACGGGATGTTAGATAGATCTTGTTGTTTTTATGTGTCTCTTATTGGGTGGTATTATTACCTCTCTCTTAGAATCCCACCTTTTCCTTTACCCTATAGTAGAAGGAATTTGACACACATATGATCGAACACTGACCAGGGACACACCCCTTTCTTTTAGAAGGCGTATGTGCACTCATATCTCTTGCTAATAGTTAGAGTCAAGGAAAATATATAAGAATACATGGTAAGAAGGTTGATATTCCATATGGGGCTCCTACTCCAAATGGTATGAGGTCTAATTGGGACTTCACATTGGGGAGACCCCTTGGTTGATGAATTTTTAGCACCGTCAACACACTCTTAATAGGTCTCCGCCACAAATATCATAATGTCCTTAAGAAAATTCAATCGATCACAAAGGTATTATTACCTCCCAAGGGGAAACTAGTTGGAGAGGTTCTCCCAAAAGTGTGCACTATTGAACTGCTGAGGTTGTTTTGCTTAAACTGGGTCTTGTCAAATTCAAAAAACTTAGTCGTATTATTTGTAATTCACATGCTATAACCTTCACTTCAAAATAATGTTTATTGATAGCTATCTTAAAATCATGATTGTTTACATCAAATTCTTTGGTTTCTTATACATTTTTTTCTCTAATAGCTAGATTCTTCTCCAATTCCCATAGAATAATTGAAGCCCCATATTAAGCCTAATGCAATATGTTTCTCAAATAAACATGACAAAAATATAAAAAAATGGATTATTTACTCAAAAAAGGTCTTCAAATTTAACCCAAACCCTTAAGTGATTAAAATTAGATGATAAAAATCACACAGCAACAAAAACTCCAATCAAACATCAAAAGAGAACTAGAAGAATTCAAGAGATAAATTAAGGAAGGAAAAACCAATTATAAATAATAGAAACTTTCGTTAAGCCCCACGTTGTTTCTCAAACTCTTTTTGAAATTTACTGAGCATGATTCAATGTTTAATTAGAAATGAATATAGTTGACCATGTTCACAATGGTTGACCATGTTAACCATCGTGATCATGATTCACAATTTTTTAACTTGTTTCATCATGGTGAATATAGTTGAATGGTTGGGAAAATTTATTAAAGATATATTAAAAATTAAATATTGAAAAAATTTAAATATTTAATAATATTAAACCTATTTTAAATTTTTTATCGAGCACTATTAAGGTTAAAGTTATTAAGTGTAATGACTATGTTAATGTCTAGTATGTGGATATTGAATATGGTTAACCAAGTCATGGAAATGAGTTAATGTAAATATTAATATATTAATGTATATCTTAATCTCTTAATGTGTACATAAAATGTTACCAATACCTTATTTGTGTAGATAAATATATTATTGATATGTTAAGGTATAAATTAATGTATTGGTGCCTACTTATTAATTTATTATTATAAATCTATTATAGTTTAAAAATAATATAAAATTATTTACAGACATCATTAATACATTAGTAAATGTTATTATTAACCAACCTTAATATTAATAACATTAATAAACCTTAAAAACTTATTAATAAATAATTACTAAACCTTAATATAAATATTATTAGCATTATTAATACCCACATCAATTTTATTAACCAACCTTATAATAAGTTTATTAATCTTAATATAATATTAATAGAACCTTATTATTATTATATATTATTGATAAAGAGAAATGAACATTATTATTAATAAACCTAATGTGTGTGGTGTTTATAGATAATCATGGTTGAGCACAATGGGTATGTTTATTATTGTTGACCATGTCAACCATGTTTGACATGTGTTAATATATGTATTAGTATATCATAAGTGTGTTATTATGTGTAGATAAATATATTGATACACACTTATTAATGTAATATTATAAAGTTACTAAGATCATATATATATATATATATATATATATATATATATATATATATATATATATATATATATATATATATATATAAGGAGTCAAATATCCAACCTAACACTTAACTACAAGTAAACTTGTTAGGGTCTACAACATGTCTTTCTGTTTATAAATTGGGTCGCAAATAGTGAGATTTAAACCTTAGATCTCTAAGTTTTCACATATTTCACACTACTTCGATCACCAATTGAAGTGCTCCTAGATAGATTTAAATAATATTATTAATAAATTTATTAAAACTGGTTAATAACCAATTATTATTTACCTAATGTAAATGTTCCTAAAATTATTAACATCCACTTTAATGTTATTAACCTTAACCGTAATATTATTATTGAACCTTAAACCTTAGTATTAAAAGTTATTAATAATAATGTATTAATAAATTTTACTAAACCTTATTAGGAGGACTTACTATTAATATTATTAATAGAATCCAAATAAAATAATGATGTAATACTTGATTTTGATATGAATATGTGAAGTTAAATTTTATATATGGTTTTTTACATTTTTTTCTAGTACAAAGATATTATAAAGGATCAATATTAAAGAGACAATTTCATGTTACTAAGAATTTCCAAATTAAACTAATTAAGTATATTTGATTTCCTAGAGAGGTGTAGCTTGGCCAAATGTATCATGAATTTATACCAATTTAAATACAAGCGTTTTCTCTAGCTATTCTTAACAATCAATATATCTAGAAAGGAAAGCACAAAGATAAGATAGTGAAACATGTGGTGTATCCAGCAAGAATTTAGTGTAACCTTTTGCCTTCAAGCATGGATTAGGTAATGATGCCCTTCTTTAAAATGTAAAAATATGTCATTGTACCATTATTTCAATCATAATGCAAAGATTTGATCCATAAGACCTATATTATTCTGTATATCTAAATCCATGTGATGAAAATTTAAACGATTTTTTAGCTAAAATACTACAGTAGATAAGGTAAGCACATTGTAAAACTAGTTAAATGTGATATTAACATACAAACATGGGGAATAAATAGGAAATATGAAGAATGCGACAAAGAAAAGTTAATTGTCTTTATTTATCTTACGTAATGGGCTGTCATAAGTTCAAAATTGATCCACAAATTCCTTTAATATATGCACATCTGTAGGTTTAGGCTAAAAGAAATAAAAAAGTATAAATAACTAATATATAACATACGAATATAAAAAATAAAAATTAAGTACATGCATGCACTTCTAGAACTACAATATTGGCCACGATATAGTATTATGGTGTATCACTCGAAATGATTTACTTTGTATATCTTCATACATCATATAATCTCATCCTCATTTATTTTGAAAGTGTCCTTATTGTCCTCCTCGTTTGAGTGAGACTATGGAAGAGAAAAATATCATTTTAATGTGTCAAGGTCACCTTGTTGGACAATACAGCAGATAGTGACTTTACAATGGCACTTACTCTCCATCTCCACTTACGTTGGGGTTTAAAAAAATACACTAACTTACATTGACCATTTAAAATATTCATGATGTGAACTTATTATGATTCCTTTTCCAATTAAAATGTAATTACAATAATATTGATTTTAATTGAACTTTAAGCTGCCTTATTTTTGTATTTTATTTGGAGACACTTCCAAAATTATCTTTAACTTCCTCCTGACTTGTTTAAAATGAGAAAATGTTTATCTAGTATAAATTCCACTCATGAATTTCTTTTAATGGAAATTTTATGATCCACATTCTTACATTATAAAATATACATTTAAATATCCAACCATGTATTTGGAATAATTAAAATCCCTATACATACATAAATACATATAAACTAGTACTTACCCTTCTAGGATAGGAATTTCCTTCTCAACTCAAGGTGTCTTTTTCTTGTGAATGTTGCTCCATTCTATTTGTCAATTTATTCACACCATTCAGGAAAATTGACTGAACCACCTTGCTTGTAGTGACCATGGAAACTTCATTCATATGGTGTTGATGGTTATTTAAGGTTTGAACAAATTATGTCACAAATATTGCCTTAATAATGAAATCTATCACCAACGCACCTACACCTAAGGCTCAATATTTTTATTTTTAGAGATGAATTAATTGAGTGACTATCTAAACACTCATCCAAAAATATCTTAATACGTAACAACTTGAAATTTCTACATAACCACTTTTTATATTATAACATTTTTTCACTTATATATGCTATCATATATCCATCTACCATGAAGTTGCAAGAGAAATAAAATACCCTTAATAAATTCCCTTGAGGGTTTCTAGAAAGTTAAGGGGATGGTAAGTATTAACCTCCATATAATATTCTAAAATATTTTTAACAATATTCACAAATATTTATCAAGGGGATGGTAGGTATTAACCTACATATAATATTCTAAAATATTTTTAACAATATTCACAAATCATAGGTAACTACCTCCAAAGTGCTTATGACCTTTTCTTTGTTTTAATTAAATTAATTAATTTAAAATTTTCATATGAACAAGTGTCATATTAAATGAGTTATGGGTTTCTGGGCATGTAATATTAATAAGTAATTTTATTGGCCCCTTGTATTGTAACAAAACCTATTCACACATTATGAATTTTTATTGTAAAATGAATATAAATATCTATATTTAAAAATCTGGTTATATATATATAATAATAATAATAATAATAATAAATTCATTATATTTTTCTTATTTTTTATCATGTTTTAAATTTTAATAAAAGGAGATCAATCATAAATTAAGTGTTTTGACGCTTCTCAAGGGTTGATTCATATTACTCGATATTATATATATATGGTCATTATATAATATTTCATATATTCAACTATATGGATAACACAACAGGAAGTTTTATAAAAAAAACTGCATAACTAACAAATCGGTATTATAAATTCTATACTGTTAATAATATTACTCATACACACATTATTATTGTAAATATAATGCCATAATAAAATGCATTAAATATCTATAGAGAAAACTATATTGAGAAAGTATTAGGAGTGCCTAACTCGTAAATAGTTCAAAATATAATTCATGGTGAATCTTTATGAGATAAAATTTGATAGTATGAAATATTAGTCATTTGGAATCTATGATGCCTTTTCACTTCCAAGGGATGTTGTTACCATTTATTTTTATTTTTATAGATATGATATGGTTTTCTTCTTAAAAATTTTCATAAAATCAAGGACGTTGTTTATGGCTTAGTTAGAAGAAGAAACACACACACTTAAGAATAAATAATTGTTTCTCTACAACTTGATATTTAGCATTTTAAAATCAAATATGATTTTTTTGTATATATAAAAAATCTAAATCGATATAAAAATATCTATTAATAAATATTATGAAGAAAAAAATAAATTTTACAATTAAATATCACATTCAAAATAAATATATAACCATTTGAAAATATTTCTTGTGCCAATGTGACAACGACGAAAAATGTATAAATCAACTAGTGCTCATAAGACAAAGAAAATAGAGCATATGATCATCTTTTGTTAGTATCTAGGGAGGGGGAGATATAAAATATATGGACTCATCTCAATGTTCTTCTTGACATAAAAAAATACGGTGTAGTGTCTACAATCTATATAAAGTTTTAGAATAAGAAAGAATCGTTGCCATATATAAAATATACGGCTATATATATGTGAACAAATACATTGATATATTTTTATGAGTCAAAACACATGAGCCATTCAGCAGTATAAAGTTGAAAATATTGGGCAAGGCTCATCTCAATCTTCTTCTAGACATAAAAAATATAGTGTGGCACCTACAATTTATATAAAGCTTTACAATAAGAAATAATCATTACCATTTAGATCAAAATAGATTTTCACAACGTAAAATTTTAATAATCACATTAATTCTTCATTTGAAAAGGAACATGAATGTGGGTGGTTACCAAATTAAAATTGAGAAGGTTGAATAGTCACGTGTTCCCTAGATGTTGAATAATCCACAAACACTTGAAAAATCGATATTTTTTTTTCTCATCCTTCTTTGTCATGGTTTTCTAAATAGGGATGGAACTTATTTCCTATAAAATATATATTTAATGAAGTGGGATAAATTTTACCATAAAAAGCTACATTTACAAAAACATAATAGAGTGAAAATGAATTTTATAATCTAAAATAACTCTAAATAATCAATATTCTCATAAAATTAGGGTCAAGTCTTGGTTGAATTTTACCATAAATAACTACATTTAAATAAATTTAGATAAATTTTGAGAGTGCACATCATATTACATTGATCAAATAATATTACACATTTACAGGAAGTGTTGTCTGAAGATATGGAAAATGTCTTGGAAATAGAATGAGTTAGTTGAGAGCATATCTCAGCCACACACCAATCTAGGAAACATGTAGATATAGAAAACTCCTATAGAATAGGAATAGTCTAATTTACATAGAAATAATCACAACTGAGACAAGTAGGAAATACATTTTTCATGGCACACCTTTAATGACTACTTGTCTCGATCTCAATCTCCAAAGTCTATTTGTGTTCATGGTGTTTCTAAAGATGATGTCGACATCCATATAAATGCACAACCATATTCTAAAATGCACAGGTCCCTAACCACTGCAACTACCAGTCTACTAGGATTTCCTTCATCTAAATGAATTTTTCAACCATTATTTTCATACCTGTACCTATACCTACAAACCCCCCTCCATCACGCATTTTCTCAGAATACCCATAATCATGCACTGGGTTCTTTCGACTGACCCTAAACCATGCCTAGGGTTTTTTGGCTGACTCTCAAACATGCCCAAGGTTTTCTTAGCTCACCCTAAACCATGTCCTAGGTTTCTCGGCTCACCCTAAACCATGCCCATGGTTTTCTGGTTCACCCCAAACCATTCCTAGGGTTTTTTTAGCTAACCCTAAACCATGCCTATAGGAATCCATGTCCACTTCACTCTCACACGTTGTTTCTGGCTTACCAGAAACATACACTGCAAATTGGTTTCCAACTTATCACAAACCTGCACTGACAAAGTTGTTTTAATATTACCACAAACTTCATGGGGGTACACATGCCTCATAAAGCTTATAACATAGCTCCAAATATTGGAGTTACCATATACATACTTTATAAACAACACTACAAAAAATCCTATACTTGCTTACTAATAAATATTTATGACACATAATACACCATCATCATGAGGCTATTCCAAAAACTCACACAAAGTTTAATTTAGGTGTCCATCATCCTCAAATCACAGTCACTGCACCTTTATCTCATGCTTTGAAATTATTCAGATCTTGGGCATATCTGTCTTTGTAAATTAAATATTGGAACTCCATGATTATCCTGTCATTTTTTAGAGTTGTTAATTCAAACAAAATAACTTTAGCTGCATTGAGTTACCTAAGCTCAATAAGGCTCAATAATTTTATTCATGATTCGAAGGCATAAAAAATAAACCTTCAAATTAATAATTGATAAAATGTCTCTATATCTACCCAGAGATGACTATCTCCTTAATAAAATAACAACCCAATATAGTTTTTTTCCTCTCTTATAGAATCTCAATAACAGCCATCTATTAGTTTCATGATAGGCTCGACTGAATAAAGCTAGTCTCAAATTTGGAGGATTGACATACACAAATGAATCAAGAGCGTGGCTAGTTGCAACACAACCATAAATAGAGCCACAAAGAATATAGTGGTTCATGAAAGGCTCGATTGAGAGGCTCATGCTGACACAACCATAAACAGAGCCTAGTACCTAAACAATGAGGAAAAAGGTAGGGCACAGCACGATATCTCATTCATTCTCCCACGAAGTGGAGAAAAAATAATATTTTCACCCGACGCTTGTTCCATCATCGATCATCGATATGATTGGCACCTAGATTAAAAAAAAAACATTCAACTGCGTGAATGTGTAGAGCCCCGTCGGGTCCTCTTCATCTTATAAAAAAAATATTTTCCCCACGCTAATTGGAAATTATCCTAGTGGCCTTAGGATGGTACATTAACTGTTCATGAGGTAATGTTAGCGAAATCCTAAAATTAGAAGACAAATCATATACTTAAATGCAGAATCTATTTTTCCTCCAATTTTACGAACTTGATTTTGAAATAACACATATCGATCTTTGGCACGCCGATATCAATGGCGATATTGGAAGAATGGCCATGGCTTAATAAACTTAGTCTCCATAAGTGGCTCAATGCCAAATTCTCACAACAGAGTGATTTTCCTCTCCACAGATCTGCAACTACAACAATCTCCTTACCCATAGAAATATGAGGTTCCTGAAGCTCACCGTTAATATTATACCAATAAACAATGTCGTCTTGCACGATGCAAACTAAATTTTCTTCATTAGTCCAAACCAATCCAATGAATCTTCCACTACGTCGATCCCAAACACTTGAAGCTAGAATCCTCCCGATTGAATTGAAGATTTACACCCGCGTATATGATATACTTGGAAACAATAAAAACAAGGAAGAGAATATACTACCATTGAAATTTTGAATTGTCACGCTCCACAAGAATTCAATCACTCTTGGGCATAGAGAAATTTGTGGTTGCTGATGGGAGAATTGAAGCATGAAATTAAAGAAAGAGTGGACCCTAAAAAAAAATCTGCATGGAACATATCTCAACTATATTCCTCTACAATCGGCTCCACAAAGAACTTTAGTAATTGAAAGGAAAAGAAAAAATTTAAATCAATACAAATATACTCTCTTATTTCCCTCAGCCCAGGAGGGGCCAAGGCCCTTGGCCTAAACGGTCTCTGATAAAAAGATAAATTTTCAGAATTCACCTTGTATTACACTGATCAAATAATATTACATATATATATATATATATAGGAAGTTTTGTATCAAGATAGAGAAACTTTGTTGGACACACAATCAATTGGTTGAGAGAATATCTCAACCACACACCAATCTAGGAAACATATAGATATAGCCAACTGCTATAGAATAAGAACATACTCCTTTACATAGAAAGAATAAAAACTAATACAAGTAGGAATTACATTTTCCAAGTAGTCTCGGACATGAAAAAATAGAATAAAGTGAAAATTAATTCTATAATGTGAAATAATTACATTAGGGTGAATTTTTCGCTAAATTTCGCCATAAATAACTACATTTAAAAAAAATCTGAGCCATGGAAAAATGAAATATAGTGAAAATGAATTATATAATGTGAAATAACTCCAAGTAATCTATATTCTCATAAAACTGGGGTCAAGTATTGACTAAATTTTACCATAAATGATTACATTTAAACACATATCGGACACATAATAAAATAATAGAGTTAAAATGAATTCCATAATGTCATATAACTCCAAATAATTTTATTTTCATAGAATTAGGGTGAAATATATCATTATGATTACCATTACAAAAAAATAGGGCGAAGAGGGTGTCTACTTTCAATTTTGCAAGGAAAAAAATGAAATTTTCACCTGTCCCCTATCAAATTTTCATGGGCTACTAGTCTTAAAGATAATTTTATTTAAATAAATATTGTTAGATCCATCATAAAACCTTTATTTGTAAACTATTCACCCAACCAAAATTAAAAATTCCCTAATTCTGTTGCTGGGCGAAATTTCTCCCCTAACATTTTCTATTTTTGGCATAGTATCCCTATCCAATATGTGTGCCTGACTACCACCATTCATTTTCTATTGGATTTCAAATTTAGAGGTGCTAGAATGAGAATAAGTGTGAAATTCTCAAAATTTTGGATGAAACTAGCCCATGATTGATAACTTGCAGAACATAATACACAAATATAACACCAAAATAACAAGAGGGAGATACAATCGTCTAATATAAACGCAA